>JASJUZ010000011.1:600000-893847 GCA_037159825.1 Tupiocoris notatus | reverse complement strand
GGGGGCGTACGTCTCGTTATAATCGATTCCTGGTCGTTGACTAAATCCTCTTGCAACAAGTCTGGCTTTTCGTCTTTCTAATTCACCGTTAGATTTGTACTTATTCGTAAGTATCATTTTCGAATCTACAATACTTTTACCCGTTTTGTTTGTTATCACCCATGTACCATTTTTTAGATGAGACCGAATTTCGCTTTTGATGGCCTGACTCCATTCGTCCGCGTCCTGACTTTTCAACGCGTCGTCGACTGCTAGCATGCAGTAATCGTCTCCCATGTAGTAGTCTTTTGTCCATACTGGAGGTCGTCTGATCCGTGTTGACCTTCTCAATACAGGTTCTTCGTTCTGGGTTTCTTCACTATGTAGATCTTCTATGTTCTCGTTTTCATTTTCGTTTTCGACGGGTGATTCTATTGTTTGCTCATGATTTAGATTTTCATTTTCATCATGTTGGATTTCGTCGACAGTTTCTGTTGGGTAAGTTATAGATTGTTCTCTTCTTTCTTGATTGTCAACTTGTTCTTGTTCGTTGAAATTCACGTCTTCGTTGTCTTGTTCGATTTCTGTACTGTCTTCACATTCTCTTTGATCTGCAGTTTCTAAATTCACAATTTTATTCGAATTTCCGCTTGAAATTTTGTAATGATTTTCTTCGTTTGTTTTTACATTTTCGTACATCTGGTCAATTACTTTTACGTCTCTAGATATTACAATACTTTTTGTTCTTGGTAGCCATATTCTAAATGCTTTCGAAACATCAGAATATCCGAGAAAAATACCTGCTTCAGCTTTTGGAGCAAGTTTGTTCCTTGTCGGCTTTTTGTCAAGGACGAATGCTTTCGCTCCAAATACTTTCAAGTGTCTGGCTGATGGTTTTCGACTAGTCCATAGTTGGAATGGTGTATTTCCATCGATCGAACTGTAAGGTGAACGATTGATGAGATAGTTTGCCGTGTTTACGGCTTCAGCCCAGAACTCGTCTTGGAGTTTAGCATCAATTAGGAGGCACCGAGCTTTTTCAAGTAATGTCCGATTTCGTCGTTCAGCTACTGGATTTTGCTGAGGAGTGTAATTTGTAGCCAATCTGCGATGAATGCCGCAGTTCTTTAGATGTTGATCAAACCGCATGTTGCAATATTCTTTGCCATTGTCAGTTTGAAGTGCCTTTATCTTTTTCTTAGTTGACCTTTCAACTTCTTTTTGAAATTCCTTGAATTTTGTGAATACTTCACTTTTGTTACTCATGAAATATATGCGACCATATCGAGAATAATCGTCAATGAAAGTGACGAAGTACCTCGCTCCTCCATTTGAAACAGTTCGGGTTGGTCCAAATACGTCCGAATGTATGATTTCAAGAACATCATTTGTACGAGGAGTGGTTCTCTTTGGAAATGGAAGGCGAGACATTTTTCCTTCAATACAAACTTCACAATTATTCAGTTTCTCGGAAATTTTCATTTTTAAACCGTTGAGAAGTTCATGATTCGCTGCAGTTTTCAAATCAGCTTCATTTAGATGACCCATCTTTTTGTGCCATGTTATTATGTTATCGTTTTCACATAGGTAGGACTTCTCACTTTTATTTGATTCTACGTAGAAGAGATCTCCTTTTCGTTTTGCTTCCAAAACGACAACCCCATTTTTCGATTTTACTTGAGCAATTCGTCTCTTGAAAATCACGTCGTAGCCATGATCGGTTATTTTCCCGACAGACAGGAGATTTGTCGATAATTTTGGAACATGTAGCGTTTTTTGTAAGTTTACTTCCCCTTTTGAATGTTTTAGAGGGACTACTCCGGTTCCTTCTATTTCTGTTGATTGTCCGGCAGATGCCATCTTGACTGTGTTGTATCCATCTGATTTTTGAAGTTTTGCGAATTGTGTGTGGTCTGAGCACATGTGTGATGTACTTCCACTGTCTAAACACCAAGCTCCTTCATTGTGTTCAGTGCTGTTTAGATTTAGGCATTGTTCGGCTTTGAACGATTTTGGAGGATACGATTTCGAAAATGATGGTTTGGTTCTGTTTTCACCAGTTCGACAGTCACGAGCCATGTGTCCAACTCGGTTACAAATATTGCAACGGTACTTGAATTTTTCATTTTATCTGACTGTTGCCTTACTTCAGGCGTCGACTTATTGTTTCTGAACCTTGATTTCGAATATAGAGCACCTTGGTTTTCGGTTTCGTCATTCGAACGACGTGTGTCGAATTCGAGAATTTTTACTCTTAAGTCGTCTGGTCTCGGAAGATTGTCACGACTTTCGATAGCAACAATGAATGATTCAAAACTTGACGGTAAGCTGTAAAGAAGCATTACACATATCAAATCCGGATTTACTTCAATGTCCATTTGGTGCAGCTTATCGATTGTGTCGAAAAAAATATTTAGATGATCTCGCACATCATCGGTTTCTCTCATTTTGTGGAGGATCAACTTTTTCAGAAGAGTAGCTTTTCGAACGGGTCCTTTGCTCTCGTAAATATTTTGCAGTATTTCCCATACTTCTCGGGATGTTTTTGCATTTTTTACTTGGCGCAATTCATTTGGTGAGATTATTAAAAATAGATCTGACCTTGCGTGCAAGTCTCTTTCTTCCCATTGCTCAACTTCATTTCCACTTAGAGGTTTTGGAATCTTACCATTCACATAATTCCAGAGTCCATTTCTTATTAAAATCGCTTGGGCTTGTACTTTCCAAGTATCAAAGTTATCTCGATTGAGTGACTCAATCTGATAATTACGCGTGGAGCTCATAACCTTTTGGATTTGATTTCAGTTAATAGCAGAATATTTATTCTTTCTGGAATTTCAAAATTAAATCACACATTGAAACATTGTTTCTAGAAACCGCCTTGGCAAACAAATAAAATATTCTGTAAGACTGTAGTGAGTGCTCAAGTACAATCTTACAAATTTGAATCACGTAAACTAGACTCAACTTTGAACAATTTAAGTTTAAAAACTATGGAAAAACAGTTCTCGTTTGGAAGTTATGAGATCTCAAACACAGGTCCATTAAAACATCGATTGCTCCCTTAATATGCCACTTAAACTTGATTTTTTACCATCGTTAGAAAGCTCTAGCTAAGTGCTTCCAAGTGCAATAGTGTTCATATTTTTTTCTCGACGTGGTTGGGAACGGTGCTCGAAAAACCTCAAAAAAGTGAAAATCGGCATCACGTTTTTTATTACATTTTCTTCTCTACACGCTATATTAGAATGCTGAACGAAAAATTGAAGCTAGGCCCTTGTAGGCAGATAAATTATGAACAAAATGACACCAGAAACAAAACAATCGAGCAAGTATTCTAGACGTTATAGGCGTGCAAAGTCAAAACTTCCTTTTTTCGCGAAAATCACGTTTTCCGGCGTTTCTCCGCGTCTGGAGACGTAACTACTGGATGGACTCAATTGAAAAAATTATGGGACCTACCTGAATAGTAACCCTTTCAAACAAAAAAAAAAAGTAACCCGATCGGACGTACAGGAGCTGAACGCCGGTGGACAAAACATACCGAAAAAAAAAAAAAATCCCGCATGACGACCATAGTAACCTCCTCCTTGTTTGAAGTCGGTTAAAAATAACTGAAAATCGTTTTACGAGGAAATACTGCATGTGACCCTTATAATAAAAATCAAGCGAAATTCAGCTATCATATAAAAAATTTGAGGTCTAAAGTATGTTCACTTTTGCGGTCTATTAAATCTCAAAAGTTAAAAAAGAGTCATGAAGAGGAAGTACTGTGTGTTACCCAACCAATCAAAACAAGTTTTGTGAACGAGTTCAAAGTTGGTCATATTTATAGCAAAGAGACCCTACAAGTACAATAACGCTTAATAAAATAACTGAAAATGGTTTTACGAGGAAGTACTGCAGGTGACCCCAATAATAAAAATCAAGCAATATTCAGCTGTCATATAGAAAATTTAAAGTCTAATGTATGTTCACTTTTGCGGTCTATTAAATCTCAAAAGGTAAAAAAAGGCACAATGCGGATGTAAATTTTAAGTCCTCCAGCGTTCAAATATATTAATTTTTGTGGTCTATAAAAATCAAAATGTAGCAAATGTGCAAATAACGCGGATGTACTGCATGTGACCCATTTGATAAAAATTAGGCATCATTCAATCGCCGACCCCATCATTTTAAGACCTTGAACGTTCAAATACATTGAGTTTTGCGGCCTGTAAAAATCAAAATACAAAACATGCACTTGTGAAATCGTGAAAAACGCTCATAACGTGGAGGCGTTGTATGTGACCCACTATACAAAAAATCTAGTGTTTTCCGCTTGCCATAACCGACATTTCAAGCTCTCAAACGTAGAAAAATATTGACTCTCGTAGCCTGTAAAAATCGAAACAGAAAAAACTTTGAACGCTTATATCTCGGAAGTACTGTGTGTAATCCGAAATTCGGAAACCCCTAATTTTGACAATCACTGGGAAAACATTCCCTTAAAATTTCATAAGGTTTCATCCATTTTTCAGGGAGATATGGCGATTTATGTCAGTTTGTGACCACAGACAGACGGACACACAGACACACAGACACTTGTTCAGAAAGTGTTTCTGAGTATACTACTATGAAAATTTCTTCCATCAGGCCCTCGGTTCCGAATTCGACTTTTCAGACGATCTCAATACTTCCATTTACTACGTAAACATGGAAGTAAAAAAACGCTGCAAATGATTGTACAGTGGTTTATTATTATTTCGCTTCAATATTGATTTAAGAAGACCATCCATTTGTCATTTTAAATATTCCGAAAATTTGTGAACGTTCCCACCGAAAAACAGATGGTAACTATAGGGGAAAACTCCGTAGCAACTATTGTAATTTTAATAATTTTTATTTTTCTTAATTTCCGAATTTTCCTAGTTAAAAGCTACAGTTATTGCCTAACGATACAGCTGGAGAGAGTGTTTAACGAGCATTCCAATGAGTATAGAACGAGTTTTATAGCTCCAAGAACTCTCGAGTTATACCCTCGTGTCAAATTTCTGAAAATCTCCCAAATTTTTCACAAAAGCTGCGATAACTCGAGAACCAATAAAGCTATCGACCCGGCGATGGTCTCATTCGATTCAGCGTTCAAAAATCTATATATTATTTGATACCACGTACACATTTCTCTGAAAAACCTTGGAAAATATGAATTTTCTCCCCCTCAAAACCCCCCAAAAATACCCTTAAAATTGAGCTAGCAAGTTGGTTCAAGAATTGGGCCGTCGTAGGACCGAGATTGATTTTTGGTGAAAATTTCAAATTTTTAGCTCTTACAGTTTGGCCAGAAAACTGCTAACGGTTTACGGCGTACGGCGTACGGCGGACGGCGTACGGCGGACGGACAGAAATTTTTTTATTGGATATTCGGATTTTACATGCCTTGAAACGTAAAACATCAAATTTTGAGGGGGGGTTAGAAATTTTTTTTCTTGGGCGATTACAATGGTTTATTATTGAATAATAAACCAAAAACGCTGCAAATGATTGTACAGTGGTTTATTATTCCTTTGCTTCAATAATAATTTAAGAAGACTATCCATTTCTGATAGTAATTATTCAGAACATGTGTGAACGTTCTAACCGAAAAACAGATTGGAAACTATCGGGGCAAATTCCGTAGCAGCCATTGTAATTTAATCATTTTTATTTTTCTTAATAATTTCCTAATTAAAAGCTAAACAGCTGGAGAGAGTGTTTGACGACCATTCCAATGCGTATAGAACGATTTTTATAGCCCCAAGAATTCTCAAGTTATACCCTCATGTCAAATTTCTGAAAATCTACCAAATTCGGCACAAAAGCTGCGATAACTCGAGAACCAATAGAGCTATCGACCCGGCGAAGGTCTCATTCGATTCAGTGTCCAAAAATCTGTATAATTTGATACCACGTACGCATTTTTCTGAAACACCCTGGAAAATATGAATTATCCCCCCTCAAAACCCCCCACAAATACCCTTAAAATTGAGATATCAAGTTGGTTCAAGAATTGGGCCGTTGTTGGACCGAGATTGATTGTTGGTGAAAATTTCAAATTTTTAGCTATTATAGTTTGGCCAGAAAACGGCCAACGGCGTACGGCGGACGGACAGAATTTTTTTTATTGGATATTCGGATTCTGCATGCGTTGAAACGTAAAACATCAAATTTTGAGGGGGTTATAAAAAATTTTTCTTGGGCGATTACAATGGTTTATTATTGAATAATAGACCAAAAGCAATATAAGAAAATAGTAATGCCTCTAATTCCCTACAAAATTTGATGTTTTCCTTACGAGGAGGAATTAGCATTGAATAAAAAATAGGTAATACCTATCGGAGTAGGGGTAGAGGGTAAAAATGTCCATCAGGTACCTATGACCTGAACTACCTATGTTCGAACGGGCGAAGGATCTACGTTGCGGCCTTTGAATGATCTTTTTGATTTCTTAATTCGTCATACCAGTTTGCCGATTCAAACGTGGAAGCATTGTGTGATCTCTATGCACGCGTCGGTTTTTTAAGCGGATTTTAGCGTTAAGGCCGGTCCACACGCTCCGTTTTGTACAACGTTTTGTGTGCGCAATCTTAAGGTGGTATAAAACCGTTCGGACGGAATGAAAACGTTGCAATTGGCAGAGCGTCCACACGGCACAGACATATCCGTATATTTTGCTCAGTTTTGTGTGAGATCGCCATGGAGGAGGTACTACTCTGGTCGATTTTCGCGATGTGTATTGTTAAAAAAAACTTTTAAAAAAAATAAAACCGACTTCAAAAACTTTGTCTATAAAATACAGTCTGAAAAGGAAAAAATAACAAAAATATCCCAACTTCGGTCCATTAAAACATCGTTGCTCCCTTATTATGCCAGCTAAACTTGATTTTTTACCGCGTCTGGGGACGTAACTACTGTATGGACTCAATTGAAAAAATTATGGGACCTACCTGGATAGTAGGTAACCCTTTCAAACAAAAAAAAAAAAAACGCTGCAAATGATTGTACAGTGGTTTATTATTATTTCGCTTCAATATTGATTTAAGAAGACTTTCCATTTGTCATTTTAAATATTCCGAACATTTTTGAACATTCCCACCGAAAAACAGATGGTAACTATAGGGGAAAACTCCGTAGCAACTATTGTAATTTTAATCATTTTTATTTTTCTTAATTTCCTAATTAAAAGCTAAACTTATTGCCTAACGATACAGCTGGAGAGAGTGTTTGACGACCTTTCCAATGAGTATAGAACGATTTTTATAGCTCCAAGAACTCTCGAGTTATACCCTCATGTCAAATTTCTGAAAATCTCCCAAATTCGAAACAAAAGCTGTGATAACTCGAGAACCAATAGAGCTATCGACCCCACGATGGTCTCATTCGATTCAGCGTCCAAAAATCTATATAATTTGATACGACGTACACATTTCTCTGAAAAACCTTGGAAAATATGATTTTTCTCCCCCTCAAAACCCCCTAAAAATACCCTTAAAATTGAGCTAGCAAGTTGGTTCAAGAATTGGCCCGTCGTAGGACCGAGATTGATTTTTGGTGAAAATTTCAAATTTTTAGCTCTTACAGTTTGGCCGGAAAACTGCTAACGGCGTACGGCGGACGGCGGACGGACAGAAATTTTTTTATTGTATATTCGGATTCTACATGCCTTGAAACGTAAAACATCAAATTTTGAGGGGGGGTTAGAAATTTTTTTTCTTGGGCGATTACAATGGTTTATTATTGATAATAAATCAAAATTAACCCGATCGGACGTACAGGAGCTGAACGCCAGCGGACAACACATACCGAAAAAAACCAAAAAAAAACCGCAAGTCAACTATAGTAACCTCCTCCTTGTTTGAAGTCGGTTAAAAACTGCGCAGTTCAAGGAAAACTGAGCTCTCTGGCTCAGTTTTACTAATAAGACTGTACCGTCTTCCAAATGGATTCAAAACTGCACGGTTTTCCAGTCCACACGCAACGTTTTATCTGCAACGTTCTGAACTGCGCAGACAAAACGTTGTAAAAAACGGAGCGTGTGGACCGGCCTTTAGATACACTCCATACAGAAGGCACCTAATCGTGATAAAACCGCTAGGCTGCAATCGTCCGTCGATCGTCCATCAAAGCAGATCAGTCTTCGATTTAATTTATAATAGCTTCAAGAGTGAGGCATGAGTCAAGGGGATGCCATCCCATCATTCGGGCGTCAAGGAGTTGAGAGAGCGAGATGATTGATTATTGTCGATGATTATCTGCAGGTAAAGGTTGTCGTCGGTCGTTTATAGGAATAACCTCACTCTCCTTAAACGAAGACTGTGATGGAGATTATATTTCACGGCTTTTGAGAGCATTTTTCCACCAACGAGCTCTCCAAAATTGGCTAGTATCTTAAGTTGTTACGTAAAAAAAAAATAAGTGGTGTACATGGATCACACAGCACTCCACGTTTGAATCGGTAACAGTTTTCACCAATTATAAAATCTTTTCCATCTCGTCGCGTTTCTTGATGTCCGAGGGTTGTGAGGTAGAGAAAACCAGGCGACTCATTCTCCAATTCTTTATTAGCTGGCCGAGCACTTTCGCCCATTCGGGCGACGTGGAGCCATAGAATCCATAGGCAGTGGACCGAAAGTGCTCGGCCAGCTAATAAAGAATTGGAGAAAGAGTCGCCTGGTTTTTCTCCACCTCACAACCCCCTGAAATTATAAAATAAGAACACTGTACGAAGGCCGCAACGTTAATTTGCAACAAACTCTTATTGACAAACGAGCTAGGGGACCCAAAAATAGATAAATGCCCGAAATAGGTTGATTATGCTTCCGCAGTATGTCAGCCTTACAATAAAAGCCAATTTCTGTAATATGACATCAATTTATTGAAACAACACCTAAAAATGTGTCGCCAGCCCGTAAGAGTCATTCACTCGTCCTTACAAACATTCAAAAACCTCCAGCGTTCAAATATATTGATTTTTGAAGCCAGAATAAGATACCCACTAAAAACCCCATAACATGGAACTAGAAGGTGTGCGAGCCAAAGATATACATCAAATCATCAGGCAATGTGTTTCCCATGAAGATGAAGAGCATTTCAAGGCGCCGACCTATCAAAAATATTGACATTTACGGCTCGTCTAAATCACAATAACAACATGGAATAAAGCTTTAACTTTTACAACTCTGAAGAAATGTGTGTTAGGTATAGAAATTTCAATCGCATCATCTTATTTGCACTAAGAGAACAGTTTCTCAAAATATTTCATCAAATTTCCAGGATTTTCCTTGCTGATATGACAATATTTGTCACTGATGCCATAGGCAGAAGGGCGCAAGGGCAGACAAACAAATGGACGCACACAAACTTGTTCAGAAAGTGAGCAGAGCGCTCTGGGAGCAGGTTCGTGAAACGATCAGATAAAGCTGACAGAGGATTTCTAAGGAATACACCTCTACATATTACCATTGTCCTCTGTGAGTTACCCAAACCATACAAAACAAGTTTTGTGAACAAGGTCAAAGTTGGTCACATTTAAAGCAAAGAGACCCAAAAAATACAAATAAAATAACTGAAAATGCGTTTTACGAGGAGGTACTGCATGTGACCCCAATAATAAAAATCAAGCGATATTCAACTGTCATGTAGAAAAATTTTAAGTCCTCCAGCGTTCAAATATATTAATTTTTAAGGTCTATAAAAATCAAAATGTAGCAATGTGCCAATAACGCAGAAGTACTGCATGTGACCCACTTCATAGAAATCAGGCATCATTCAATCGCCGACCCCAACATTTTAAGACCTCAAACATTCAAACACATTGAGTTTTTCGGCCTGTAAAAATCAAAATACAAAACATGCACTAGTGAAATCGTGAAAAAGGCTCCTAACGTGAAGGCACTGTATGTGACCCACTATAGAAAAAATCTAGTGTTTTCTGCTGGCTATAACCGACATTTCAAGCCCTCAAACGTAGAAAAATATGGACTCTAATAGCCTGTAAAAATCGAAACAGAAAAAACTTTGAACGCTTATATCTCGGAAGTACTGTGTAATTCAAAATCCAGAAAACCCTAATTTTGCACAATCACTGGGAGAACATTCCCTTAAAATTTCATAGGGTTTCATCCATTTTTCAGGGAGCTATGGTGATTTATGTCAGTTTGTGACCACAGACAGACGGACAGACGGACACACAGACACTTGTTCAGAAAGTGAGCAGAGCGCTCTGGGAGCAGGTTCGTGAAACGTTCAGATAAAGCTGACAGAGGATTTCTAGGGAATACACCTCTACATATTACTATTGTCCTCTGTGAGTTACCCAAACCATACAAAACAAGTTTTGTGAACAAGGTCAAAGTTGGTCACATTTAAAGCAAAGAGACCCAAAAAATACAAATAAAATAACTGAAAATGCGTTTTACGAGGAGGTACTGCATGTGACCCCAATAATAAAAATCAAGCGATATTCAACTGTCATGTAGAAAAATTTTAAGTCCTCCAGCGTTCAAATATATTAATTTTTAAGGTCTATAAAAATCAAAATGTAGCAATGTGCCTATAACGCGGAAGTACTGCATGTGACCCACTTCATAAAAATCAGGCATCGTTCAATCGCCAACCCCAACATTTTAAGACCTCAAACATTCAAATACATTGAGTTTTTCGGCCTGTAAAAATCAAAATACAAAACATGCACTAGTGAAATCGCGAAAAAGGCTCCTAACGTGAAGGCACTGTATGTGACCCACTATAGAAAAAATCTAGTGTTATCTGCTGGCTATAACCGACATTTCAAGCCCTCAAACGTAGAAAAATATGGACTCTAATAGCCCGTAAAAATCGAAACAGAAAAAACTTTGAACGCTTATATCTCGGAAGTACTGTGTGTAATTCCAAATCCAGAAAACCCTCATTTTGCACAATCACTGGGAGAACATTCCCTTAAAATTTCATAGGGATTCATCCATTTTTCAGGGAGATATGGTGATTTATGTCAGTTGTGACCACAGACAGACGGACACACAGACACTTGTTCAGAAAGTGTTTCTGAGTATACTACTATAGAAATTTCTTCCATCAGGACCTCGGTTCCGAATTCGACTTTTCAGACGATCTCAATACTTCCATTTACTACATAAACATGGAAGTAATACTATGTTAACATGGAAGCCCTCATTTCAAGCCCTCAAACGTAGAAAAATATTGACTCTCATAGCCTGTAAAATCGAAACAGAAAAAACTTTGAACGCTTATATCTCGGAAGTACTGTGTGTAATTAAAAATCCGGAAAAACCTAATTTTGCACAATCACTGGGAAAACATTCCCTGAAAATTTCATGGGGTTTCATCCATTTTTCAGGGAGATATGGCGATTTATGTCAGTTTGTGACCACAGACAGACGGAGAGACGGACACACAGACACACAGAAACACAGACACACAGACACTTGTTCAGAAAGTGTTTCTGAGTATACTACTATGAAAATTTCTTCCACCAGGACCTCGGTTCCGAATTCGACTTTTCAGACGATCTCAATACTTCCATTTACTACGTAAACATGGAAGTAATTACTATTTCTCATTTCCCGAATGATTAAAAGATTTTCCTTTCACCTCTGAACTGCCTCCAGATTGATCATCTTTTGGAGTCGGCGCCTCTCTTATATTGTATTGGAGAAGCCTATAGATTCCGAATTAGTAAGAATATAAATTTATCATGAGTTTTCACGACTCTTGAACAGAGCACATCAGCATTTATGAGAACTGATTATTAAAAATATCGATTTGAAGGTGACTATTCACGCCTTTTCCTAAAAACCATTTCAGATTTCTCTAAGAATCTTTACGTCCAGACCCAGACTTATTACCTGGCACCTACTAATTTATCGTGAATTCATATTTATTTGTAACCATCGGTTATTTTGCCAGAGAGGCGCCAACTCCAAAAGATGATCAATCTGGAGGCAGTTCAGAGGTGAAAGGAAAATCTTTTAATCATTATTTGGAAAATGAAAAATAGTAATTTTTATATTATTAGGGAAGGTGATCCAATCATAAGTCCGTTGAACGATGAAGTTCTAAAGTATAATGATTACCTTACTATTTTCAATGTTATTATGTTGATTGAGAGTGAGTTTGAACGTTTGGAATAATCCATCCACTGATTTGGGTCTCTTGGTCAATATACCGGATACTTTGATCAAATTGATACACCTTACAAAACTCAAATAATTGTCTACACCATCGCTCGTTACTGAATTGCACCAATTCACTCGTTCTTTATTTCTCTAACGATAATAGAGTTATGATTTCCATAAGCGTATCCGCAATCACACTGAATGAGAGAATCCGAACCAAATTTCAGAAATTTGCCAAACTTTTGTGCATTAAAATAGAGTTATTTGGCCTTACAAACCATGTTATTTATTGAAAATTTAACGCTGAATTCAAATCTTCTAACGAGAATGCTATGACTAACGTAGTTTTCTTTTCTACAAGCATAAATAGTCCAAAAAACGTGATTTTGAAACAATTTTTTTAGTAATACGGCCTAAAAAGTATTTTATTTTAGTCGAATCAATATCAAATTTGGATCACGTAAACTAGACTCAACTTTGAACAATTTAAGTTTAAAAGCTATGGAAAAACAGTTTTGGTTTGGAAGTTATGAGGTCTGAAACACAGGTCTATTAAAACATCGATTGCTCCCTTATTATACCACTTAAACTTGATTTTTTACCATCGTTAGAAAGCTCCAGCTAAGTGCTTTCAAGTGCAATAGTGTTCATATTTTTTTTCTCGACGTGGTTAGGAACGGTGCTCGAAAAAAACTTAAAAAAAAAAAATTAAACCGACTTCAAAAACGATGTCTATAAAATACACTCTGAAAAGGAAAAAATAACAAAAATGTCCCAACTTCGCAGCAACTCATTCGCCAACTACACATTTTAAGGACTACTTTACTACTCGTATTGACCTGACCACTTCCTGATTGATTGGATCACCTTCCCTAATAATATAAAAATTACTATTTCTCATTTCCCAAATGATTAAAAGATTTTCCTTTCACCTCTGAATTGCCTCCAGATTGATCATCTTTTGGAGTCGGCGCCTCTCTTATATTGTATTGGAGAAGCCTATAGATTCCGAATTACCAGTAGTATGAATATAAATATCATGAGTTTTCACGATTCTTGAACAGAGCACATCAGAATTTATGAGAACTGATTATTAACAATATCGATTTGAAGGTGACTATTCACGCCTTTTCCTAAAAACCATTTCAGATTTCTCTAAGAATCTTTACTTCCAGACCCAGACTTATTACCTGGCACCTACTAATTTATCGTAAATTCATATTTATTTGTAACCATCGGGTAGTCATTTTGCCAGAGAGGCGCCGACTCCAAAAGATGATCAATCTGGAGGCAATTCAGAGGTGAAAGGAAAATCTTTTAATCATTTGGGAAATGAGAAATAGTAATTTTTATATTATTAGGGAAGGTGATCCAATCAATCAGGAAGTGGTCAGGTCAATACGAGTAGTAAAGTAGTCCTTAAAATGTGTAGTTGGCGAATGAGTTGCTGCGAAGTTGGGACATTTTTGTTATTTTTTCCTTTTCAGAGTGTATTTTATAGACAAACTTTTTGAAGTCGGTTTTATTTTTTTTTTAAAGTTTTTTTTATTTTTCTCTTTTTAGTGACTTACAATTATGGACAGCTCTCTTTACAGAATTTTCCCAACCTTTCATTATTGTGTTCTTGTCACTTACTACTAACCGTCCAAACTCAATTCATAAGTCCATTGAACGTTGAAGTTCCAAAGTATAATGATTACCTAACTATTTTCAATGTTATTATGTTGATTGAGAGTGAGTTTGAACGTTTGGAATAATCCATCCACTGATTTGGGTCTCTTGGTCAACATACCGGATACTTTGATCCCATTGATACACCTATCAAAACTCAAATAATTATCTACACCATTACTGGTTACTGAATTGCACCAATTCACTCGTTCTTTATTTCTCCAACGATAATAGAGTGATGATTTTCTCAAGCGTACCCGCAATCGCACTGAATGAGAGAATCCGAACAAAATTTCAGAAATTCGCCAAACGTTTGTGCATTAAAATGAAGTTATTTGGCCTTCAAAACCATGTTATTTATTGAAAATTTAACGCTGAATTCAAATCTTTTAACGAGAATGCTATGACTAACGTAGTTTTTTTTCTACAAGCATAAATAGTCCAAAAAACGTGATTTTGAAACAAATTTTTTAGAAATACGGCCTAAAAAGTATCTACTTTTAGTCCAATCAATACCAAATTTGGATCACGTAAACTAGACTCAAATTTGAACAATTTAAGTTTGAAAACGATGGAAAAACAGTTTTGGTTTGGAAGTTATGAGGTCTCAAACACAGGTCTATTAAAACATCGATTGCTCCCTTGTTATGCCACCTAAACTTGATTTTTTACCATCGTTAGAAAGCTCTAGCTAAGTGCTTTCAAGTGCAATCGTGTTCATATTTTTTTTTCTCGACGTGGTTGGGAACGGTGCTAGAAAAACCTCAAAAAAGTGAAAATCGGCATCACGTTTTTTTTTACACTTTCTTCTCTACACGCTATATTAGAATGCTGAACGAAAAATTGAAGCTAGGCCCTTGTAGGCAGATAAATTATGAACAAAATGACACCAGAAACAAAACAATCGAGCAAGTATTCTAGATGTTATAAGCTTGCAAAGTCAAAACTTCCTTTTTTCGCGAAAATCACGTTTTCCGGCGTTTCTCCGCGTCTGGGGACGTAACTACTGGATGGACTCAATTGAAAAAATTATGGGACCTACCTGGATAGTAACCCTTTCAAACAAAAAAAAAATTAACCCGATCGGACGTACAGGAGCTGAACGCCGGTGGACAACACATACCGAAAAAAAAAAAAAAAAAAAAAAAAAAAAAAAAAAAAAAAAAAAAAAAAAAAAAAAAAAAAAAAAAAATCCCGCTAGACGACTATAGTAACCTCCTCCTTGTTTGAAGTCGGTTAAAAAGCGTCAATCATGACTATGACGTACTCCTTGGAGTCATTCTTGCCACTCAACTTGCCTGAAATGTCAATGTGTACTGTGTGGAAAGGGATGGCAACTTTAGGTATTGGATGCAAAGTAATTTGGGTTTTTCCGGATGGGGTTTTGGCAATATTACAAGTCAAACAGCTTTCCACAAATTTCCTAACAAATTTTGTCATATTGCGAAACCAGTAAAATTCAGCAATTTTCTCAAGAGTTTTTTCCCAACCAACATGGGTTAGGCTTTCGTGAAAATTGTTCACAATGGCCCACTTGTGAGTATGAGGAAGTATTGGTACAGTGCGTGTTCGCGAATTGCGCTGAACTTTTCGACACAATAGACCTGATCGAATTTCGTAGCTATTACGGACGTCTTCTGAAAGTTCGTTATTAACAAACTTGGTTTTTATGTCATTGATCTCGGGATCTTGTTCTTGCGCAAGTAGCAACCAATCATCAGATAGTTCAAGCAAATTAACTTCTAAAACGGGAGAGAGTTCTTGCTGTCGTGAATCATACATCTTAGGATTGGGAATGGTCTGTGATGTTTCCGGAGTTGATACTGGAGGAAAAATCAAGGATTTATTGTTAGGGTCATTTGTTATAGTTAGAATTTCAACAGTATTTTTGTCATCTGAAAGAGGATGTCGGGATAGGTAGTCAACGTGTTGCATCCTACGCGAGGAACGATACTCCACTGTAAATTCAAATGCTTGCAGATAACTCCACCATCGGTGGACCATGGTGTTGAGGTTTTGCTTCAAATAACTTTCTTTGAGAGACTGGCAATCCGTCACCACTTTGAATGGATGGTACTGCAAATAGGACTGAAAATGTTGAACTGATTTCACTACTGCAAGTGTTTCCAATAAATAACTGTGATATTGAGATTCGCTAGGAGTTGTGCGTTTGGAAAAGTAAGCAATAACACGAGGACGTTTACCGACCACATTAATTAGTATTCCAGCATATCCAATGGAACATGCATCACAATGTAACTCTATCGGGTACTGGGGGTCAAAAATTATCAGTGTCGGTTCAGTTGTCAAGTAAGATATTATTTCCCTTGGCTGTGGACCTCATGGTTCCACGTCGCCCTGAGGATGCCCGAATGGGCGAAAGTGCTCGGCCAGCCATTAAAAACCTGGAGAATAAGTCGCCTAGTTTTTCTCCCCCTCACAACCCCTCTACGACAATAGATGCGACGACAACCAAGCGAAAAATTAGCAATTTCGGTTGCATTTTTACCAGGATTTTCAGAAGCCGTACATTTTGAATCTTGTGCGGTCATGCATGGCGTGGCCAACTGTTCTGCGATCAAATTAGTTGAAACCTTGGGATCTGATGCATCAGATTGGATTGGCAAAATGGATGGATTGATGATTTTCCCTACACCTTCAACTGAATCGACAACTTTTGACTTAGGTAGATCGGACGGTAAAAATGTGCAGCTAGAAGAAGACAAAATTACCTTGACACTTTGTGAAAGTATTTCTCTACCAATGATCAAATCAGAGGAAATGTGAGCGTTTGGAACAACATGAAAGCATATCTGGAGAGGAATATCATTAATTGTGACTTCCGCTACAAGCTGTGTTTCACAAATGACTTTAGCTAGGCCGATACCGCTCAATATGACAGGCGTTTTAAATACAGGTCCCAAAAATTTGGATTTGATTTTTTCTCTCATTAATGAACATTCTGACCCAGAATCAAAAGAAAACTGAAAACTCTGACCTTTGTGAATAAGGCTGCCAGGTGGGTTGACCTCACACAGGTTGACCCGCTTCTCTTGAAACTTCGACTTGTTTCCGTGCGACTGAGTCTGCGATGTGGAGCTTGAGTTTGGATTCTTCTTACACCTATTGGCAAGGTGTTCCTCTGATCCGCAGATGAAACAAGCCAGCGGCCTGTCAAGATGTGCACCAAGTCTTGAGCTTCCTTGGGGTCGTGGCGATGAGAAATTCCTTGGCCCTGAGTTGAATTGAGCCTTGCGTTTTGTGCGGCATTCATTTATTTTATGCCCTTTATGCTTACAATACGTGCAGAACGATGGAGATGGTGAAGAATTTTTATTTTCACCATATCGAGGCTTTTTGGTGTCGTTGTAGTCATATGACGAGTTGCTCTGTCGTTTTCCATAAGGAAGAGCCTGAAGTTCTTTCAGAAGTATTTCCCTGCTGGGTACATTAGTCGTGAAGGCAATGCGGCGAATATTTTTGTCAAATTTAGACATGTGTGCGAGTACCAAGGATATCAACATTTCTTGAGCATTCATATTTCCGAGTCGACTGGTTAGAGAACCTAACATTCTGGTAGCGTAAGCAACATACGATTCATGATCCTTTGGCGAAGAGTTCAACTGAGAGGCTATTATTGAAGCTGGGGTATCAATCAAATCAAATTCCGATGTAAAGAGAATTTTGAAATCATCCCAGGTCATATCAGAATATGAAATTTGTGATAGCCAACGAGAAGCATCTCCTTTTAATGATTTACTCAGTGTAAGAAGCAAATCACTACCCGAACGAGGGTGATCACGTATGCACAAGTCTGCTGTTGATAGCCAGGCCCTTGGATCAGAACCTTCTATTCTAGGATCAAATTCAGGTAAGGTCAATGAACGAGGTAAGGTCTCTTGTTGAGGGAGTTTTTGAACCAGGTTTTCAAGAAAACTCTGAAGGGAACTTGCCTGTTGGTCCATAATCTGTTTGAGTAGCTGATGAGTCGGATTTTCGTCCAGTGAGGTCGGCTCAGTACAGAGAGGGAGAGGGAGAGGTCGAACCTGAGAGGGCAGGCCCAACTCCTCGCGTCTAGACTGCCTAGGCCTAGAGGTTGCCCCTATGAGGAGCCCCTCGCTTGCATCCCCGCTCACTTCGTCCCTTGCATCGCCGCTCGCCGCTTGAAACTCACCAACGTAGCGTCGTCGCAATGACTCGGACTCGTATCCCACTTCTGATGTCGGAGAATAGTTCTGGGGAATTTCACCTTCTTCCATTTCCTCAAATAAGTTTGGACGATCGAGTGACGTAACGGTTTTAATTGAAGAAAATAGTTTGAAGTAAAAAGAACTTGTAATTAAACAGAAAGCAACTGAAAACCCAACTCCCACTGTGAGACCACTTTATTCTTTTCCTTCACATTGAAGACTGAAGACTGCCCGTCCTCCCGACGGCGTCGCTGTATTTCGTCTCTGGGGTGAAAGGTGGTGGTGGGGAATGTTTCCTGCGTAGTAGTGTGCCACTAGCGTACTGCGTCATATAGAAAATTCAAAGTCTAATGTATATTCACTCTTGCGGTCTATTAAAATCTCAAAAGTTAAAAAAAGGCATAATGCGGAAGTACTGTGTGTTATCCAAACTATGCAAAACAAGTTTTGTGAACGAGGTCAAAGTTGGTCATATTTAAAGCATAGAAACCCAAAAAATACAAATTAAACAACTGAAAATGCGTTTTACGAGGAGGTACTGCATGTGACCCCAATAATAAAAATTAAGCGATATTCAACTGTCATATAGAAAAATTTTAAGTCCTCCAGCGTTCAAACATATTCATTTTTGTGGTCAATAAAAATCAAAATGTAGCAAATGTGCAAATAACGCGGATGTACTGCATGTGACCCATTTGATAAAAATCAGGCATCATTCAATCGCCAACCCCAACATTTTAAGACCTCAAACATTCAAATACATTGAGTTTTGTGGCCTGTAAAAATCAAAATACAAAACATGCACTTGTGAAATCGTGAAAAACGCTCATAACGTGGAGGCATTGTATGTGACCCACTATACAAAAAATCTAGTGTTTTCTGCTGGCCATAACCGACATTTCAAGCCCTCAAACGTAGAAAAATATTGACTCTCATAGCCTGTAAAAATCGAAACAGAAAAAACTTTGAACGCTTATATCTCGGAAGTACTGTGTGTAATTCAAAATCCGGAAAACCCTAATTTTGCACAATCACTGGGAAAACATTCCCTTAAAATTTCATAGGGTTTCATCCATTTTTCAGGGAGATATGGCGATTTATGTCAGTTTGTGACCACAGACGGACGGACAGACGGACACACAGACACACAGACACTTGTTCAGAAAGTGTTTCTGAGTATACTACTATGAAAACTTCTTCCATCAGGACCTCGGTTCCGAATTCGACTTTTCAGACGATCTCAATACTTCCATTTACTACGTAAACATGGAAGTAAAAAAGTAACTCGATCGGACGTACATGAGCTTAACGCCGGTGGACAACACATACCGAAAAAAAAAATCCCGCAAGACAACCATAGTAACCTCCTCCTTGTTTGAAGTCGGTTAAAAACGGCATGAGGCGGAAGTGTTTTATTAAATTAGGAGCCGGACGAAATACGGACAAACACGTGATCAAAACGTACTTGATTAATTAATCTTTTCCTTCTCGTCGCATTTCTTGATGTCCGGGGGTTTTGACGTGGAGAAAAACCAGGCGACTCATTCTCCAATTCTTTATTAGCTGGCCGAGCACTTTCGCCCATTCGGGCATCCTCAGGGCGACAGGTCCACAGGCTCTGGACCCTATGGCTCCACGTCGCCCTGAGGATGCCCGAATGGGCGAAAGTGCTCGGCCAGCTAATAAAGAATTGGAGAATGAGTCGTCTGGTTTTTCTCCACCTCACAACCCCCACACATCTTGATTAATTAATGTAAGAAAGGTAAACAGGACCAGGGAAGAGTAGGATCGATAGATGATTGATAAATGAAAGTATAGTTCTCGTTGAGGCTACTATGAGCGCTGATCACTACAAGAAGGACTGCGTGTTATCCAAAATATACATAACAAAGATATACATAAGAAAGTAAAAAAGGTAAACAGAACCAGGGAAGAGTAGGATCGATAGATGATTGATAAATGAAAGTATAGTTCTAGTTGAGGCTACTATGAGCGCTGATCACTACAGGAAGTACTGCGTGTTATCCAAAATATACATAACAAGCATTGTGAACGTCGTCAAAGTCAGTCATATATATAGAAAAGAGACCCAAGAAGTACAATAACGCTTGAATAAAATAACTGAAAACGCGTTTTACGAGGAAGTAATGCAGATGACCCCAATAATAAAAATCAAGCAATATTCAGCTGTCTTATAGAAAATTTTAAAGTCCCCAGCGTTTAAATATATTCATACTTGCGGTCAAATCCAAATATCAATAAATAAATAATCAAAATACTGTCAATATCGAAATAACGCGGAAGTACTGTATGTGACCCACTTGATGAAAATCAGGCATCCTTCAATCGCCATTCGAAGGACATTCAAATACACATTGAGTTTTGTCGCCCGTCAAAATCAAAATACGAAATAGGCCCAAGTGAAATCGTGAAAATGCTCATAACGTGGAGGTACTGTGTGTGACCCAATATACAAAAATCTGGTGGAATCTGCTCACTATAACATTTCAAGACCACAGTTCCGCGGCTTTGGAACCTATGGCTCAACGTCGCCCTGAAGATGACCGAACGGGCGAAAGTGCTATGCCAGCCAATAAAGAATCGGTGAATGAGTCGCCTGGTTTTTCTCCCCCTCACGAACCCTGGACACCAAAAAATGCAACGACAAGGGAAGAAGAATTATTTTCAGGTTTTCCCTCCCAATATTTCCTCCGTACCGAATCCAACTTTCAGATCATTCGAGATACCTAGGTAACTGTGGAAAAAACACAGGCTTACTTGGATCAATGGCTTTCCCAGTCATGACAAGCAGTGCAGAGAACACCACATGTCTTCGCCAAATCTGTAACAAAACGTTTCCAGATATATCAAACTAGATAAAGGAATTTCGGTTATCATAAATTAATGCATTGCTACCCGAGTACAATTTCCAGGAAACGAAATTTTCACTTGACTCTCTTAATCAATTTCCAACTTCAGGCGCAAAGATATTCAATAGTAAAACTAGATTCAATGGCGTTTGTGATGAAATTACACTACGGCTAACGGACAGAATTCAGCATTAGGCATAACTCGAAAATGCTTGTGGCTAAGGAAATAGTTCTATACTCGGAACAGTGGACAAAAACTCGCTAACACAGAACCTTTAGTTGGATAATTTAATCTTTAATTAGATACTGAAGTCAAATATCGGGATGGAGGTCAGTACTGAGATGAAACACCTACTAGCTTTTGGTCCATTATAACACCCTCGTCAGGGCTTAGAACTAGATTAAGTTAACAACAGGTGAACACGGTAGCTTTTATTGTTGCGAATCATGTAAACTTTTAACTATTGTTGTTTTAAAAAATTGTTTAGTTGATTTAAAATCAATAAAATATTATGGATTAAAAACATCAAGCTGTGCAGCCTATAAAGCCGGCGGTGTGCATAGATCACACAGTACTTCCATGTTTGTGTCGGTAACAGGTATAAATAACCAATCATATAAAAAAATTTTGTTTAAAAAATAATAAAACCGACTTCAAAAACTTTGTTTATAAAATACACTCTGAAAAGGAAAAATAACAAAAATGTCCCAACTTCGCAGCAACTCATTCGCCAACTACACATTTTAAGGACTACTTTACTACTCGTATTGACCTGACCACTTCCTGATTGATTGGATCACCTCCCCTAATAATATTTTTGAAATCGCCTCCAGATTGATCATCTTTTGGAGTCGGCGTCTCTCTTATATTGTATTGGAGAAGCCTATAGATTCCGAATTAGTAAGAATATAAATATCATGAGTTTTCACGATTCTTGAACGTAGCAAATCAGCATTTTTATGAGAACTGATTATTAACAATATTAACAATATAATATATCGATTTTACATAAATGTTGACCAGAGCAAATCAGCATTTATGAGAACCGATTTTTAACAATATCGATTTGAAGATGACTATTCACGCCCCTTCCTAAAACCCGTTTCAGATTTCTCTAAGAATGTTCACGTCCGGACCCAGACTTATTACCTGGCACCTACTAATTTATCGTAATTCATATTTATTTGTAACCATCGGGTAGTCATTTTGCCAGAGAGGCGCCGACTCCAAAAGATGATCAATCTGGAGGCGATTCAGAGGTGAAAGGAAATAGTAATTTTTACTTCCATGTTTACGTAGTAAATGGAAGTATTGAGATCGTCTGAAAAGTCGAACTCGGAACCGAGGTCCTGATGGAAGAAATTTTCATAGTAGTATACTAAGAAACACTTTCTGAACAAGTGTCTGTGTGTCCGTCTGTCCGTCTGTCTGTGGTCACAAACTGACATAAATCGCCATATCTCACTGAAAAATGGATGAAACCCTATGAAATTTTAAGGGAATGTTTTCCCAGTGATTGTGCAAAATTAGGGTTTTACGGATTTTGAATGACATACTTCCGAGATATAAGCGTTCAAACTTTTTTCTGTTTCGATTTTTACAGGCTACAAGAGTCATTCTTTGGGGGCTTGAAATTTCGGTTATGGCAAGCAGAAAACACGAGAATTTTCGTATAGCGGGTCACATACAGTGCCTCCACGTTATCAGCCTTTTTCGCGATTTCACTAGTGCATGTTTTGTATTTTGATTTTTACAGGCCGCAAAACTCAATGTATTTGAACGTTCAAGGTCTTAATATGTTGGGGTCGGCGATTGAATGATGCCTGATTTTTATCAAGCGGGCACATGCAGTACATCCGCGTTATTTGCACATATTATGTTACATTTTGATTTTTTAGACCACAAAAATGAACATATTTGAACGCTGGAGGACTTAAAATTTTTCTATATTTATGACAGTTGAATATCGCTTGATTTTTAAATTTGGGGTCACATGCAGTACCTCCTCGTAAAACGCATTTTTAGTTAGTTTATTTGTACTTTTTGGGTTTTTTGCTATAAATATGACCAACTTTGACCTCGTTCACAAAACTTGTTTTGCATGGTTTGGGTAACACACAGTACTTCCGCTTCATGCCATTTTTGACTTTTGAGAGTAATTATAAACCGCAAGAATGAATATACTTCAGACTTTAAATTTTTCTATATGACAACAATATTGGTTGATTTTTATTATCAGGGTCACATGCAGTACTTCCGGGTTAAACGCATTTTCTGTTATTGGACTCTTTGGGGCTGTCCGCTCTATATTTGACCAGCTCTGACCACGTTCACAGAACTTGTTTTGTATAGTTGGGATAACACACAGTACTTCGGCCTTATGCCGTTTTTTTGCTTTAGAGATTTTTATGGGCTGCAAGAGTGAATATACTTTAGACTTTGAATTTTTCTTTATGACAGTTGAATATTGCTTGATTTATATTATCGGGGTCACATGCAGCTGCAGTACTTCCTCGTTAAACGCAATTTCAGTTCTTTCATTCTAGCGCTTTGGTAACTTTCAGATCTCTTTGCTTTAAATATGAGCAACTTCGACCATGTTCAAAATCTTTGTTTTGATCACACTCCGTACTTCCGCCTTACGCTGTTTATTGCTGCTGAGCTTTTTAGACAGGCTGCAAAAATCAATATATTTCAACGCCTTGATATTCTTCATGGCAAGAAGGTTGCCAGATTATTACCGTTTAGTATCATGTCATGAGCTTTTGTTGTGGTATCTTCTACTGGCTTCAAAAATCAAAATATTTTAACACTGGAGGTTTTTGAATGTTTGTAACGATGAGTGAATGGCATTTACTTAATGACACATTTTTAGGTATCGTTGCTTAAAAATCATCCCATTTTACAAAACTTGGCTTTTATTGTAAGGCTCGCCATTCTGCGGAAGCATTGTCAACCTAAGTCGTGCGTTTTTCTATTTTTGGGTCTCCTGGCTCGTTTTTCCAGAACAGCTGTTGTAAATTAACGTTTCGGCCTTCCTACGATTTTCTTGATTTTACAATTGGTTATAACTGTTACCGACTCAAACATGGAAGTACTGTGTGATCTATGCACACCACTGGTTTTGTTTTAGAGATATATGAATGCTGGGAGACTTTACATTTTCCTATATATGATAGCTGAATATTGCTTGATTTTTATTTTCGGGGTCACAAGCAGTACTTCCTCGTAAAACGCATTTTCCGCCGACCCCAACATTTTAAGACTTGAACGTTCAAATACATTGAGTTTTGCGGCCTGTAAAATTCAAAATACAAAACATGCACCAGTGAAATCGTTAAAAAGGCTCATAACTTGGAGGCACTGTATGAGACCCAATATACAAAAAATCTGGTGATTTCTGCTTGCATTACCTACATTTCAAGCCCTCAAATGTAAACCAGTGGTGTGCATAGATCACACAGTACTTCCATGTTTGAGTCGGTAACTGGTATAACCAATTATAAAATCGAGAAAAACGTACGAAGGCCGAAACGTTAATTTACAACAGCTGTTATGGAAAAACGAGCCAGGAGACCTAAAGTCTCACTCTGATAGACTAACAAATGGACGCACAGACACTTGTTCAGAAAGTGAGCAGAGCGCTCTGGGAGCAGGTGCGTGAAACGTCAGATAAAGCTGACAGAGGATTTCTAAGGAATACAACACCTCTACTCAGGTAGATTCCTCTTAACGAACGATGTGTTGTGGGTCTTGTCTTTTTTCTGCTTTCTAAACCTTGTGGAATGGTACAAAAATCAACTAACAGACGAAATAATTTCCACTGTTCTACAAACGATGTAATGATTGAAAATAAATCCACCTTCATTCAACTATATTGACTTATGGCTAATGTGAATATTTCTACTACAAAAAACTACTGGATAGCATAGATGTACGGGTTGTGACCATAGCTGTAGAGATCAGGCGTCATTTACTCGCAATTTATTACAAATATCAAATACCTATAGCGTCAGATATATTGATTTTTGCACCCTGTAAAAAGCTCAACAGCTATAAACGGCGTAAGGCGGACGTACGGTATGTGGTCAAAACAAAACAAAACATGGTCGTTGTTGCTCATATTTAAAGCAAAGAGACCCGAAAGTTACAAAAGCGCTAGAATGAAATAACTGAAATTGTGTGTAACAAGGAAGTACTGCATGTGACCCCGATAATAAAATCAAGCAACATTCAACTGTCATAAAGAAAAATTTAAAGTCTAAAGTAAATTCACTCTTGTGGTCTATAAAAATCTCTAATAGGAAAAAAAACGGAATAAGCGGAAGTACTGTGTGTTATCCGAACTATACAAAACAAGTTCTGTGAACGTGGTCAGAGTTGGTCAAATATATAGCAAAGAGCCCCAAAAAGTACATTAACTGAAAATGCGTTTTACGAGGAAGTACTGTAGGTGACCCCAATAATAAAAACCAAGCAATATTCAGCTGTCATATAAAAAATTTAAAGTCTAATGTATATTCACTCTTGCGGATATTAATATCTCAAAAGTTAAAAAATGGCATAATGCGGAAGTACTGTGTGTTATCCAAACTATGCAAAACAAGTTTTGTGAACGAGGTCAAAGTTGGTCATTTAATTTATAGCAAAGAGACCCTAAAAGTACAATAACGCTTAATAAAATAAATGAAAATTCGTTTTACGAGGAAGTACTGCAGGTGACCCCAATAATAAAAATCAAGCAATATTCAGCTGTCATATAGGAAATTTAAATCTATTGTATGTTCACTTTTGCGGTCTATTAAAATTTCAAAAATTGAAAAATGGCATATTGCGGAAGTACTGTGTGTTATCGAAATTAGGTATGCAAAACAAGTTTTGGTTACGAGGTCAAAGTTGGTCACATTTTAAAGCAAAGAGACCCAAAAAATACAATTAAAATAACTGAAAATGTATTTTACGAGGAGGTACTGCACGTGACCCCAATAATAAAAATTAAGCGATATTCAACTGCCATATAGAAAAATTTTATGTCCTCCAGCGTTCAAATATATTCATTTTTGTGGTCTATAAAAATCAAAATGTAGCCAATATGTGAATAACGCGGAAGTACTGCATGTGACCCATTTGATAAAAATCGGGCATCATTCAATCGCCGACCCCATCATTAACCGACTTCAAACAAGGAGGTCGTTACTAGAGTTGACTAGCGGGATTTTTTTTTTTTTTTTCGGTATGTGTTGTCCACCGGCGTTCAGCTCCTATACGTCCGATCGGGTTACCTTTTTTTTTGTTTGAAAGGGTTACTATCCAGGTAGGTCCCATAATTTTTTCAATTGAGTCCATCCAGTAGTTGCGTCTCCAGACGCGGAGAAACGCCGGAAAACGTGATTTTCGCGAAAAAAGGAAGTTTTGACTTTGCAAGCTTATAACTTCTAGAATACTTGCTCGATTGTTTTGTTTCTGGTGTCATTTTGTTCATAATTTATCTGCCTACGAGGGCCTAGCTTCAATTTTTCGTTCGGCATTCTAATATAGCGTGTAGAGAAGAAAGTGTAACAAAAAACGTGATGCCGATTTTCACTTTTTTGAGGTTTTTCGAGCACCGTTCCCAACCACGTCGAGAAAAAAAATATGAACATTATTGCACTTGAAAGCACTTAGCTAGAGCTTTCTAACGATGGTAAAAAATCAAGTTTAGGTGGCATAATAAGGGGACAATCGATGTTTTGTTGGACCTGTGTTTGAGATCTCATAACTTCCAAACAACAACTGTTTTTCCATAGTTTTTAAACTTAAATTGTTCAAATTTGAGTCTAGTTTACGTGATTCAAATTTGGTATTGATTGGACTAAAAGTAGATACTTTTTAGGCCGTATTTCTAAAAAATTTGTTTCAAAATCACGTTTTTTGGACTATTTATGCTTGTAGAAAAAAAAGTACGTTAGTCATAGCATTCTCGTTGGAAGATTTGAATTCAGCGTTAAATTTTCAATAAATATCATGGTTTTGAAGGCCAAATAACTCCATCTTGATGCACAAACGTTCGGCGAATTTCTGAAATTTTGTTCGGATTCTCTCATTCAGTGCGATTGCGGGTACGCTTGAGAAAATTATCACTCTATTATCGTTAGAGAAATAAAGAACGAGTGAATTGGTGCAATTCAGTAACCAGTAATGGTGTAGACAATTATTTGAGTTTTGATAGGTGTATCAATGGAATCAAAGTATCCGGTATGTTGACCAAGAGACCCAAATCAGTGGATGGATTATTCCAAACGTTCAAACTCACTCTCAATCAACATAATAACATTGAAAATAGTTAGGTAATCATTATACTTTAGAACTTCAACGTTCAACGGACTTATGAATTGAGTTTGGACGGTTAGTAGTAAGTGACAAGAACACAATTATGAAAGCTTGGGAAAATTCTGTAAAGAGAGCTGTCCATAATTGTAAGTCACTAAAAAGAAAAAAATAAAAAAAACTTTTTAAAAAAAAATCAAACCGACTTCAAAAAGTTTGTCTATAAAATACACTCTGAAAAGGAAAAAATAACAAAAATGTCCCAACTTCGCAGCAACTCATTCGCCAACTACACATTTTAAGGACTACTTTACTACTCGTATTGACCTGACCACTTCCTGATTGATTGGATCACCTTCCCTAATAATATAAAAACTACTATTTCTCATTTCCCAAATGATTAAAAGATTTTCTTTCACCTCTGAATTGCCTTCAGATTGATCATCTTTTGGAGTCGGCGCCTCTCTGGCAAAATGACTACCTGATGGTTACAAATAAATATGAATTTACGATAAATTAGTAGGTGCCAGGTAATAAGTCTGGGTCTGGACGTAAAGATTCTTAGAGAAATCTGAAATGGTTTTTAGGAAAAGGCGTGAATAGTCACCTTCAAATAGATATTGTTAATAATCAGTTCTCATAAATGCTGATGTGCTCTGTTCAAGAACCGTGAAAACTCATGATATTTATACCTATTCTTACTAATTCGGAATCTATAGGCTTCTCCAATACAATATAAGAGAGGCGCCGACTCCAAAAGATGATCAATCTGAAGGCAATTCAGAGGTGAAAGGAAAATCTTTTAATCATTTGGGAAATGAGAAATAGTAGTTTTTATATTATTAGGGAAGGTGATCCAATCAATCAGGAAGTGGTCAGGTCAATACGAGTAGTAAAGTAGTCCTTAAAATGTGTAGTTGGCGAATGAGTTGCTGCGAAGTTGGGACATTTTTGTTTTTTTTTCCTTTTCAGAGTGTATTTTATAGACAAACTTTTTGAAGTCGGTTTTATTTTTTTTTAAAAAGTTTTTCTTATTTTAAGACCTTGAACGTTCAAATACATTGAGTTTTGCGGCCTGTAAAAATCAAAATACAAAACATGCACTAGTGAAATCGTGAAAAACGCCCATAACGTGGAGGCATTGTATGTGACCCACTATACAAAAAATCTAGTGTTTTCTGCTTGCCATAACCGACATTTCAAGCCCTCAAACGTAGAAAAATATTGACTCTCATAGCCTGTAAAAATCGAAAAAGAAAAAACTTTGAACCCTTATATCTCGGAAGTACTGTGTGTAATTCAAAATTCGGAAAAACCTAATTTTGTACAATTACTGGGAAATTATTCCCTCAAAATTTCATAGTGTTTCATCCCTTTTCAGGGAGATATGGCGATTTATGTCATTTTGTGACCACAGACAGACGGACACACAGACACTTGTTCAGAAAGTGTTTCTGAGTATACTACTATGAAAATTTCTTCCATCAGGACCTCGGTTCCGAATTCGACTTTTCAGACGATCTCAATACTTCCATTTACTACGTAAACATGGAAGTAAAAAATATTGACTTGTATAGCCTGTAAAACTCCAAACAGAGAAAACTTTGAACCCTTATATCTCAAATGCACAGCGTGTTTTTCGAATTATGAAAAAAACCTAATTTTGCTCATTCACTAGGAAAACATTTCCTGAAAATGTCGTTGAATTTCATTCATTTTTCAGAAAGATATTGCCATTTATGTCAGTTTGTGACCACAGACAGACGGTCACACAGTGATTTTAAGTAAAGTTCTATGAAAAAAATTTCCAACAGGACATCGGTTCCAAGGTTGACTTTTCAGACGATCTCAATCCGATCTCTCATTTACTGCGTAAACATGGAAGTAAAATCCAAATATACCTCGCCACTGAATCCGACTTTTCGGATGATTCGAATGTTTTCATTTACTACGTAGGTACACATGGAAGTAAAAATAATGACTGTAGCAATGACACGCGATCAATGTCATTTCCGTTGAAAGTTATCAAGTTAAGCAGAGCGTCCAGTTTCGAAGAGCTTGCTTAGTGTTGCATCCCGAATTTTCAACGTAACAGCCATGCACAAAAGAACCTTCAACATCGTAACAACAGTAACCGTAAGACCAAAGAGAAAAACCGTTTTAAAGGAAGACGAAAAGGGTTCTTAAAACCGTCAAAGTCATTACAAGAGACAAAGCTCGTGTTGGATGTTACGGATGTGCGTGGTTTGCGAGGTTGATGGGATTGAAGCGAAACTTTTACAAAAGCCGATCTTCTGCAGAGAGTACACTAGCCAAGCCATCAGCCCTCGACCCTGATTTTAACTTCGGAAAGAGTAGAGGTTGGATGCGGTGAACGTAGGTGAAAAGGGGGTTTGGTAATCGAGAATGGAGTTTCTTGGGGAAGATGAAGCCAAGAGCTGAAATGAGTAGGCTGTACTTCAGGGCCTTACATCGACCAAGCTGTTCCATCTACTGATTATTTGTGCGCGAATTCTAACATGAGTTAGAAACTCTAACTAATATAATACCTCCACTAGAATTTTTAAGAAGCTTTTCCGAATAGGTATGATATTAATGTAATGTTTGGCCTTTCTGAATTAAGGCTTTATTTGGCAAAGAACAGAACTAAATTAGTAAATGAATTTTTTGTAAGCAAATGATGCGGTGAATCACCAAAGTGCGATGCTCTCGCTTGATAACATAATACAGCGGCAGCTCAATTATACTTCATTTTCCCCTCATACTGTAATTCCAGCCGCCGATGCTGTCTTCTGACGAATCCTCTCGGAGCGACGAAGAAGTTCTTGACGTTTCTGCTGAGAAGTGCCATCAGTTTCCTCGTTAGGATCCTCTTGGTCCAGAACATCTTTCCGTAAGGGAGCCAGATGCCGTACAGACACCGTCGTTTCACGTCCGTCTGGTAATCTGATGTAGGCGTATTCTGGATTGGCTTTGATCAAAGCTACTTCAGGATCATGCTTACTGTGACGAACCTGTCTTTTCATCAAAACTTTACCTGGATGGCACAACCATGATGGAAGAGAATTTCTACTAGCAGATCTTTGTTATGGTAAAACATTCTTTCGTGGGGAGTACTGTTTGCTGCGGTCCACAGGAGAGATCGAGTTTTTAGCGACTTTAGCGATCAATTTTTGGCGTAGGATAAGCGTCTAACAAAGTAAATTCGGGCGTAATTTATGACTATGCGACGTTTACCATCCTCTCTAGTGGCGATAAGAGTCTGGGCTCTCCATGGTGATTGACACTCCTCAATTATACCTTCCAGGAGTAATTTATCGACCTCTGACTGGATATAATTTGCATCTTCTTCTTCTTGTGTTTTCTCGATTTGGTGGCAATTTGATGGCAATTTGAAGTTAAGTTAGAAAAAAGAGAGACTGGGGGAATGGAAGCTGCTGCTAAACTGCACACATACAACGATTGGTTTGGAGCCACCGAATGAAAAATTCACCGAGTGAAAATTTTTCAGAATGCCGTGGCCAATTATAGCGTCAGCGCATAGGTCTTTCATCACAAAGAGTTTAGCGTAAGGGTATTCTAACTCCTTTGATGACGATATCGAGCAAACAGGTTCCATCTACTCATCTACTTCCATAAAAAAAAAAGCGGAAGTGTGATTAGCTTTTCGAGACTAACACATTCGAGAAAAATGACCCTGTTTGGAGCAAAATTTACAGATCGCATCTTTCGCAGGACGTAGCGAACGAGAATGCCAATCAGCACCACAAAAATAATATTTTTGTTGCTTGGATCGGATTGCTGCAGCTGGGACATCTCCGTGTAATGTAGAGGAAGTTTCCTTGGAAGGAGGTTTTAGTCTACGCTCAGTCACGGTAGCACACATGATTGTTTGTTGCGTGGCCATTTGATAGCACTGAGATTGTTCGTCTGCCATATCTAAAGCTCGAGCCAGAGTGTAAGCCTCATCGAGAGAGAGAGACAAATTTTCGAGTAAGCGTTGACGTGTGTTTGGCAGGAGTAATCCGCAAATGAACGCGTATCGAATGTATTCTTTCTTTTTTTTTGTTCTGCAGTCACAGCTTTAAAATTGCAATCCTTACCTATTTCTTTCAAGGCTAGGAGATATTGATATTATGTTTCACCTGAGTTTTGTGACCTAATTGCTAAACGATGTCGATTGAATATTTCGTTTTTGGGGTGGACGTACACCGATTCTAATAATTGAATAGCTGCATCGAATGATTCGCAAGTTTCGAAAAGTCTGAAGATGTCAGAAGAGACATGATTAATTAAAATCGACAACTTACATTCTTCGGTCAGCCCGTCGATATATTATGTTCTAAGAAGTTGGTGAAAGACTGTTTCCAGTGAGACCATTGACGACTGGCAGTAGGCGAAGAAGATCCACGTCAAACCGATCAGGTTTTAGTAATCTTTCTACGTTTTTTTAAGGCGTTTGTCGAGTTGGAACGTTTTCCAATAAGATTGGCTGTTTGTTCTTCATCTTTGCTGAATAAATTGCAATAAGTTTGCCCTTTCAGAATTAAGGCTTTATTCGTCACAGAACAGAACTGCATTAGTAATTGAATTTTTGGTAAGCAAATGATGCGGTGAATCAACAAAGTGTGATGCCATCGCTTGACAACGTAATACAGAGGCAGCTCAATTATACTTCAATTAACTTAAACCAGTGGTGTGCATAGATCACACAGTACTTCCATGTTTGAGTCGGTAACTGGTATAACCATTTATAAAATCGAGAAAATCGTACGAAGGCCGAAACGTGACCCTAGCGGTAAAGATCAGGCGTCATTCACTCGCCATTACAAATATTTATTACCTCTAGCGTCAAATGTATTGATTTTTGCACCCTGTAAAAAGCTCAACAGCGATAAACGGCGTAGGGCGGAAGTACGGTATGTGATCAAAACAAAACAAAAAATGATCGTTGTTGGTCACATTTAAAGCAGGGACCCGAAAGTTACAATAGCGCTAGAATGAAATAACTGAAATCGCGTTTAGCGAGGAAGTACTGCATGTGACCCCGATAATGAAAAATCAAGCAAAATTCAACTGTCATAAAGAAAAATTTAAAGTCTAAAGTATATTCACTCTTGTGGTCTATAAAAATCTCTAATGCAAAAAAACGGCATAAGGCGAAAGTACTGTGTGTTATCCAAACTATACAAAACAAGTTCTGTGAACGTGGTCAAAGTTGGTCAAATATATAGCAAAGAGCCCCAAAAAGTACAGTAACTGAAAATGCGTTTTGCGAGGAAGTACTGCAGGTGACCCCAATAATAAAAAACAAGCAATATTCAGCTGTCATATAGAAAATTTAAAGTCTAATGTATATTCACTCTTGCGGTCTATTAAAATCTCAAAAGTTAAAAAATGGCATAAAGCGGAAGTACTGCGTGTTACCCAAACCATACAAAACAAGTTTTGTGAACGAGGTCAAAGTTGGTCATATTTATAGCAAAGAGACCCCAAAAGTAGAATAACTCTCAATAAAATAACTGAAAATGGTTTTACGAGGAAGTACTGCAGGTGACCCCAATAATAAAAATCAAGCAATATTCAGCTGTCATATAGAAAATTCAAAGTCTAATGTATATTCACTCTTGCGGTCTATTAAAATCTCAAAAGTTAAAAAAAGGCATAATGCGGAAGTACTGTGTGTTATCCAAACTATGCAAAACAAGTTTTGTGAACGAGGTCAAAGTTGGTCATATTTAAAGCAAAGAAACCCAAAAAATACAAATTAAACAACTGAAAATGCGTTTTACGAGGAGGTACTGCATGTGACCCCAATAATAAAAATCAAGCGATATTCAACTGCCATATAGAAAAATTTTAAGTCCTCCAGCGTTCAAATATATTCATTTTTGTGGTCTATAAAAATCAAAATGTAGCAATTGTGCAAATAACGCGGATGTACTGCATGTGACCCGCTTCATAAAAATCAGGCGTCATTCAGTCGTCAACCCCAACATTTCAAGACCTCAAACATTCAAATACATTGAGTTTTGCGGCCTGTAAAAATCAAAATACAAAACATGCACTTGTGAAATCGTGAAAAACGCTCATAACGTGGAGGCATTGTATGTGACCCACTATACAAAAAAATCTAGTGTTTTCTGCTGGCCATAACCGATATTTCAAGCCCTCAAACGTAGAAAAATATTGACTCTCATAGCCTGTAAAAATCAAAACAGAAAAAACTTTGAACGCTTATATCTCGGTTCAGAAAGTGTTTCTGAGTATACTACTATGAAAATTTCTTCCATCAGGACCTCGGTTCCGAATTCGACTTTTCAGACGATCTCAATACTTCCATTTACTACGTAAACATGGAAGTAAAAAGAAAATGTTTGTCTCACGGTATAGTTGAAGAGAGTGTCCGACCACCATTCCATCAAGTATATAGCTTTTCCAAGTCTAATTCAGAATTTTCCAAGTCTAATTCAGAATTTTCCAAACCTATTTCAGAATTTTCCAAACCTATTTCAGAATTTTCCAAACCTATTTCAGAATTTTCCATTTCAATTTCAGAATTTTCCAAACCTATTTCAGAATTTTCCATTTCAATTTCAGAATTCGTCATTTCATAGTCAAAATTTGATAACTTTTGCGTGGTGATCGCCGCGCTCTGGTTCATCACGAGTGACGAAACTTTAGTCAGTAGGTACCTACTTAAGTGGTCCAACACCGACCTGAGACCCTCTTCTCGTCCATAAAAAAAAAATATGCCCTCTCTTCATCTTTACTGTGAAATTAATTAATTGGATTTCTTTGTTCTAACTTTTCAATTTTTTATTTTTCTTTTTTTAAACTCCTATGAATTTTTTTGTACCTACTTACAGTGGAACACGTTGGAAGTCCTTTTTTTACTTTTACGGTTTGTTTTTTACTTTATGCCTGCTGTCGAGTTTGTTGGACGATTGTTCCATTTCTATAGAATTATGGAATTACAATACTCGTAGTTTGTGAAATTTTTGTGCAGCCCACTTTTTCTACATCCCGGTTTCCTTCTCATCCGAACGATGATGGTTCAAAACAACTTCATCAGTCTTCAAAACATGACTGCTGCTCATATATGGCTTTGACATATGAATTCTGGAGGTTGGCAGCCCTGCTATTGAGCTGTGTGTTGTGTTTTGAAAGTGCTCGTAATTGAAACTCGAAATTCCGCTAAAGTCAGAACAATTGTGAAGCAGATTAGTGGTGCTTGTAAAAATATTGGTTTTATCTGGTTGTTGGTGTGAAAAGCTCGGCACCGGGGGTGGAGGAATACCGACAACTCGAGGACGGTGCGACGGCTGAGTACAACAGAAAGACGTCCGCCATTGACGTTCGGTCACGCCGTGTTTATTGCTTCCCTACCACTACACCTATACCTCGAAGGTAATCTGTGTGGGGTGATAGTGAATGCGGTGGCGGCGGAGGGAGGAAGGACAGTGTTGTTACGACAACTGCGATCGGGAATGTTTTGCAAGTCAATCGAATGGTCCCGGTTTTTGGTACGATAAGATCGTGTCTACGTCTATCGGCAACGGAAGGCGACGGCGGCGCTGTTTGACGAGAACAACAACAGCAAGTTCGCTGGGACTCGTTTTTTCTGCTCTGCTGATAACTGCGGCTTATCGCTACGGTGTTCGCTTTGTTTGTGTTTTTTGCTGGTTGCGCGGCGTTTTTCGATTGAAAAACAAACGGGCTCATCAATTCCCTAACGTGCGTTTGTCAGTACGTGTGCAATCGGTGAAGATCTTTTCTTTCTTTTGCGTAACTACGGGTACCTACCTGCTCGATATTTAATAACGGTCTTCGTCCGTGTCTCTCGATCGGCGGAAGGTATCCTATGAAAGGAATCGACTCAAGCAGGAAGAAGCGGCAAAGGAACTCGCCGGAACAGGGAAAACCAGCGAAAAAAGGGGAGATGGAGGACGACCGGAATTTTGCTAAATACATGGCTGGATTTTCTCAACTTCTGGATGACCGATTGAAAGATGTGGCAACTAAACAAGACATCCGGAGTATAAAGGAAGAAATGGGCAAACTGGTAAACGAAAACGCAACGCTACGGTCCGTGGTGAATCGTATACAGGAGGAGAATGTCGCCTTAAGAAAGCAGATTGAGGACATCGATAGGAAAGTTAGAAAAAATAACCTAGTGATAAAAGGGGTCCCGGCCGGGACGGGAGACCTTGTCGGCGTAACGGAAAAGGTTCTAGGTGAACTGATAAATGCGAATCAGGTCCTGAAAATTCAACAGACTAGCAGGCTCGGCCCTGGTGATGCGCCCATTTTGGTCGAACTGGAAAACAACTTAGTTATCCCTACGCTGCTCAAAAATGCCAGTAGACTGAAGAACTCTGGCGTTTCCATTTCCAAAGACATGTCGCCGGCAGCAAGAGTAAAATGCAATCGCATGTTAAAACTTCGGTGGTTGCTAAAAACGCGTCTCCCCAACATTGAGTTAAATATGCGCATGGTGTATGACAAATTGCAAATCAATGGAAGAGTTTTCGAATGGGTGGCCGAGGACCTGAAATGTGGCAACGAGGAGGGGCTGGCGAGTTTGAGGAAGGTGGTGGGGCAGGACGTTACTGAGATTGTGGCGGAACTGAAGAATTTCGGACCATCCGGAGGCAGAAGAAAGGAAGGTGCATCGCCAGATCTTTGACGCCAGGACGCTACGCCAAATGGAGCTATATTGAACATACTATGTTATAATATCAGAGGATTAAAAGGCTGTTTAAAAATGGAAGGTTTTGTGAAGTTTGTTACTAGTTTTGATGTTTTTGTATTAATTGAATCGCATGTTGAGAATAAACACATTGAAAGGTATGAACATGTTTTTGCTGGTTTTGAGGTGACATTTACCCCAGCCACCCGGTTCTCGGCTTTTGGTAGGGCATGTGGAGGTTTGGTGTGTGGGTTTAGGCGGAATTATGTAACCTACAAGTACCAAAATTTTAAATGTTTTTTCAAGAAAAGAAATGATAATGTGGACATTGTAGTGGAAAATAAAGAAGATAAAAACAAAAATATTACGGTGGTACCTATTTATTTGAGGGAGGCAAACTGGGAGGCAGATTTTGACTTTTTGAGGGGCCATGTAGAGGAGTTGGAGGGTGATATCTTGCTGATTGGGGATTTAAATGCACGTATAGCGGCGGAGCAGGAATTACCGCCTGAATTTGTAGAAACATCGGCAGCGTTGCGAGCAAAACGTTCGGCCAAGGACGAACACATAAATGGACGGGGTAAAAAGGTGCTTAAGCTTTGCACAGATGTCGGCCTTGTGATACTGAATGGAAGAACACCTGGAGATAAAAATGGAGAATTTACATATATCAGTAAACTGGGAGAGTCGACAATAGATTTAGCCATGGTTTCGGCAAGTAGAATTGAAGATCTCCTCGATTACAAGGTAAGCAACGAAATCTTTTCGGATCACCTTCCAACGGTCATCTCGCTAAAAGGTGAAGAGGGTGAGTATGCTGCGTCGGGCGTCGAGGCGAATACGCCGGCAAGGTTGAGATGGACAGGAACTGACGAAAAATCCTACAAACGAAGAATGGAAATTGCCGTAGAAGGGTATGTTGGCGAGTGCGGGCATGAATCTTCAGCTCAGGTATCAATTGATGAGCTGTGCAGCCTAGTGAAGACCTGCGCCTTGAAAGCAAACTCATCAAAGGGTAAAGGTATATTTCAGCCAAAACAAAGATGGTTTGACTCTGCCTGTCAGAAAGCTCGAGAAAAAAGCATGAAGCTGCTAAGGATGTTCAGGAGTAGTAATGCATTAGTGTTCAAGGTTATGTATCTGAAGGCGGTAGAAACGTTCAAGGCTCTCATAAAGGAAAAGAAATCAGCCTATTACAGGAAGGTGTCCGAGGGTCTGGCATGTGCAGCAGACCCGGCAGATCTTTGGAAAAAAATTAACGAGTTGAAACGAAAGAAGACTACTCAAGGAATTAAGTTAAGCTTAACCACCTTGAAAGATCACTTTGAAGGCCTATTTAACCTGCAATCGGAGGCAGCACTGGCACCTTGGGTGGAGCCAATGATCAGCGATCATGAGCAGGATGCACCTTTCTCAATGGCAGAGTTGAGGGCGGTGCTCAGGGGTGCAAAAAAGGGAAAAGCCCCGGGATTGGATGGTATCCCGTATGAATTTTATCAAAAAGCACCAGATTGTTTACACGAACTATTACTGCACTCAATCAACAAGGTCCTGGAGTCCGAAGTGGTTCCTAGTTCTTTTGCAAGAGCGCTTATATTCCCCCTACGAAAGAAACTCCTAGCTGACTCTGTTGATAACATAAGGGGAATAAACTTTATAAATGCAATAGCAAAAATAGCAACAGGGTTGGTACTCGCAAGGATTGTGAAAAGAGTCGAGGGAGGAGGCTTGCTGAGGGATGAACAAGCGGGCTTCAGGCGAGGCTTCTCAACTGCGGACAACATTTTTATATTGAACAATGTCATTGAACTGAGCGCGGACAGTGGGAAGAAGCTGTACGCTTTCTTTGTTGATTTCTCCAGTGCTTTTGACCGAATTGATCGAACCGCAATGTACCGCAAACTGTATGGAATGGGAATATCCACAAGAATAGTGCGGTTTGTGGAATCGTTATACTGCAACCCAGAAATGGCAGTGATGCTTGATGGAAGGATATCGGAGTGGTTCAGCTCCTCGAGAGGGCTGCGGCAAGGCTGCCTATTGAGTCCCTACCTGTTTGCTATATTCCTAAACGATCTCTGGGAGGAAATTGGCGGCGGAATCAAGATAAACGAACGGCGGATCAAAGCCCTCGCCTACGCGGACGATGTCGTTCTTCTCGCACATGACCCAGTAACCTTACAGGTAATGATCAGGGACTTAGCAGCTTACTGCAGAAGGTGGAATATGATCATTAACCTGAAAAAGTCTAAGATAATGGTGTTCAGAAGAGGAGGGAAGTTGGGCCGAGCAGAAAGGTGGTTCCTGGAAGAAGAAGAAATTGAGGTGGTGCCAAAATATACCTACCTTGGTATCACCATCACGACAAGGCTTTCCTGGGAGCAGCACTTCAATGCAAAGTTGGCGGCGACAAGTGTGGCAATCGGGAGCTGCTGGAAGACTCTGGTAGGGAAGAATAACATTGATGCAAAGACCAAACTACGCGTTTTTGATGGTGTCCTCCGCTCCATTATGTGCTACGGGGCCCAGGTCCTGGGACACAGGCGCAGAAAGCAATTGGAAGCGGCGCAGTTCCTTTTCCTTAGGAGAATGTTTGGTTTATCCAACGATTCGCCTCGACACGTGATCCTGCTGGAATCGGGCAGACGGTCGGTGTACTTGTTCACACTCCGTCTAAACGCTAGGTACATAGAGAGAGTGCTGTTCCAGCACCAGGGCAGGCTGACGCAGCATATTGCTCAGGAGGGGCTGCGTAGGGGCGTGGGCTGGGCAGGGGACTGGGGAAGCCTGGCGGAGGAAAATGGACTTGCCTTGGATCATGGAATTGAGAGCATGGAGGGCTTCAAAAAACTATGGCAGCAGCTCATTGAAAAAATGCAAAAAAAAGAAACTCAAGCTCTGGAGCGTCGTGCAAGTGAATCAGCGTACCACCAGTGGTTTCTGAAGAACTATAGGATAGCACCGGGCCCCCAGAAATATTTGGAATCAACAGATTTTGCAGGCGTGAGGTGGTGTTTCAAACTGAGAGGAGAGCTCGTCCATCTGAACAAGAAGCCTTGGAGGATGGAAGACTCACAGCGATGCGCACTCTGCAATACGCAGGAAAAAGAGGATGCTCTGCATTTCCTGGGGACCTGTCCGGTCCTCTCTGAATTTCGATGTCGCTGGTTGGGGAAGGGCAGGCTCCGGGAGGAGGAATGCCTGGCAATGCTGAGTGCACCGGACACCAAAAAATTGGGTGCTTTTTGTAGGGAGGCATGGCGCTATAGAGGCCAACTAATAGAGGAATTTAATTTTTAATTAAAAAAAAAACAAAAAAAAAACAATAATAATAACAAAAATGGAAAAGAAAAAAAAAATTTTTATTGCCTATTGTTGTTGCGCACTTGCCCTCATGGTCGTGCCGAGAGAAATGAGCCGGAAAAGGGTGGCTGGGGGGTCGCAAAAAAAAAAAAAAAAAAAAAAAAAAAAAAAAAAAAAAAAAAAAAAAAAAAAAAAAAAAAAAAAGTTATGTAATAAGGTATGTAAATTATGTAATAAGGTACTTTATGTTATGTTGGTATATATAAACAGAGGCAGCTAAAAATGCCAACCTCTGCAGACGGCTTCGGCCATGCAGTAATGTGATCAATAATTATTGATGCGGTTTGTTTATTTTTGTTTTAATAAATCACTTCTCTATCTATCTATCTATCTATCTATATGAATTCTGAAATTGAAATGGAAAATTCTGAAATAGGTTTGGAAAATTCTGAAATAGGTTTGGAAAATTCTGAAATAGGTTTGGAAAATTCTGAAATAGGTTTGGAAAATTCTGAAATAGGTTTGGAAAATTCTGAAATAGGTTTGGAAAATTCTGAATTAGACTTGGAAAATTCTGAATTAGACTTGGAAAAGCTATAGAACGATTTTTATAGCTCCAAGAACTCTCGAGTTATACCCTCATGCCAAATGTCTGAAAATCTCCCAAATTCGACACAAAAGCTGCAATAACTCGAAAACCAATAAAGCTATCGACCCCGAGATGGTCTCATTCGATTCAGCGTTCATAAATGTATAGAAATTGATACCAAATACACCTTTTTCTGAAAAGCGTTGGAAAATACGAATTTTCTTATAGTTTCCCATAATTATGTAGTAACATCATAACGGATGCAAGATAATAGAAAACCTCTCCTCACGCATTTGCAGCAGTTTTCTTCGTGAAATTGTTGTTAAACAATAACATCAAGCAATCATGTTAAGCAATTACATCATACACCATCCAACACAACATTACCTAAGCATATTCGTAAACTGTAATTCGAGTGTCAAAGGATCGTGCTTAACATGTCGAACCATGTCCACGAGCGAATCATCTCCTTTTGTTTTTTGTTTGGCCGTTTCTGGCAGCTCTTCTGGAGAGGCGTTAGACACGAGCGAAATAACTTGTGAAAGAACCTGTCCTCTGTTCTTTCTTCCTTTTCTGCAGCGACATCTCGTCCGCGTTCACCTTCTACAGGCGAGTCATCCGGTCTCAGTTTTCCTTTCACAATCAAGAGAGAGGAGAGCGTGCTTCGCGGCTCAGAGTGGGGAAGTCGCAGGGCGCGCGGCCAAACAATAGTGAAGGAAACACGAGGAGACACAACCCCGACACTCGAGGTAGTGAAGGAAATTTCACCTCTTGGGATCTCTCAAGGTTGTATGAAGGCTCAAGCAGAGGGTTACAATTATTTTGGATTCTTTCCTCGCAACGTATTCTTTGCGAGTACGAGGTGAAGAAGACGAGCGCATTAGGAAAATTGCCTATTGATTATAAATATTGTTTCTTTCTTCCGTCCAACAGTTCGACGGAGGATGGACAATTCAGAATGAATTGTAGCTATCTTGTTTCATGAAAAAATTTTAATACCCACACTGGTTAAGCTCTCCGGCCGTCAAGCGATTGCGTAACAACGCGAGGCGAGAGGAGCTTGATTTACACCAATTACGAAGCGTATTCCGGGAGGAGTTGCAATGCAGACCGTGAGGCGTGGTGGCGGAGAAGACAAGCTAGCGAATAAATGCGTGATGTCTCCACTTGTCCACGCGAGTCAAAGCGCAACGGTAAAACTAACTAATAGATGGTGCTGAAAATCACTCTGGACCAGCCGGCCGTCGGTACTTAATCCTGCTCTCGATAATCCAAGCAGCCTGGACCACCTCCAACCTTTCCCACCGTTTCATTCCCTGTCCCTCATGTATGTTGAAGAAAAACTTTTTTTTTATAAAACCGACTTCAAAATTATTTGCTTATAAAATAAACTCTGAAAAGTAAAAAACTTTTTAAAAAAATAATAAAACCGACTTCAAAAACTTTGTCTATAAAATACACTCTGAAAAGGAAAAAATAACAAAACTGTCCCAACTTCGCAGCAACTCATTCGCCAACTACACATTTTAAGAACTACTTGTGGCGTCTCCACACTTCGCATAGTTGCCATGGATAGCTAATTGTTTATCACCAGATGTAAACTGTTTTGTTCTCTCTTTTTCGAATGTTCAGATGTTTAGGGAATAGAATTCTGTGTCGTTCGCATACGTTTATTCTGAGACTCTAAATACTTTACTACTCGTATTGACCTGACCACTTCCTGATTGATTGAATCAATTTGACGATGACTAATATGACTATTTATGTTTTGGTTTATTATTCAATAATAAACCATTGTAATCGCCCAAGAAAAAAATTCTCATAACCCCCTCAAAATTTGATGTTTTACGTTTCAAGGCATGTAGAATCCGAATATCCAATAAAAAAAAATTCTGTCTGTCCGCCGTACGCCGTACGCCGTACGCCGTCAACACTTTTCCGGCCAAACCATAATAGCTAAATTCTTGAAATTTTCACCAAAAATCAATCTCGGTCCTACGACGGCCCAATTTTCGAACCAACTTGCTAGCTCAATTTTAAGGGTGTTTTTGGGGGTTTTTGAGGGGAAGAAAATTCATATTTTCGAAGGTTTTTCTGAAAAAATGTGTATTTGGTATCAAGTTATATAGATTTTTGGACGCTGAATCGAATGAGACCATCGCCGGGTCGGTAGCTTTATTGGTTCTCGAGTTATCACAGCTTTTGTGCCGAATTTGGGAGTTTTTCAGAAATTTGACATGCGGGTATAACTCGAGAGTTCTTGTAGCTATAAAAATCGTTCTATACTCATTGGAATGGTCGTGAAACGCTCTCTCCAGCTGTACCGTTAGGCAAAAAATTTAGTTTTTAATTAGGAAATTAAGAAAAATAAAATTGAATAAAATTACAATAGTTGCTACGGAGTTTTCCCCTATAGTTACAATCTGTTTTTCGGTGGGATTGTTCCGAAATGTTCGAAATAATTACTATCACAAATGGATAGTCTTTCTAAATCAATATTGAAGCGAAGGAATAATAAACCAATGTACAATCATTTGCAGCGTTTTTTTCCTAAAAACCATTTTATATTTCTTAATGAATCCAAGTCCAGACCCAGTCTTATTACCTAACACCTACTAAATTATTATTATATGCTAGGAAAGTTACTTTGGTAACGGATAACAAAGCCTTAACCTACATCTTTGGAAATTACAAAGGTACATACCAATAATTGGTAAATAATTATTATTTATCCTGCAAACCGATGACAAAGATGGGCCTACATGTTATCTGCCTTCAATTTTGAAATAAAATTTACAAAGTCTAAAAACAATCCTGCCAACTACCTTTCTAGGATTAAATTAAACAAAAAATCGACAATTTCAGATCTGAATAATAAAATTTCCTACATTGACTTAATTCAGGAAGAATTTCCATTTTCGCTAAATTGGGTAAAAATCCGCTTCACGACCCCTAATGATCCAATACTTTCTCGGATCGTTAATTTCGTTTTGACTGGAGCATGGCCAAAATTAATTAGTGAGGATCTAAAGCAATTTTGTAGGCGTAAATTGGAATTGACTGTTGAGCATGGATGCCTTTTATGGGGATTTAGAGTTGTAATCCCAAGCGCACTGCAACCTGCAATCTTGAAAGAGTTGCATTCCTGTCATCTCGGCAGCTCGAAGATGAAAAGCATAGCGAGAAGCTATTTCAGGTGGCCCAATCTCGATGCTAAAATCGAAGAACTATCGAGTGGATGCGAAGTGTCCGCTCAAGTTCGTCCCAATCCTCTCAAGACCGTCCTTCCACCATGGCCATGGCCCAAAGTTCCGTGGACTCAAATCCATTTGGATTTTTAGGCCCAATTTTTTCTAAAAATTTGCTCATTTTGATGGACGCTACCACCAAATGGTTGGAAGTGTTTCCAGTCAATGAGACTACGTCAGAAGTCTTTATAGAAAAACTCTGTGAAACATTCGCCCGCTTTGGGATTCCACAAAGTGTAACGACTGACGGAGCAAGATGCTTCACAAGCGGCCAAATTCAAAAATTCTTTCGCTCGGTTGGTATTCATCATCTAACTGGTGCACCTTTCCACCCAGAATCAAATGGATTCGCTGAATCTGGTGTGAAAATAATAAAAAATGTTATCAAGAAAAACCCCGAACCTAAGTCAAACTTGATGAAAACGATCAACACATTTCTTCTGATGTACCGTAATTCCGTACATAGCACCACCCAAGACACTCCTGCTAAGTTGCTCCTTGGTCATCCTACAAGGATTCTTTTCGATAACCTCCTTCCTAGAACGGAAGAAGTTGTGAAGAAAAATCAAAACGACCAAATTGCACAAACTCGTCGAACGAACCTGGTCAAATTTGACACAGGCGTTCGAGTTTTGGCTCGTGACTATAGGTCAAATAATAAAAGATGGGAGAATGGTGTGATCGTTGTCTCGATAAACTCGAACACTTTCGCAGTCCAAACTGACGAGGGACTGACCTGGAACCGCCATGCAGATCAAATGTGGAAAGACCGAACTCAGTCTGGTGACTCTGCGGCAACCGTGAGAGAGATAGAGCTTTATTTAACAGACACACAATGTGTATAGCCATCGTCAATTATAGAATTACACTTGATATAATCAGAGACAATAAAGAATACGCAATAGATCATTCAGTCCATATAAATCGAGAAATTCGCATAACAACTACATAAATCTAATACCACACTAGGATCACAGAAAAAATTTGAAAATATAGAACCATTCAACATGGGATACCGGCCTTAAGCCTAAGCAACCTTAACAAACGAATCAAAATCATTTTAAAAAACATTATTTAATAAAAATTTTGTTATCACAGATCGAAATCTACTATAGGGTAAGCGTCTAGTTTCCAGCGGGAGACTATTAAAAAATTTAATTCCCCAGTACCCCATCGCGTGGTTAGGTCGGCCAATAATTCTCAGAGCCAATCGTTACCAAACCGTTCTTCTGATCTTGCCAAACGTAATGGACTCTCCCGGCTCAGCTAGCAATGAGATCCCAAGTCCGCTAAATGTTTCTGTAGCAGATCCCACTCCTGATCCCATTACCCCGTCAACTACGCAATCTTCTCCAAAGAAATCGGCTAGAAAACGGAAACCCCCAAATCGATTTTCCCATGGCCAATTTAAATAAATAGTTTAATAGCTCCGAAGAGCAGGAATTGTAAATTTAATTTTTCTTCTTTGCCTTGATTGGCAAGACCGATGTTGTAAATGCTCACCTTGGAGCTCGCACTAAAAATGTATTTTCTTTTTGTTTCAATTTAAATTTTTATTGTGAATTCAACAATTTAAAAGTGGTGGAGTGTTGGACATTGACAACTGAAGTTGAAAACAACCATTTGAGGTTGCTACCTCACAGGTTATTTCTTTATGATGCATTAGTATCAGTCTCATGAGAGACAGCTTCACGTTAAGCTACTATGTCACTGATGTGCTCTGTTCAAGAATCGTGAAAACTCATGATATTTATATTCTTACTAATTCGGAATCTATAGGCTTCTCCAATACAATATAAGAGAGGCGCCGACTCCAAAAGATGATCAATCTGGAGGCAATTCAGAGGTGAAAGGAAAATCTTTTAATCATTTGGGAAATGAGAAATAGTAGTTTTTATATTATTAGGGAAGGTGATCCAATCAATCAGGAAGTGGTCAGGTCAATACGAGTAGTAAAGTAGTCCTTAAAATGTGTAGTTGGCGAATGAGTTGCTGCGAAGTTGGGACATTTTTGTTATTTTTTCCTTTTCAGAGTGTATTTTATAGACAAACTTTTTGAAGTCGGTTTTATTTTTTTCCTTCTCAGAGTGTTTTTTATAGACAAAGTTTTTGAAGTCGGTTTTATTTTTTATTTTTTTAAGTTTTTTTTTTTTTTTCTCTTTTTAGTGACTTACAATTATGGACAGCTCTCTTTACAGAATTTTCCCAAGCTTTCATTATTGTGTTCTTGTCACTTACTAGTAACCGTCCAAACTCAATTCATAAGTCCGTTGAACGTTGAAGTTCTAAAGTATAATTATTACCTAACTATTTTCAATATGTTGATTGGGAGTGAGTTTGAACGTTTGGAATAATCCATCCACTGATTTGGGTCTCTTGGTCAACATACCGGATACTTTGATCCCATTGATACACCCTACAAAACTCAAATAATTGTCTACACTATTGCTGGTTACTGTACTGCACCAATTCACTCGTTCTTTATTTCTCAAACGATGATAGAGTGATGATTTCCTGAAGCGTATCCGCATTCACACTGAATGAGAGAATCCGAACAAAATTTCAGAAATTTGCCGAACGTTTGTGCATCAAGATGGAGTTATTTGGCCTTCAAAACCATGATATTTATTGAAAATTTAACGCTGAATTCAAATCTTCCAACGAGAATGCTATGACTAACGTACTTTTTTTTCTACAAGCATAAATAGTCCAAAAAACGTGATTTTGAAACAATTTTTTTAGTACTACGGCCTAAAAAGTATCTAATTTTAGTCCAATCAATACCAAATTTGGATCACGTAAACTAAACTCAAATTTGAACAATTTAAGTTTAAAAACTATGGAAAAACAGTTGTTGTTTGGAAGTTATGAGATCTCAAACACAGGTCCATTAAAAAATCGATTGCTCCCTTATTATGCCACCTAAACTTGATTTTTTACCATCGTTAGAAAGCTCTAGCTAAGTGCTTTCAAGTGCAATAGTGTTCATATTTTTTTTCTCGACGTGGTTGGGAACGGTGCTCGAAAAACCTCAAAAAAGTGAAAATCGGCATCACGTTTTTTGTTACACTTTCTTCTCTACACGCTATATCAGAATGCCGAACGAAAAATTGAAGCTGGGCCCTTGTAAGCAGATAAATTATGAACAAAATGACACTAGAAACAAAACAATCGAGCAAGTATTCTAGAAGTTATAAGCTTGCAAAGTCAAAACTTCCTTTTTTCGCGAAAATCACGTTTTCCGGCGTTTCTCCGCGTCTGGAGACGTAACTACTGGATGGACTCAATTGAAAAAATTATGGGACCTACCTGGATAGTAACCCTTTCAAACAAAAAAAAGGTAACCCGATCGGACGTATAGGAGCTGAACGCCGGTAGACAACACATACCGAAAAAAAAAAAAATCCCGCAAGACAACCATAGTAACCCCCTCCTTGTTTGAAGTCGGTTAATTAAGAAAAATAAAAAGGATTAAAATTACAATATTTGCTACGGAGTTTTCCCCTATAGTTACCATCTGTTTTTCGGTGGGAACGTTCACAAATGTTGTGACGCGAAAATAATTTCCAAGCGGTTTCGGGGTGTCTTCGATACTCTCTTCAATAGATAGATCGATTCGGGTCATCGATTATTATCTACATCATTGGGCATCTCGGCGTTCCGTCCCTGTGCGGTTATCGGCCTAACGTGACACTTTTTTTTTCTCCCCACGAGGCAGTCTGCTTGCTGGAGGCACTTCCTTTATCTTCCTTTTTTCACACTCATCTCTCGTCTCGTCTATCTCTCATCACGACTCTATCGCTCTTCCTGCCGGCTCAGCATTTTGGATTTATATCTCTCCCGTCAAGTGTCCACATCGTTTTCGAATTCATCATCTGCTCTGAAACGGTCACCGAACCGGTATGTAACGAGTCCGCTCTATTTAACCCTATCTGGTCGTACACCATCCCAATTCATTTCCTCATGGTCTCCGACTATAGTTTCAGGATCAAGGATTATTAACTTGCTCGTCGCCTTTCGGACTGAGAAGAGTACGAACTTCCCCCTCATCGCCTGAGAAAGTGCCCCTTCGTCGCTCGAACCGCAGATCGTCGATTAAATAAGTTTTTTGTTGGCATGCCAATTAGGTAGGGAAGACCTTACTAGTCCGTAACTTTTGGAAAATACCGTAGTATTTGTCGATATCTTCGATTACTGGGTATATAACCCTACTTATCTATTAATTTGTTTATTTGTGCCACCCCCTGAGAAGGATCAGTTACTTTAATTTATTTTTTTGTAAAGTTGCACTCAAATAGATAATATTTATTTTGACACAAGTTCATTTCAATTTTCCTTTCCTTTTCAGGTTTCATACTCTACACTTGAGCTACCAAACTTAATAATAATTTCTTTTTTTTTTTCCTCTCAATATCTTGGCACAAATAAATAAATGGCGCCCAGAACGTGAAACCATTTTGTACTATCGTATCGTATTACTTTCTCTGGTTTTCTTACATGACTATCTGCTTTCTTAGTCGTAATTGATTGCTTATCTCATTATGGACCCTGAAGTATTAGCCATTGAGCGTAAACAGCTCATTACTGAAAGAGAAGTACAGTATGCAGCATTGACCAGTATTTATGATGGGGCTAAAACTATTACTCATGAAAACGTTTTATCTTTCCAAGCTACTTATAACCGATTGGATAAAATCGAAACCAAGATTGAAGGTATCCATTCTGCTATTATCTCTTTTAATTCTAAAATTGGAGATCAAAAACTCAAGATAGATTGTACTAAACCGTACTTATCATGCCATGATGTTTTGGACAAAATTCGTTCCGTATACCTACAACAAATACAAATTCATAAAGAGATGAAAGCTAGGGAGGATTCTAAGGACTCACTTCTAATAGAGCGTGGCGAGTCATCATCTGCTGCATTACCTCGAATACCTATTCCTATATTCTCAGGGCAAATAGAGAATTGGGTCGAATATTTTTCCTTATTTGATTCTTTGGTTCACTCAGATAAGACGCTGTCCAATGTTAAGAAGTTCCAGTACCTAAGAACTAGCTTGAAAAACGAAGCGTTATCGGTGATATCTGGCTTCCCTTTGGACGCGGCAAGCTACCCGCTTGCGCTTGAAGCGCTCAGAAATCGCTATGAAAATAAAAGAAGGCTGGCTAGCCACCACATGAACAAAATTTTGGATTTTAAACCGCTGAAAGAATCTACCTTACCTGAACTACAAAAATTCCTTTATGTTCATTCTAATAATTGGAATGCGTTGATCGCATTAGACCTAGTGGATCCGCTGGATTTTGTGAAATTGCAAATAGGGCTGAGCCACATGGATCCCGGGACCCGTAGGGCGTTCGAAGAAAAACATTCTTCTCGGTCTATTCCTACTTACCAAGATCTGATTGACTTCATTATGGAGCTTAGTCGAAGAGAGGAATTGCTGAGTGCTGAAAATAAATCTGTCAGTTTTGTTCGGAAAAGAGAAAATAATTTTGAGTTCCGTAAATCTGGACCCGTTCCGAAGGCTAGCCCTAATCAGTCTAAAACCAATTTTCCTGTTTATGGGATATCCGAGCCAGAACTAGGAAAATGCTGCAATTCACTTTCTCGACCAACTACCCCCCCAATAAAGAAACCTTCCAACGTCAAGAATTCTGATGTGGGAACACGTAGCTTGCCTGTAATGCCCGCGCAGAGTCACTGTTGGAACTGTTTGGATCCCAGCCATGCTTATCCGGAATGTACTCAACCAAGAAAACGGTTCTGCTACAGATGTGGCCTGGCCGGGGTAGTAGTCTCTACATGTCCGACTTGTAACCCGGGAAACGGTCAAGGGAGTTTACGCATAGGGTCGGCGTAACTCCCGTTTCTTCTAGTTTTGACCTTATTCCTCGACCTCCTACTTCGTCCGTCAACGTCTTACCTTCTCGATCCGTTCCGCCTTCGTCTTCCGCCTCTACGTCTGCTATCGTCCCTGCCTGCACTTCGTTGATGACATCTCTTCCATGGAATTCCCGTTCACTCACAACCTGTTGCCTGTCGCCCATCACCCAAAGGGGTGATTCTGGAGACTCTCGTTTGTCTAGCTTCATGCCTACCGATAACAATTTGCTCATCTTGCCTTTATCCTTCCGCCTGAACATCGTCCCAGCCCTATACGACACGGGTTCGAGCCTGTCATTTGTTGGCCGAGAGGGACTGCGTCTTTTAGGAATGGATCCAGCTCTCGATGGCGGCTTATCTTCACTGTCGCCGATTTCCCCCTTTGTCGTTCGCATGGCTAATGGCGTTAGATCTACGGTATGCGCGACGCTAAACTTGTCATTTTGCCTTGGAAACCAGGAGTTTACCTTCCCGCTACACGTCTTGAACAGCTTGTCTTTCCCAGCCGTACTTGGGTTGGATTTCATAAGACAAACTGGTCTTTGTGTCAATGCCAATCAGAAATCCTGGTGGTTTGCGGAAAATCCATCTGAACAGTTTTCTTGTCTCCCGTCTACCGTACCTTCTGCCGACCCCTCAGCATCTGACGCTGTGGTTAGTTGTGGTGTTCAGGAACTTTCCCCATCACAGCAATCCATCATTGATAAAATCGTCAACGAAGGTTTGAATTTGCTGAAAGATTCGCCAGGGCTCACAACAAAGATTTCCCACGTGATAGATGTAGGATCGGCTAGTCCAATAAAGCAAAGAGCCTACAATTATTCTCCAACAGTCCTGGAAGCAATGTATTTGGAGTTGGAGAAAATGATATCTTCTGGAATCGTCGAGGCCAGTCATTCGGCATGGTCTTCGCCGGTCGTTATGGTGCGCAAGGGGGACTCTTATCGTTTTTGCATAGATTTCCGCAAATTAAACCGACTCACCAAAAAGGATTCGTATCCTATGCCAAATATAAATCACTTATTGGACAGTTTGAGGCACGCGCAATATTTATCTAAACTTGACCTCAAACAAGCCTTCCTACAAGTCCCTCTGGCGAACGAAGAAAGTAGGGACTTAACGTCTTTTATTGTTCCCGGCAAGGGCCTTTTTCGATTTCGTACGATGCCTTTTGGGCTCACGAATGCTCCGGCTACCTTCCAGAGACTGGCTGATTCAGTTTTCCTCGACTTGTACCCCCACGTAATATCTTTCCTGGATGATATCTTGATTTGTACTGCGGACTTTGAAACCCATTGCGCGCTTCTGAAAGAAGTTTTCCACCGATTGAAAAATTCGGGATTGAGGATTAACCCTGAAAAATGTGAATTCGGGTGTAAAGAGGTGCGATATCTTGGATATCGGGTCAATGCCGATGGTATTAGTGTCGACCCTGAAAAATCCGAAACGGTTACATCTTATCCTACTCCGAGGAATGTCACCGAGCTGCGTAGATTCCTCGGCATGGCAGGCTGGTACCGACGTTTCATACCAAAATTTTCGACAATATCGGCCCCTCTCACCTCACTTTTGCATAAGCGAAGAGAATGGAAGTGGTCACATGAGCAGGATAGAGCTTTTTCGTCCCTCAAGACTTCCTTAACTTCCTCGCCGATCCTGGCTCGACCAAATTTCTCCCTATCTTTTTCCCTTCAAACAGACGCCAGCCAGTACGGCATAGGTGCCGCTTTGACACAATGTCAAGAGGGTGGTGAAAGGGTAATAACGTATTGCTCTCGCACACTATCCTCGGCCGAAAGAAATTACTCGGTAACTGAGAAGGAATGTTTAGCTGTCATCTATGGAATAGAAAAAAATCGCCAATACCTAGAAGGGAGCCGATTTACGGTTATTACTGATCACTCATGTCTTAAATGGTTACTCTCTTTGAAAAATCCCTCGGGACGTCTTGCTCGATGGGTATTACGTTTACAGCCTTATGACTTCTCGGTGGAATATCGTAAAGGCCTTTTAAATTCCGTTGCAGATGCCCTGTCTCGTATCCCGCCATCTGCGGACGTGGGAACCATCACAGCTGCGTCGTCTCCTGACGCCCATTCTTCGAAGGATGATGCTAAGGCCGATACTTCCACTACGCTTGCGGTTGACCCACAATCGGAGAAGGACGAGTGGTACCAAACGAAACTTTACCGTGTTCGCTGCTGCCCAGACGACCATCCGGACTGGAAAATCGAGGGTGGACAACTTTTCTATCTCCGCCAATCATTTGCCAAAGGCGAGTTGGAGGAACCCAGCGAAGGCTGGAAATTGGTTATTCCGTGGCATCTTCGTTCTCGTATTCTGCAGGAGTGTCATGACGACCCCCAATCCGGCCATCTGGGAGTCGCGAAGACGCACTGGCGTATCGGACGATTGTATTATTGGCCAGGTCTATATCAAGACGTCCTCCGGTACGTGCGTCGATGCGATGTTTGTCAGAGAGTCAAACCCATCAATCACGCTCCTAGAGGTCTCATGTACCCTCGTTATGTAGCAAAACCATGGGAACAGGTCTCTGCGGATATAATGGGTCCGTTTCCAACTAGTACCTCAGGGAATAAGTACCTCCTGGTATTTGAAGACTTGTTTACTAAATGGGTTGAACTAGTCCCGATTCGGAGCTCTACCTCTACCGTTATTCTTAACAAATTCAGAACAATCGTTTTAAACCGATTTGGCACACCGTCCATACTAATCACGGACAACGCCTCCAATTTTGTGGGCTCTGCTGTCAAAAATTTGGCAACTGCCAGTGGAATCAACCATTGCAGAACTCCTTTATACCACTGTCAAGCAAATCCAACAGAGAGGGCTAACAGAAACATCCGGCAATTAATTATCAGCTACCTTGACCAAGAAAAGCATTCAAAGTGGGATGTATTCCTCGGAGAGCTTCAATTTGCCTTGAATACCTCGATCCACAGCTCCACCGGATATTCACCAGCTTTCCTTAATTTTGGACGAGAGCCAAAACCATACCAAAGCTACCGTTCCTCATCATCCGTCCCCGACCAAACAGGACCTCTGACTGCTTCTGCTGATCGTCTCAACGAATGGGCTACAAGGATGAGCAAGATGAAAGAGATCCACCATCTAGTTGAGAAAAATATGCTCACGGCCGGCCTGTCGCAGTGCAAGCGGTACAACCTCCGCCGACGACATGATCGTTTCCGAGTTGGTGACTTGGTTCTTCACCGATCGTACCAGCTATCTTCTTCTGCCGACAAGACTGCTGCCAAGCTGTGCCATAAATACCTTGGACCTTTTACCGTCACTGAAGTCAGCCGAGGAGGAACTTGCCGCCTTCAAGATCCCCAAGGACGGGATATTGGATTGTGGCATCCCTCTAAATTGAAACCCTACCGCAACACCTCAACCGCTGAGGAGGGGTGTGTGACGCGAAAATAATTTCCAAGCGGTTTCGGGGTGTCTTCGATACTCTCTTCAATAGATAGATCGATTCGGGTCATCGATTATTATCTACATCATTGGGCATCTCGGCGTTCCGTCCCTGTGCGGTTATCGGCCTAACGTGACACTTTTTTTTTCTCCCCACGAGGCAGTCTGCTTGCTGGAGGCACTTCCTTTATCTTCCTTTTTTCACACTCATCTCTCGTCTCGTCTATCTCTCATCACGACTCTATCGCTCTTCCTGCCGGCTCAGCATTTTGGATTTATATCTCTCCCGTCAAGTGTCCACATCGTTTTCGAATTCATCATCTGCTCTGAAACGGTCACCGAACCGGTATGTAACGAGTCCGCTCTATTTAACCCTATCTGGTCGTACACCATCCCAATTCATTTCCTCATGGTCTCCGACTATAGTTTCAGGATCAAGGATTATTAACTTGCTCGTCGCCTTTCGGACTGAGAAGAGTACGAACTTCCCCCTCATCGCCTGAGAAAGTGCCCCTTCGTCGCTCGAACCGCAGATCGTCGATTAAATAAGTTTTTTGTTGGCATGCCAATTAGGTAGGGAAGACCTTACTAGTCCGTAACTTTTGGAAAATACCGTAGTATTTGTCGATATCTTCGATTACTGGGTATATAACCCTACTTATCTATTAATTTGTTTATTTGTGCCACCCCCTGAGAAGGATCAGTTACTTTAATTTATTTTTTTGTAAAGTTGCACTCAAATAGATAATATTTATTTTGACACAAGTTCATTTCAATTTTCCTTTCCTTTTCAGGTTTCATACTCTACACTTGAGCTACCAAACTTAATAATAATTTCTTTTTTTTTTTTCCTCTCAATATCTTGGCACAATGTTCGGTATATTTAAAATGACAAATGGATAGTCTTCTTAAATCAATATTGAAGCGAAATAATAATATACCACTGTACAATCATTTGCAGCGTTATTATATTATTAGGGGAGGTGATCCAATCAATCAGGTAGTGGTCAGGTCAATACGAGTAACGAGTAGTTGGTCGAGTAGTTGGTCGAATGAGTTGTTGCGGGGTGGGACATTTTCGTTATTTTATCCTTTTCAGAGTTTAGGCTGATAATTTTTAAGTCTGTTTTATTTTTACTTCCATGTTTACGTAGTAAATGGAAGTATTGAGATCGTCTGAAAAGTCAAATTCGGAACCGAGGTCCTGATGGAAGAAATTTTCATAATAGTATACTCAGAAACACTTTCTGAACAAGTGTCCGTCTGTCCGTCTGTCTGTGGTCACAAACTGACTAAAATCGCCATATCTCCCTGAAAAATGGATGACACCCTATGGAATTTAAGGGGAATGTTTTCCCAGTGATTGTACAAAATTAGGGTTTTACGGATTTTGAATTACATACTTCCGAAATATAAGCGTTCAAAGTTTTTTCTGTTTCGATTTTTACTGTCTATGAGAGTCAATATTTTTCTAGGTTTGAGGGCTTGAAATGTCGGTTATGGAAAGCAGAAAGCACTAGATTTTTTGTATAGTGGGTCACATACAATGCCTTCACGTTATGAGCCTTTTTCACGATTTCACTAGTGCATGTTTTGTATTTTGATTTTTACAGGCCGAAAAACTCAATGTATTTGAATGTTTGTAGTCTTAAAATGTTGGGGTTGGCGATTGAATGATGCCTGATTTTTATCAAATGGGTCACATGCAGTACATCCGCGTTATTTGCACATTTGCTACATTTGCTAAATTTTGATTTTTATAGACCACAAAAATTAATATATTTGAACGCTGGAGGACTTAAAATTTTTCTACATGACAGTTGAATATCGCTTGATTTTTATTATTGGGGTCACATGCAGTACCTCCTCGTAAAACGCATTTTCAGTTATTTTATTTGTATTTTTTGGGTCTCTTTGCTTTAAATGTGACCAACTTTGACCTTGTTCACAAAACTTGTTTTGTATGGTTTGAGTAACTCACAGTATTTCCGTTTTATGCCGTTTTTTTCATTTAGAGATTCTTATAGACCACAAGAGTGAATATACTTTAGAGTTTTAATTTTTCTTTATGACAGTTGAATGTAGCTTGATTTCTATCATCGGAGTCACATGCAGTACTTCCTCGTTAAACGCGATTTCAGTTATTTCATTCTAGCGCTTTTTAACCGACTTCAAACAAGGAGGAGGTTACTATGGTCGTCTAGCGGGATTTTTTTTTTTTTTTTTCGGTATGTGTTGTCCACCAGCGTTCAGCTCCTGTACGTCCGATCGGGTTACTTTTGTTTTAGTTTGAAAGGGTTACTATCCAGGTAGGTCCCATAATTTTTTCAATTGGGTCCATATAGTAGTTACGTCTCCAGACGCGGAGAAACGACGGAAAACGTGATTTTCGCGAAAAAAGGAAGTTTTGACTTTGCAAGCTTATAACTTCTAGAATACTTGCTCGATTGTTTTGTTTCTGGTGTCATTTTGTTCATAATTTATCTGCCTACGAGGGCCTAGCTTCAATTTTTCGTTCGGCATTCTAATATAGCGTGTAAAGAAGAAAGTGTAACAAAAAACGTGATGCCGATTTTCACTTTTTTGAGGTTTTTCGAGCACCGTTCCCAACCACGTCGAGAAAAAAAATATGAACATTATTGCACTTGAAAGCACTTAGCTAGAGCTTTCTAACGATGGTAAAAAATCAAGTTTAGGTGTCATAACAAGGGAGCAATCGATGTTTTGTTGGACCTGTGTTTGAGATCTCATAACTTCCAAACAACAACTGTTTTTCCATAGTTTTTAAACTTAAATTGTTCAAATTTGAGTCTAGTTTACGTGATCCAAATTTGGTATTGATTGGACTAAAATTAGATACTTTTTAGGCCGTATTACTAAAAAAATTGTTTCAAAATCACGTTTTTTGGACTATTTATGCTTGTAGAAAAAAAAGTACGTTAGTCATAGCATTCTCGTTGGAAGATTTGAATTCAGCGTTAAATTTTCAATAAATATCGTGGTTTTGAAGGCCAAATAACTCCATCTTGATGCACAAACGTTCGGCGAATTTCTGAAATTTTGTTCGGATTCTCTCATTCAGTGCGATTGCGGGTACGCTTGAGAAAATTATCACTCTATTATCGTTAGAGAAATAAAGAACGAGTGAATTGGTGCAATTCAGTAACCAGTAATGGTGTAGACAATTATTTGAGTTTTGATAGGTGTATCAATGGGATCAAAGTATCCGGTATGTTGACCAAGAGACCCAAATCAGTGGATGGATTATTCCAAACGTTCAAACTCACTCTCAATTAACATAATAACAATGAAAATAGTTAGGTAATCATTATACTTTGGAACTTCAACGTTCAACGGACTTATGAATTGAGCTTGGACGGTTAGTAGTAAGTGACAAGAACTCAATAATGAAAGCTTGGGAAAATTTTGTAAAGAGAGCTGTCGATAATTGTAAGTCACTAAAAAGAGAAAAATAAAAAAAACTTTAAAAAAAAATAAAACCGACTTCAAAAGCTTTGTCTATATAATACACTCTGAAAAGGAAAAAATAACAAAAATGTCCCAACTTCGCAGCAACTCATTCGCCAACTACACATTTTAAGGACTACTTTACTACTCGTATAATTGACCTGACCACTTCCTGATTGATTGGATCACCTTCCCTAATAATATAAAAATTACTATTTCTCATTTCCCAAATGATTAAAAGATTTTCCTTTCACCTCTGAATTGCCTCCAGATTGATCATCTTTTGGAGTCGGCGCCTCTCTGGCAAAATAACCGATGGTTACAAATAAATATGAATTTACGATAAATTAGTAGGTGCCAGGTAATAAGTCTGGGTCTGGACGTAAAAATTCTTAGAGAAATCTGAAATGGTTTTTAGGAAAAGGCGTGAATAGTCACCTTCAAATCGATATTGTTAATAATCAGTTCTCATAAATGCTGATGTGCTCTGTTCAAGAATCGTGAAAACTCATGATATTCATATTCTTACTAATTCGGAATCTATAGGCTTCTCCAATACAATATAAGAGAGGCGCCGACTCCAAAAGATGATCAATCTGGAGGCAATTCAGAGGTGAAAGGAATATCTTTTAATCATTTTTTGGGAAATGAGAAATAGTAGTTTTTATATTATTAGGGAAGGTAATCCAATCAATCAGGAAGTGGCCAGGTCAATACGAGTAGTAAAGTAGTCCTTAAAATGTGTAGTTGCATGGCGAATGAGTAGCTGCGAAGTTGGGACATTTTTGTTATTTTTTCCTTTTCAGAGTGTATTTTATAGACAAAGTTTTTGAAGTCGGTTTTATTTATTTTTTTTTTTTAAGTTTTTTTGTAACTTTCGGGTCTCTTTGCTTTAAATGTCACCAACAACGATCATGTTTTGTTTTATTTTGATCACCATACCGTACTTCCGCCTTAAGCTGTTTATCGCTGTTGAGCTTTTTACAGGGTGCAAAAATCAATACATTTGACGCTGGAGGTATTAAATATTTGTAATGGCGAGTGAATGACGCCTGATCTTTACCGCTAGGGTCACACGCCGCACATCCATGCTATTCAGTAGTTTTTTTCACGGATTTCACGGATTTCACAAATCTTTATTTCACAATTTATATCACAGGTTGATCAACCGCCCATGACAGAAGTCGTGCGGGCCGGTGTGCGCGGACATTTACATTTTCAAATTATTTATCAAATTACATCAGAATAATATACAATCCATTTACATAATAATATACAAAAACAGCATACTACAAACAACCTCCTCTAGATATTAATTAGGTAAGTATATATTTATATTTCTATTCAAATTTTATTTTGTTTTAGATACTTTAAATGCCTTTAAATGCCTTAGTTAGATAGATAGATAGACTTAGTTCAATTCAATTTCAAAATTTAGGTTAAAAAAGTTTTTGCATTTGAGCTTGATCGTATTATAACTGTACGCCGTATGGTCGAATGAGGTGGGGAAAATCTTGGGTAGTAATTCGTTGTAGATCTTGGGTAGGAGGTATGCCGATTGTCGCTGCGCGTGGGTATGCATAACGTGTTTTACCTCCAACTCCAAATGCCAGGATCGCCTTGTTCTTGCTTTGATCATCGGGGATGCTTTTTTCCTGTACCCACTATAGTGCTTCACGACAAACAGGAATCCCGCCCTGTAGTAATGGAGGTTAAGGGGGAGCGTGCCAATTAGCCTAAATTTATCCGCCGTGTTTGCCGATCTCCCGGGGATTACTATCCCGACAGCTCTTTTATATCCAGCTTCAAGGGCTTTCATCACGGAGCGGTATGTCCCTCCGTAATGTACTATGCCGTAAGTCAGCCTAGGAACATAGACGGCTTTGAAGATCTTGGATCGTACCTCGGCGCTGGTGAGGGGCCGCAGGTATCGAAGGGCGTAATTAATCTTATTGAGTATCTTTCTCAATATGATTATGTGCGTTTCCCAATTCAGGTGGTTGTCGATCCACATACCCAGGTACTTCACCTCTCTCTCCTCACGGATTGTTGTGCAATTGCACAGCTGGCGGCAGCAGCCCCCTGAATGCACCTTGACATCTAGTAGGGGTGTCAGGTTTAATGAGGAGTATCTGAACACCACAAACTTAGTTTTGTTCGGGTTCAGCAACAACCGATTTTTGTAAACCATTTGTTCATTGTTTGTAGATCATCCTCGATCCCCCTCAACAGCGAGTCAACATTCCGCGCGGAGCAGACCAGGGAGCCGTCGTCTGCAAAGAAATACTTTGAGGCGCTTCCAAGTGGTTGATTGCAGAGGTCATTCACGAACAGGAGGAACAGGATAGGACTCAACGAGGTGCCTTGCGGCAGGCCTATTGTCACATTGACGCTTGAACTAGTTGCCTCGTTAACTCTGGTCACTTGTTTCCTTGTATTCAAGTAGGATTGAAACCACCTAAGCATACTGTTGCGAATTCCCGAGTGGACCATCATTGTCAGCAGGATCTCGTGTTCTACCAAGTCGAAAGCTTTGGTGAGATCGAGGTATACGGCCCCCACCTTCCGTCCCATGTTCAACCCGTCAACTATTTCTTGTATGTGCTCTCCCAACGCGCGCTCGGTCGAGAGGCCCTCTCGGAATCCATAATGGCTTGCTGAGAAAAAATTTGTCGCGTTCAAGAAACCTACCAGTCTTCGTTTCACAATTTTCTCGAGAATTTGGGATAGGCTAGATAGCAGGCTTATTGGTCTGTAGTTGTTCATATCCGTCTTACTACCAGCCTTATGGATAGGGACAATAACTGCGTTTTTGAACTCTGTTGGGAACTGGCCATTTCGTAAGGACAGTGAATAAATGTGGGCCAAAGGTGGCGAGATCTCTCGAGCCACGACCTTCATTTCGATTGAATTGATCCCATCCATCCCGCAGCTTTTTTTAGAGTCGAGACTCTCAATGACTGCCAGTACCAGTTCTGGGGATACATCTTCTACAGGCATTTCTTCTGGTTCCCATGGTACCACTCCTATCCCCCACTCTACCCGTTCCCTGGCTGGTATGGCCTGCTTGAGTTGATAAGGTATACTGGCAAAATATTGGTTGAAATTTTCAGCCTTCTGCATGTCGTCATCGATTCTCGTACCTTCGTGCATCAGAGGTCCGATGCCTCCTGCATTTTGGCGTTTAATGATTGCATTGGTCGTTTTCCAGAACTTTCTCGGATCAGATGCAGATGACTGAATTTTTTTCCCATAGTATTCAGTTTTCTGCTTTTTTATTTCATGTGTCACCTTCAGAGCTAGCTGCTTGTATTCTTGATGTAGGTGATCCAGGAGATTCAAATTAGTCTGTTCTGTTCTTTTTTTCTTCAACTTGTTATACAGCAAGTTTTTTCTGTTTATTAGACACACTAGGTTGTAGTCTATCCATGGTTGTCTCTTTCGTGTTCTGGAGTTTATTTTCTTGGTTTTGCTGCATTTGTTTTTCAGCGCCACATACATGCTAAGAAACTCTGCCAGATCAGAAATATGCTCTTTTTTCGATCAGAAATATTCACATTAGCCGTAAGTAAAAAAATGTAGTTGAATGTTTGAAAGGACGTGAAATGTTATCTATGGCGGGTGAATGACGATAGATTTTTGGCATTCTGATTTGTTTATGCCAGGGAATCACGCTTGATTTCATAAAACTAAATTGATATTCGGAATAATTATATACTATGAATACGATGGGTTTTCATCTCGATTTGAACTAATCCAACATAATAAACAATTACAACATGCTGAAAACATTTGGTGGAAAATGAAGGTGGATTTATTTTCAATCATTACATCGTTCGTAGAACAACAGTGGAAATTATTTCGTCTGTTAGTTGATTTTTGTACAATTCAACAAGGTTTGGAAAGCAGAAAAAATACAAGACCCACAATACATCGTTAGTTAAGAGGAAACTACCTGAGTAGAGGTGTATTCCTTAGAAATCCTCTGTCAGCTTTATCTGAACGTTTCACGAACCTGCTCCCAGAGCGCTCTGCTCACTTTCTGAACAAGTGTCTGTGCGTCCGTTTGTTAGTTATCAGAGTGAGACTTTAGGTCTCCTGGCTCGTTTTTCCATAACAGCTGTTCTTGGTTGAGTCGTCGCATCTCTCATCGTACTGGGTTGGTGAGGGGGAGAAGAACCAGGCGACATGTTCTCCGATTTTTTATTTACTGGCCGAGTACTTTCGCCCCTTCGGGCATCCTCAGGGCGATGTGGAACCATAGGTTACCACAGCCCTATAGTAACCCTATGGCTGTGGTAACCTATGGTTCCACATCGCCCTGAGGATGCCCAAAGGGGCGAAAGTACTCGGCCAGTAAATAAAAAATCGGAGAACATGTGGCCTGGTTCTTCTCCCCCTCACCAACCCAGTACGATAACAGCTGTTGTAAATTAACGTTTCGGCCTTCGTACGATTTTCTCGATTTTATAATTGGTTATACCAGTTACCGACTCAAACATGGAAGTACTGTGTGATCTATGCACACCACTGGTTTTTGGTGAAATACACCATATATGTGTCGTACATACCTAGACATCGGGAAACAGAATTGAATCCCTGTTCATAGAATTTCCCCATGGTTTTTTTACTTATTTATATCAGTACGCAAAATAAGAGTAAATTTATTTAAAACTATCCTACCTCCATCTTTAGGAATCACTCGTCAGTAATCCAACCGTTGGCCCATCCTTTCCGGATTCTGAAAACAAACAACAAAGTTGAGGAACATGGTTCCAAAAGTGGTAGATAAGTAATAAGACACGTCCACACTATGGTGATCAGCTGCGATCGCCCTGATCGAGTTCCACCCTCGCACGTGATCACAGTCGATCGGCATACTCCGGAAGTTATTCAGACCCTACGAAGTTTTCGATGTTGTATTTCTTCCGAGCGAACTATATACGGTTGAATGGTTTCGGGCCACGTTTTTTCCAATACTCAAAATTACCGTCATTTCGAAAAACTTAAATTTTTGTAATTACTAGTATCTATTTCAAGAAATATGTATTGCTTTATATTGTATTGCTCAGTCAAATCAAATAATCAAAAACCAAAAAATACGTTGAATAAGACGTTGCTAATGAAAAAATTTATGGACTTAGAAGTTACTGTAAGATTACCGTTATGAAGGGAATTCCGTTTGATTCACTTGAATAATATGAATTCAATAGTGAAATATTGAACTCCTGCACAGTCCAGTCCCGTTTTTCTGTCAAATGCGCACAGTCTGTTATTTATCAAAAACTATTTTGTTCCTTGAACCATGCTGTACTTTGAAAAATGATTAAATTCGACCTGCAATACGTGGATGACATTTGTCTTGAATGCAGTGGACGTCACAGGTGCAAACACCGGCGACACCACAAATGTAATCGGTATCCGAAATGGTAATTAAATTAGTCTAAAAGCACTTTAATAGCGGGCACAATAATAGTTTAACTAGATCAACGTCGCAATAATGATTTTAAACCGAAGAGCAGGAAGACACACGAAGAGTTGGATATATTTATAAGAGTAAATAACAGACTGATGGAGGTCCGATTGAAAGCTAAATCTTGTAAAAGGAGTAGAAGTTTTCAAGAGACCAAGAAAAACGGATTTTAGAAAGTGACCATTCTAGATACGATTGGAAGGTGAAAAGGAATGCACATAACATTACGCAAGCTACACTGGACGCTCCGGAAACCTTTCAGAATCACCTTATGATGAGAAACGCTTGTGTACAATAATTACTTCCATGTTAACGTGGTAATTGGAACTATTGTGATCGTATAGAGAGTATAATTCTGAATGGAGATCCTTTTGCAAGAAACTTTCATAGCACTATATTCAGAAACACTTTCTGTCTGTCCTTGTCTGTGACCAAAAAACCTTTTTTGAAAAATAAAAAAAAAACCTGTAAAAAAAATAATAAAACCGACTTCAACAATATTTGCCTATAAAATAAACTCTGAAAAGGAAAAAATAACAAAATTGTCCCAACTTCGCAGCAACTCATTCGCCAATTACACATTTTAAGGACTACTTTACTACTCGTATTGACCTGACCACTTCCTGATTGATTGGATCACCTTCCCTAATAACATAAAAACTACTATTTCTCGTTTCACAAATGATTAAAAGATGTTCCTTTCACCTCTGAATTGCCTCCAGATTGATCATCTTTTGGAGTCGGCGCCTCTCTTATATTGTATTAGAGAAGCCTATAGATTCCGAATTAGTAAGAATATAATTAAATATCATGAGTTTTCACGATTCTTGAACAGAGCAAATCAGCATTTATGAGAACTGGTTATTAACAATATCAATTTGAAGATGACTATTCACGCCTTTTCCTAAAAACCATAGCAGATTTCTCTAAGAATCTTCACGTCCAGACCCAGACTTATTACCTGGACCTACTAATTTATTGTAAATTCATATTTATTTGTAACCATCGGGTACTCATTTTGCCAGAGAGGCGCCGACTCCAAAAGGTGATCAATCTGGAGGCAATTCAGAGGTGAGAGGAAAATCATTTAATCATTTAGGAAATGAGAAATAGTAATTTTTATATTATTAGGGAAGGTGATCCAATCAATCAGGAAGTGGTCAGGTCAATACGAGTAGTAAAGTAGTCCTTAAAATGTGTAGTTGGCGAATGAGTTGCTGCGAAGTTGGGACATTTTTGTTATTTTTTCCTTTTCAGAGTGCATTTTATAGACAAACTTTTTGAAGTCGGTTTTATTTTTTTTTTAAGATTTTTTTATTTTTCTCTTTTTAGTGACTTACAATTATGGACAGCTCTCTTTACAGAATTTTCCCAAGCTTTCATTATTGAGTTCTTGTCACTTACTAGTAACCGTCCAAACTCAATTCATAAGTCAGTTGAACCATGAAGTTCTAAAGTATAATGATTGCCTAACTATTTTCAATGTTATCATGTTAATTGAGAGTGAGTTTGAACGTTTGGAATAATCCATCCACTGATTTGGGTCTCTTGGTCAACATACCGGATACTTTGATCCCATTGATACACCTATCAAAACTCAAATAATTGTCTACACCATTACTGGTTACTGAATTGCACCAATTCATACGTTCTTTATTTCTCTAACGATAATAGAGTGATGATTTTCTCAAGCGTACCCGCAATCGCACTGAATGAGAGAATCCGAACCAAATTTCAGAAATTCGCCAAACGTTTGTGCATTAAAATGGAGTTATTTGGCCTTCAAAACCATGATATTTATTGTAAATTTAACGCTGAATTCAAATCTTTCAACGAGAATGCTATGACTAACGTAGTTTTTTTTTCTACAAGCATAAATAGTCCAAAAAACGTGATTTTGAAACAAATTTTTTAGAAATACGGCCTAAAAAGTATCTAATTTTAGTCTTATCAATACCAAATTTGGATCACGTAAACTAGACTCAAATTTGAACAATTTAAGTTTAAAAACTATGGAAAAACAGTTGTTGTTTGGAAGTTATGAGGTCTCAAACAGAGGTCCATTAAAACATCGATTGCTCCCTTATTATGCCACTTAAACTTGATTTTTTACCATCGTTAGAAAGCTCTAGCTAAGTGCTTTCAAGTGCAATAGTGTACATATTTTTTTTCTCGACGTGGTTGGGAACGGTGCTCGAAAAACCTCAAAAAAGTGAAAATCGGCATCACGTTTTTTGTTACACTTTCTTCTCTACACGCTATATCAGAATGCCGAACGAAAAATTGAAGCTGGGCCCTTGTAAGCAGATAAATTATGAACAAAATGACACTAGAAACAAAACAATCGAGCAAGTATTCTAGAAGTTATAAGCTTGCAAAGTCAAAACTTCCTTTTTTCGCGAAAATCACGTTTTCCGGCGTTTCTCCGCGTCTGGAGACGCAACTACTGGATGGACTCAATTGAAAAAATTATGGGACCTACCTGGATAGTAACCCTTTCAAACAAAAAAAAAGTAACCCGATCAGACGTATAGAAGCTGAACGCCGGTAGACAACACATACCGAAAAAAAAAATCCCGCAAGACAACCATAGTAACCTCCTCCTCGTTTGAAGTCGGTTAAAAAAAATCGTTCTACACTCATTGGAATGGTCGTCAAACACTCTCCAGCTGAATCGTTAGGCAATAAGTTTAGCTTTTAATTAGGAAATTAAGAAAAATAAAAAGGATTAAAATTACAATAGTTGCTACGGAGTTTTCCCCTATAGTTACCATCTGTTTTTCGGTGGGAACGTTCACAAATGTTCGGAATATTTAAAATGACAAATGGATAGTCTTCTTAAATCAATATTGAAGCGAAATAATAATAAACCACTGTACAATCATTTGCAGCGTTTTTTATTGGATATTCGGATTCTACATGCCTTGAAACGTAAAACATAAAATTTTGAGGGGGGTTAGAAATTTTTTTTTTCTTGGGCGATTACAATGGTTTATTATTGAATAATAAACCAAAACCAATGAGGTTCACAGCCCTGAAGATGCCCGAATGGGCGAAAGTGCTCGGCCAGCCATTAAGCGATAGTAGTCAACCATAGTATCCTCCTCTTTTTGAAGTCGGTTAAAAAATAACCCCTGTTTCCATTATTGATGACGTTGCTGTGGGTAAGAACTCCTAGGCGTGGTTGAAAGTTTACGTCGATAGTGTAAACGATGTCACGGATGTGACGTAACATAAATATGGAGCGTAACATAACTGAGAAGTCTATCAACGGTAAAAATCGTGCGCTCCATGTACACTCTCTCGGGCAAATACTCTAACGCTCCTTTCACATTTCACGATTTCGCTCGTGCGGAAAAAAATCGTCCGGGCAATTTTTCTTGATCGACTGTTGAAGAGCACAAGACCTTTCACATTGCCCGATTAGAACACGGGCACGTTTTTTAATCGTGGTGCAGCCGTCCAGTGCCACTAGAACCGCACGGCTACCGTATCGTCCTCAAGCTCAGTGGCCCACGTGACCAAATGCACGCTTTCACACTAGACGGTCTTCAGTCGTACGGGAACTGTACAATGGGAGATGTACGATTTACATCGCTCATTGTGGACGATTTTTTCCCGCACAAGCGAAATCGTGTAATGTGAAAGGAGCGTATCAGTATTCTTGTAGTGTTTCCATAGAGGAAGAACGATTGAGAACCTAATGAAGATCTAGATTACCAACCGAAGAGTTCTTCTAGTGGTTCAAACCCAGCTTTTACTCGTACTTTGTGATTTCATCGCGGTGTTGAGACTGTAAATATGCCATTAAAAAAATATAAATATATATATTATCCATAGGGGGCTTTCAGGTTAACTTTCAGACGATGGGTCTAGGGAGGGACTAAATAATTACTCTAGATAGAAGAGCTCGGGTTCCAGAGCGAGAAAATGGGACATTAGGGCATGGTAGGGTTAGCGTAGGGCACCTCGGGGACGAACGTTGTAAGGTAAAGTAGGCTGGCCCACCAAGCTGGGTCTCAGGTTAGCTCGCGCACTCATGAAGAGAAGGTTACAGCTATATTTCTTCCAGCTTCTCCCTCAGTCTCCTTGCGGATTAGAAAAGCTTAAAGGCTTTGAAACCACTGTACGTTTTCAGTTCAAAGAAAAGAAGGGGCACTTGGCAAAGGTTGAGGATCGTCAATCACGACTAGAGGCTCCGTTAGTTAGGATATGTCAGTAAGCCAGAGGATAGAAGAAATGACTAATGATATCGGATACTTCTTAACCTTGACAGTACAAGTAAATTGAAAGTATTGAAGATTTTTACCAACGGAAACAGCTCTGTAATATGTAATAATATATAATAATGAAATCTATAATTAAAAGACTTCAAAAGGAGGAAGTTACTATGGTTGACTTGCGGGTTTTTTTTTGTATGTGTTGGCGTTCAGCTCCTAAGATTCCTAAGACAAAACAGTGAACAGTTGAAGGTCTTAAACCCCGCGATGATCTCATTCGATTCAGCGTCCAAAAATCTATATAACTTGATACCAAATACACATTTTTTCAGAAAAACCTTCGAAAATATGAATTTTCTACCCTCAAAACCCTTCAAAAATACCCTTAAAATTGAGTTAGCAAGTTGGTTCAAGAATTGGGCCGTCGTAGGACCGAGATTGATTTTTGGTGAAAATGTCAAGAATTTAGCTATTATGGTTTGGCCGGAAAAGTGTTGACGGCATACGGCGGACAGACGGAATTGTTTTACTTCCATGTTTACGTAGAAATTGGAAGTATTGAGATCGTCTGAAAAGTCAAATTTGGAACCGAGGTCCTGTTGGAAGAAATTTTCATAGTACTTAGTATACTCAGAAACACTTTCTGAACAAGTGTCTGTGTGTCCGTCTATCTGTGGTCACAAACAGACATAAATCGCCATATCTCCCTGAAAAATGGATGAAACCCTATGCTTCATGCCATTTTTTGACTTTGAGAGTAATTATAAACCGCAAGAGTGAATATACTTTAGACTTTAAATTTTTCTATAAGACAGCTGAATATTGCTTGATTTTTATTATCAGGGTCACATGCAGTACTTCCTTGTAAAACGCATTTTCTGTTATTGGACTTTTTGGGGCCTTTTTGCTCTATATTTGACCAGCTCTGACCAGGTTTACAGAATTTGTTTTGTACAGTTTGGATAACACACAGTGTCTAGTCTGGTGGTGGTTTGCTGGTAATAATCAATAAGCCATGAATAAGCATCAAACAATGAACGAAAAATTTATTCATGAAAACAACTTCCTTTTCCTTTTCTTTTCCTACCGAGCAGTGGCCACTGTTAGAACAGAATTTTTGAACTTAGAATTAGAACGCGCCTACATTCGGAAGAACAATATTCTGTTGGCGACTCAAGCGCGTCTCACATGAGTACGGTCATCCGGTATACGATCATACGGCATGGGCATGGAGGGGGTACCGAATGATCATGGTACTGTGTGTTACCCAAACCATACAAAACAAGTTTTGTGAACGAGGTCGAAGTTGGTCATATTTATAGCAAAGAGACCCTAAAAGTACAATAACGCTTAATAAAATAACTGAAAATGGTTTTACGAGGAAGTACTGCAGGTGACCCCAATAATAAAAATCAAGCAATATTCAGCTGTCATATAGAAAATTCAAAGTCTAATGTATATTCACTCTTGCGCTCTATTAAATCTCAAAAGTTAAAAAAGGCATAATGCGGAAGTACTGTGTGTTATCCAAACTATGCAAAACAAGTTTTGTGAACGAGGTCAAAGTTGGTCATATTTAAAGCAAAGAAACCCAAAAAATACAATTTAAACAACAGAAAATGCGTTTTACGAGGAGGTACTGCATGTGACCCCAATAATAAAAATCAAGCGATATTCAAATGTCATATAGAAAAATTTTAAGTCCTCCAGCGTTCAAATATATTCATTTTTGTGGTCTATAAAAATCAAAATGTAGCAAATGTGCAAATAACGCGGATGTACTGCATGTGACCCACTTCATAAAAATCAGGCATCATTCAATCGTCCACTCCAACATTTTAAGACCTCAAACATTCAAATACATTGAGTTTTGCGGCCTGTAAAAATCAAAATACAAAACATGCACTTGTGAAATCGTGAAAAACGCTCATAACGTGGAGGCATTGTATGTGACCCACTATACAGAAAATCTAGTGTTTTCTGCTGGCCATAACCGACATTTCAAGCCCTCAAACGTAGAAAAATATTGACTCTCATAGCCTGTAAAAATCGAAACAGAAAAAACTTTGAACGCTTATATCTCGGAAGTACTGTGTAATTCAAAATCCAGAAAACCCTAATTTTGCACAATCACTGGGAAACGGAAATACTTCGTCCCCAGTACGTTCGGTCGATGTATAGGAGCGACGTTCGTTTTGGAAAATAGCCGAGGGTCGGCTCGCCGGAAATCATAAACAATCGCCGGTGTAGGTGTCCGGTAGGTTTTTGGGGGTATCAGGCGACGGTCTGGATGGCGCGTGACGAAGGGTTAACACGGCAGATAGGTAAATCGCTGTCGACAAATCAATCCCTGCGTGAGGTGACGACCGCGTGAAAAATGGTTTTTGGTGGGAAAGTGCACTTTTTTCGGGCGACTGGGGACAAATTGTAGTCGCATGGTATAGTCGACGCCAAATTGTTACGGTTACTTGTTATCACCGGCGATAGGTTACTGATGGGGTTATCAGAAGTAGGTCCACGGAGGTGGGATTCCACTGGCCGTAGTCGGAGAGGCGGAAGGTGATGCCATGATGAACGTAGGTAGATCCGTGGTCGTTCGCGAGCTTTTCACAAGTCCATTCAAGGTAAAGTCTTTCACAGCAATCCGAAGAAAAATATTATTGATCAAATTATGAAAACGGACAATCATTATCGACAGAGAAAGCTAGCTAGATCAGTAGGTAAATTTAGAACGTTAATTGATAGCGACCGCTTGAGGAGCTGTCGTCTAAAGTGGCATGGTAGAAAAGAGCGGCCAAACGTATCAAGGCCAAGACAAGTGGGCGTGAAAGAGAAGGTGGATGGAAAGGGGTAGGTGTAGGGTGGTAGAAGGATGAGTCATCGACTGCATAGGACACGGCGGGAAATCTAAGGACGGAACATTACTCCCCCCGATTCCCAGACGTGGGCCGGAGTCAGGCGTGGATGTCCTCCAGGGTCGAGGGTAGCATTTTGACGGACGGTCTGCGGTAGACGCCGGAACGAGTGCGGATGGTCACCACCCAGACGACACCGTCAGCTCCCGGATGGGTATCGATGATTCGTCCGAGCGGCCAGCAGGTCAGAGAGGTGTCGACGTCAATCAGGATCACGAGGTCGTTGATTTTGAGGTTTGGCTGATGTCGATCCCATTTCTGCCGGGTCTGCAGGCTTCCTACGTATTCTTTTTTACAGCGGCTCCAGAAATACTGGACCCTCTCTCGAATCCGCTGCCATTGGTTCAATCGTCCGGTGGGGACGTCAGCGAAGTCAGGCTCCGGGATAGCAGTGAGGGGCTGACCTATGAGGAAATGTCCCGGTGTCAGGGCCTCGAGGTCGTCCGGGCTGCTTGAGCAAGCCTGGAGGGGCCGGGAGTTCAATATAGCCTCGATCTTATTAAAGGCGGTGATGAGGTCCGGTGGCGTGTAGGGCTGGTTTCCGAAAGTCTTGTAGAGAAGCTCTTTCACCATCCGAACTGAGACTTCCCAACCTCCCCCAAAGTGGGGTGACGAAGGTGGGTTGAAATTCCACTTGACGGAATGTGGGGCGGTATACCGTACGAGTTGATCCTTGGTAGCTTGATCGTCAAACATTTGGATGATTTCGCGCAAATATCGCGCCGTACCTCGAAAATTTGTCCCGCCGTCCGACAGGACCTCAGAAGGCCATCCTCGCTTGGAGACGAAATTCTCAAAGACGTTCAGGAACGTCTCAACTGACAGGCCCATGGCGACTTCCAAGTGGACTGCTCGAGTAGTCATGCAGATGAAGAGACTCAGGTAGGTTTTTTGAACAGAAGCTTTTCGAGCTGAAGACGTGCGGATGAGGAAGGGCCCGGCGAAGTCCACTCCGGTCACCAGGAACGGTCTTACACCAGCAAATCGGGATTTAGGTAGTTGGCCCATAAAGGGGATTAACCGGGTTCGGCTGAATCGCGTGCATACCACAGACCGGTGCCGTATAAGACGGATGAGGTTTTTCGCTCCCGGGATGCAATATTGCTGGCGGATTGAGGCCAAAAGTCCCGCCGGACCAACATGATGGTTTAGAAGATGGTGGTGGTTGACCAGCAGGCGTGTGTATGGGGATTTCTTGGGTAGGAGTATGGGGTGTTTCTCCTCGTAGGACAGCGAAGCGTTTACCAGTCGGCCTCCGACGCGAAGCAGGTTCTCAGCGTCAATGAATACGTTCAGTCGGCGCAATTCGGGGGATAGCTCATTGAACGGCAACGAAAAGACCTCAGGGTAGTAATGGCGCTGAAGTGCTCTCAGGTAGCGGTGATTGGCCATCTGATATTCATGAGCCGAAATCGGCCCTGCGATTTGCGGTCGCTTATCGGAACAGCGAGCGTTGTAGAGAAACCGGCAGACGTAGGCCATTATCTGGCTTATCTTGGCTCGCCAAGAAAGACAGTGAAATGTATCGAATGTGGTTTGTGTTACCACCCATATTGTACACGTTTAAAAACAGTGGAAAATTACAGGAAGCTTAAGACAGAGTTGAAGGCTTCGTGGAGATGCGACCCGTGCTGTCATGCAAATCGCGTAACCAGGCAGCTGACTGGTGGGGCCGGGGGGATTGGCGAGGTGGATGAGGTGGAGTCGTCGGATGATGATCAAGATTTGGTGGAGACTAGTAAAAATATGGATATGGAAGGGAAAATCGACCTTCTATTGTCAAGTTTCAACAAGCAAATGAAATCGATGAAGCGATCAATGCAGTTCTTCAATGAAAACTTTGAAAGTACGCAAAAGATTTTGAAGGAACTCAAAAACGAGGTCATGGAAAATCGAAAAGAAGTAGATCAATTGGTTCGGAAAAATAAAAATCTCGAAAGGAAGGTAACGTACCTGGACATGAAGCTTAATGACGTGGAGCAGAGGGATCTAAGGAACGATATTCAGATAAGTGGAATTCCTGAGACTTCAAGGGAGGATGTTCACGAAATTGTGAGAAGCTTGATGCAGGGAGCTGAGTTGCAGAAAGCGCCGGAAGTTGAGATAGTGGATGCGTTCCGGGTAGGTAAAGTGGACAAAAAGGGAAAGAAGAAAAGAAATATAATAGTCAAATTTTCAGAACTGGAACCGAAAATGAAAATGATTCAGTGGTCTCGCAGAGGGAAAGGCATCGAACTATCATCTGTGGACACAAGATTTCCCAAAGATACAAGAGCTTACATCAGTGAGAGGCTCACTGGGTATAATCGATACCTGTTTGCTATTACGAAAGCGTTTGCCAAGGAATACAGCCACAAATTTGTATGGGTCAAGGACGGAAAAATATATATGCGCAAGGACGAGCAATCAGTAGCCAGGAGAATCACAATGAAAGAGCAGATAATGAAGATGGATATATCGGAGAAAATCATCTGGGGGGAAGAGGAGGACAAAGAGTGAATTAAACATGAACCAAACTGTAGGTAGTTTACTTTTAAGTACATTATGGAATTTACATCAAATGAAATTGATAGATTAGAACAAATCAAAGAAATAGAATGCGAAAGCATTACCGATCTACGGAAAGCATTATCGGATTACTCGAATGCATTAATAATATTGAATTCAAATATAAGAAGCCTTGCAAAAAATTTTGATGAATTCTTAGTGAATATTAGCCAACTTACAGAAAAACCGAACATCATTTGTCTCTCTGAAACGTGGAATCAGACGAAAGACATTATACAAACTATTCCCAAGTATAAATCCTATAGTTCTACTACTGCCATTAACAAAAGTAGCGGGGTCACGATATTTCTAGATGACAAGTGCAAGGATATCAAAGTTAGTGAGGTATCAGTGCAAGGAGCTTGTTGTTTGGTGTGTGAATTTCGCTGCTACAGTAGGAACTTTAGACTCTTTTGTACCTATAGATCACCAAATAGTGGTAATATTTTGGATTTTTTGGAGGATTTAAGCAGGATTCTAGAAAATAACAAAAATGATGACACCGTTGATCTACTGGTTGGTGACTTAAACATAGATATTAGTGAACACCCTACAAACGGGAATGATAAAACTGACTATTTATGCCTACTAGATGAACTTGGTTTTACATCTTGCATTAATGGAACAACAAGGAAAGACAGTAAAAGTTGTTTAGATCACATCTTTTTGAGGAGTAAGAAAAACTACTATGATATTAGGGATATTCTAGGTATAATATGGAAAACATCCATTACAGATCATTTCACCAGCATTGTGTGTTTGGAAAGTAGGACTAAATATGTATTGCCAGATTTGTATAAAAATTATAAGAAAACTAAAATTGAATATGGAAAATTAAAGGAGGAACTGGAAAAAGAAAACTGGGAAAGGGTTTATGGGACACAGTGTATTGATGAGGCGGCAATAGGTTTCCACGAAACGTTGTTAAAACACATTGATTCCTGTTCAAGGACGGATATTGTCCCAAAGAAGTTAGTGACACTGAAGCCCTGGATTACGCAGGGACTCATGAAAAGCGTAAGAAAAAAAGAAGAGTTGTATAGAAAGCTTGGAAAATCACCGTTCAACGTCACTTTGAGGGAGAGATATAGGAAATATAAGAATAAGCTGGTGAGTTTAATCCGAATAACCAAAGACTCTTACTATTCTTGGAAATTAAAAGAGGCAGGAAATAATGTTCGAGCAACTTGGAAAGTCATAAATGAAGCGACAGGTAGGGGAAGAAAAGGTACAGAAATTAACGGCATACAAACAGAGGGAAAAATTCTTGTGATGGATAGGGAGGGGAAGGAAATCACAAACATATTTAATAATCATTTTGCAACAATTGGCTCAAGACTGGCAGATAAGTCGGTAATAAAGGAAAACCCGGTTATACCGACTGGTGACCCTTCTCTTCCCTTTTGGATAGTAACTGAAGGGATGGTTGAAAAAATAATCTCAGGATTAAGAGGAGGGTCAAGCCCGGGTTTCGATAATATATCTGTCGAGACGTTAAAAAAAGTCAAGGATTGCATTATCAAACCCTTAACCTACCTGATAAATGCAAGTTGCGCGACTTCTAAATTCCCACAAATCTACAAAGCTGCTGTAATAGTTCCTCTCTACAAGTCTGGTGACCCGAAAATGGTCTATAACTACAGACCTATTTCTCTCTTATCAAATGTTGCCAAAATAATCGAGAAGGCAGTAAAACTGTATTTGGTTGAATATTTGAAAAATCACCTCCTGATAAATGAATACCAATTTGGTTTTCAGCCCGGAAAAAGTACCTTAGATGCAGTATCATGTATGGTGGAGAGCATTACACTGGCCTTGGACGAGGGGAAAAAAGTACTAGTGGTATATAAAGATATGACCAAAGCTTTCGACACCATTCCACATTCCAGTCTTATAGAAACTATGATTTCAATGAATTTCAATCCAGATTTTATCCGATGGACTAGAAGCTATTTAGCTGATAGGCAGCAGAAGGTCGGGATTGGGGATTGTTTGAGTGACCCATGTTCATTCCAATTTTCGGTGCCTCAGGGTACTGTCTTGTCACCTCTGTACTATATAATTTATAGTAATGGTATATTTTCAAGAGATATTGATGGAAAAATAATAGGTTTTGCCGATGACACAGCCATGATAGTGACTGGTGACTCGTGGGAGGAAGTTAAATTTAAAACTGAAAAAAATCTCACTCAGGTTAATCAGTGGTTGAAAATCAAAAATCTGAAACTAAACCTTAACAAAACTAACTTCATGGCCTTCTCATTCAAACCCGCATCGATCCCAGACCTGGGTCAAATAATTTGCCATACTTCGGCTTCGTGTCCGGGTGACTGCTCCTGTCCTGTTATCAAACAGGTGCAGGAGGTGAAATACCTGGGGGTGAAGATAGATCAGTGCCTCGGATGGGAAGCTCACATAGTGGAATTGACTAAAAAACTTAGGAAATTGATCCCTTTGTGTCGTGAAGTGAGAAATTTTATGACAATGAATATTAAGAAAACTTTCTATCATGCTATGGTACAGGCACTTCTGATATATGCGATTCCGGTTTGGGGTGCGACCCATAAAACAAAACTCCAGCCCCTTTTCATAGTCCAGAAATCTTTGATAAAAATCCTATTGAGGAAACCAATTAGATACCCTACAGAGAAATTATTCGAAGAATTTGCGGTGTTAAGTTTATCTGAACTTGCAGAGAAGACTACATTGGTCTATACTTATAAAAAGTATCTAGAGGGCAAGATTGAGAGGGTAGAGTTGGGCACGAGGAGCGCAGATAAGATCACTCTGAGGGCATTAAAAGTTAAAACTGCAGCTGCGCAGAGACTCTATCTCTGTAATGGAGTGGGACTTTTTAACAAACTGCCTGGGTTTGTTTCTGTTGGTCTTTCACTTCCAAAATTTAAACAAAAAATAAAAGATTATTTTAAAAAGAGAAGTCGAGGGAAATGATTGGGCAGTGGGGGGGTTTGGGATAACAGTCGATAATATATACCTATATGTTCCTAAATGTTAAACTTTATGCATCTATCCAAAAATTTTAAAAAATTGTAACATGTTAAAGATTAAGTTGTTATTGTTTGAAACAATAACAACATATAACATAACAACTAACAACATAACAACATAACAACAATAACATTTTTGAACTGTGTTACGTGTGCTGGCAAACATTTACCTCACTCAACTGACCTTGGATGCTGCCAACCCTCTAAGCAAGTGGTCAAGTCACGACTATCTATGTGAATAGTATGTCTTCATTGTGTCCTTAGGTACAAAATCTCCCACGCACGGAAAACCAACAAGAGTCGCACTAGTGATTTATTAGGGACGTTGTACACATTGCCGCCCTCGGAACTATCCGGCCTCTAAATACTGGAGAATGGTTATGCTTCCTGCTGTCAAGTTGAACTACTATATTCAATTTCGAGAATGGAACGGTAAACTAACGCTTTTGGAAACTCGCTGCGCCAGAAACGGTGAGGTGGATACTCCAAAGGTGACGGTATTCAGGGAGAAAAACTTGAGGGGTTCTTCGGGGGACGACCGCCAGACGATTTGTAGGTAGTCGCGGTCTTCAGGGTTGAGCCAAATTTGTCGGAACTTCTTCACGATGTCACAGCTGAACACGTATTGATGCCGACGAAATTTCAACAAAATGTTCGTGATGTCTGCTTGGAGTTTCGCGCCCATGTACAACTGGTCATTCAAGCTCCCCGCAGGAGCGGGAAAGCTGGCGTCAAAAACGATGCGGAGTTTTCTCGTTTCGCCGGTGGTCTTAAACACAGCATGGTGCGGGATGACGTACCAAGGGGGTGCGGTGGCTGGGCTCATCTGGCCGAGTTGTAGGTATTCGTTGATCTGGATGCGATATTCTTTCCCAAGCTCTTCATCGCGGGCTAACCTTTTTTCGAGCGAGTAGAAACAATTAATCGCTCTCGCCGAACAATGGTGGGTGGAACGGTTCGGAAGGGTAGCGACACGACATAGCGTCCCTCATCGGTGCGGTAATGTGAACGGACGAAATGCTGCTCGCAATATTCGTCCTCTTGAGACATCTTAGCGGCGAACGAGGTCTCCTCTATCTCCCAGAATCGCTCGATTATCGGGGCTAGACTGCTATGGGCGAGAAGCGTAACTGAGGACTGGGGATGAAGCTCTTCTTCGTAATGCCCCATCACTGTTAGGCCAAACACAGTGGGTAATAACCTTGGCCCGTTCGGGAGAAGCGAGATCGGCGAGCCGGTGACCAGATCGTGAAATAGGTCGGCTCCGATGAGGAAGGAGATGGGTCCCGGTTTAGCAAAATCTTGGTCGCTGAGGTCGTACGAGCGATAATAGTCCCAGCATGCCGCTTGGAGTTCGCTTTGAGGCAGAGGCGGGGTGATAGTCGGCACTATTACGGCTTCGGTGGCGAGGGGGGTGGCAGTGCGCGGCGGAAGAAACGTCAGCGTAGTCGTACCTTTGATGCTGCGCAGCGGAGTTTGATCTACGCCCGAGATATGTCCTCGGAACGGTCTGGTGTGACATCCCAATCGCTGGGTACAATCCACGGTGGCGAAAGAATATTGGGAGCCAGGGTCGAAAACTCCTCGGAAGGAATGCGCTTTACCATCCGGGCCTTTGAGGGTGGCGGTGATGGTACCCAAGAGAACGCCAGACTGCTGGTTGGTGGTGGCGCCCGCAAATGATGTCGACGGCATGTTAGGCGAGGCGGCTGACGACGAGGCGTTTCTCGACTGTGAAGGGGGTCTTCGGGCCGTGGGCGTCATGCCATCGTCGTCATCCAGGTGAAGATCCGTATGATGCCAGCGCTGACATCTTTGGCATGAGTGGGCCGACGTGCACTCCGGCATCTTGTGATAAGCGCTGAGGCAATTCAGACAGCCATGAAAGTTTCGCAACAGATCCAACCGGTTTTGAGGGGTGGCAGATCTGAAACAGAAACATGTGACAACGGTGTGTGTGTGGTACTAATGGTTGGTTCCGAAACCCGGGGCACTTCTTGAAAAATCCCGACCTGAAAATCGCCAGCACAATGCACAGAGGGGTTGGCATGCGCCTCCACGTAGCATGCAAAATTGGGAAATTTTACCTGGCGATGAGACTGGAAAATAGCCGTCGCGACGGTTGTCCGGAAGGGCGCGAGCTGCAGGTTTTTTTCCGGAAACGAACTCGCGCTGAAGCCAAAATAGGAGAAAAAAATCACTCGATCGCCGAGGTCGAAGCGCCTAGGGCCGATACCGGGGCAGTAGTGTTCGCCCCCTAGGCAGCCGAAAGGAGGGGGCCAACATGTACGGGATTGACACACCGAGCCCCCCCGAACATGCACCGGCGATCCCCCGATCAGAATCCAACATACCCCCCACCCAAAATTGTTACAAATTTTGAAATAAAACCAAGGAACAAAGAGAAAGAAACAGGTAGCTCCAAAGGGGACAGTCACTCCTCACCACTGAAAACTTAAAGGAAAGTAGGACACTTGAGGAGGACTGAGGGGGGGGAGAAAGTTATTCGACTGGTAGGACCACCAGTCGATTGGTGGGCCTCATCAAAACTCCCGAAGCCGTTTTGATTCTCGCCACTCGTACAGCACCGTCTGACCCCGGCAGCACCTGAGTCACCCGTCCCAAAGGCCATTGAGTGGGAGACGCATTGGGAGTCTTGAGAACGACGACTGCTCCTTCCTGAAGATTCGGGGCGTCTCTGGTCCATTTCGATCGGGGTTGAAGCGAGTACAAATACTCCTTTCGCCAGCGATTCCAAAAGGATTGAACGATCTGGGTGATGAGTTGCCATCTTTGAAGTCGACCGGGAGTGCTGTCGACGGTATTTTCGGGTCGTGCAAGGAGTGGGCCGCCGACGAGGAAATGTCCGGGAGTTAAGCAGTCGGCTGGGTCATCGGGGCTGCCCGGCAAGGCGACGAGAGGGCGCGAATTGAGGATCGCCTCAATGCGCGCGAAGACGGTGGTGCATTCTTCAAAGTTCAAGATGCGATCCCCAATGGTTCGCTTGAGGTGATGTTTTGTGCCTTTGATGAGAATTTCCCACGCTCCGCCAAAGTGGGGAGCAGATGGAGGGTTGAAAACCCAGGCGACCTCACGCTGGGCCAAGTAGGTTTCCAAGTCACGACTGGCTTGCTTGAGAAAATCATGAATTTCCGACATTTCTCGAGCACATCCCCGGAAGTTCCGTCCGTTATCGGAGTAGATGTGAGACGGGAGACCCCGTCTTGCGATAAACCTGTCTATTGCCGCAAGACAGGCGTCCGTTGAGAGTGCCGACACAACCTCAATATGTACGGCTCGAGTGGTCATGCAAACGAATAGAGCGAAGTATCCCTTCATGGTGGCCGATCTTCGCAGATGACCGGCTCGCACAGAGAATGGGCCTCCGAAGTCCACGCCGGTGTGGTTGAAGCATTTCCCAGGTTGGAGACGAAAAGGGGGAGGTCGGCCATTTTGGGTTGATTCACTGTTGCTGTAAAACGTGCGCACTTGACGCACTTCTGAATTCGCTGGCGGATCAGGTTGCGCGCAGAAGGCACCCAATATTCCCGATGCAACAGTGATTGGACCAGCCGAGGGCCTCCATGAGCTGAGTACACGTGGAGATAATCAATCATCAAAACTGCCAACTTGCTGGATTTTGGCAGCAAAATCGGGCGTTTCGCTCTCTCTGAAATTGGGGCCCAGGTGAGTCGTCCCCCCACCATGACAAGTCCATCCAGCGAAATGAAGGGTGAGAGGGCAGCAATTCGACGTGAGGGAGCCTTTCCAGATTTCAGGAGATCCATGTCGTCTTTCAAGTGGAACGTTTGCGTGAACCGGATGAGAACACGAAGAGAATCTCGGTATTCTGCCGCCGAAATAGGCCCCCCTCTCCTTTCTGACTTTCCTGACCGAATATTGTATATGAAACGCTGGACATAAGCCACGACTCGTTGGAGTTTAAGCAAACCGGAGGCGTTCTCGATTAGAGCGAGGAGAGCTTTGCTTTCTGACGTATTGAGAACTGGAAAACTGAGAATAGTGGCAGGCTTCATCTCCGGCAAGTCACCATAGTTCAATTCAGGGCTTCTTGGCCATTCGCCTGTGGGGCCTGCCAAGAAGGGGGGCCCCCTCCACCACAAAGTATGGTCGCACATCATGGAAGGCCGCGACCCTCGACTGGCGATATCTGCCGGATTGATTTTCCCTGGTACATGTTTCCATTGTATGGTCGGGCACAGTTCATGAATGCTGATGACACGATTGCAGACAAATTGCTTTAGTTTGAATGGCGGTGTTCGCAGCCACGCCAGCGTGTTGGTTGAATCCGTAAAACAAATGATCTGCGATATGGACAGAAATTCAATCAGTCCGCTAGAAGCCTTAATCAACCTTGCCAGTAAATGAGCCGCACCTAGTTCAAGCCGGGGTATGGTCCAAGGTTTCAGCGGGGCGACCTTTGTTTTTGACTTCAATAAACTGACTTGAACATGATCATCCATTTGAACCCGCAAGTAGAGTACGGCCACCATTCCTAACTCGCTGGCGTCTGAGAAGCCGACCAGCTGCACATCGCGATGGTTTCGTGGTAAGATACAACGCGGAATCTTTATCTGCTCAAGAAGGGGCAGCTCACGTTCCATGCTGTTCCAGGTCATTCCCACGTGGTTTGGAATGTTCTGGTCCCATTCGATTTTTAACAACCAAAGTTGTTGAATGATGACCTTCAACGCAAACATTATGGGGGAAAAGTAACCGTTGGGATCATACATGCGAGCAATTTTTGACAGAATTCCCCGTTTGGTGGCTGGTACGGGAGTTGGGTCTATACGACAACAGAAGACATCCGGAACTGGATCCCATACCACGCCCAGTATCTTGGTGGTGCCGAGGGAGCTTTTGCTGTCCGGAAAATGGAAGACATCCGCCGAAAGTGATGAGAGAAGAGATGGGGAGGAACTCGCCCATTTGCCGAGTTCAAAACCGCCAGCTCGAAGGAGATTAACCAGTTGACCGCACAGATCCTTAGCGTCATCTATCGAAGAAGCGCCAGCAGTAATGTCGTCCACGAATGTCTCTGATTGGAGTGCTCTAGCGGCGAGAGGGAATTTATGACTTTCGTCATGGGCCAGTTGAGCCATGACGCTCTGGGCGGTGAAGGGGGTCGAGGCAACACCAAAGGTGACGGTCGTCAGTTTCCATTCTGTGATAGGGTCGGCCGGGGAAAAACGCCAGAGAAAATGGAGATAGTCTTGGTCCTCTGGATGCAAAGCAATGGCACGATACATTTGTCTGACGTCGCACTTCACGGCGATTGGGTGCGTGCGGAACCGTGAAATAATCTCACCAATGTCATCTTGCTTCTTTGGACCAACAAGTAGAGTGTCGTTGAGACTTATCCCATTGGGGTCCCTTGCCGAAGGGTTGAAAACGACTCGGACCTTCAAATTATCCTGGCTGCCTTTGACAACACCATGGTGAGTCATGACGTAGTCCGAAGGTTTTTCAGCCAGGACCATGTGCCCTTGATCGACATAATCTTGGAGGCAGGCAGCATAGAGCCCTCGAAGGTTTGGGTTCCTGTCCAGTTGTTGCTCTAGACGGTATAAACGCTCAAACGCTCGATCACGAATATTGCCGAGCGTAGGACGGTTGTCACTCTTGAAGGGAAGGCGTGCGATGTACCGACCAGACACTTGCCGTGAGATAGTGCTGCGAAAATGTCGTTCACAGCGTTCGTCTTCGATGTACATTGGTCGCGGTATATTGACCTCCTCTTGCTCCCAAAATAACTTGAGCGCACAATCTAAGTTATCCTCGACTGAGCTGTACTCTCCTGCCGACACTGACAACAGAGAACTAGAAATGATCGGGGAAGCCGGAACGGGTACCGATCCCATGATGACGTACCCAAAAATTGTTGGGACAGCGCAAGGCCGACCTTTCACGATTTTTTCAGAAACCGAAGTGGCATCTAGCACCGCCTGTACTCCGAGAAGGAGGTCCACTGGACCCGGTGTGTCGAAATCCGGATCAGCCAATGACAGCTGAGAGAATTTTGATCGTACATCGGCCGGTAAAGCAACTGTCGGCAAGTCCGAAGTTATGCGAGGGATGATCGAGGTTTCAATAAATATTGATGAATTCAAATTATGGAGAGAGGCTAACTTGCACGAGATTTTACCTTTAACCGTGGGGTGGACTGTAGATTGACCGATACCGGAGATAGTGAAAGTATGTCTTGAACGTGGGAGGCCGAGACAATCTGCTAAAGTCGACGTAATGAAATTGGCCTGGCTACCCGTGTCCATAACCACCCGACAGGGATGAGGCTTTCCGGCGAAGTCCAGAATCGAGACTCTCGGAGTGCCCAATATAGCCTGGTGATTTGTTTCCAATTTGGGACAAATATTAGCCAGAGTAACCGAATTTGAATCCTGGGCGGCAATGTTCGGCGTCACGGACGATGTAGAGCTACGCGCCCTGGACGGTGACATCCCACCACGAGACGGCTCCGGATGAATTAAAGAGTTGTGCGATTTCCGTTGGCACTGTCTGCAAGAAAAGGTGGACTTGCATTGTGACGCCGCATGATGACCATTTTTTTGTGATTACGTCCTTGCGCTGAGCTACAGACATGGCCAAAAACCTTTCACATTTGGACAATTTATGATCCGTGTTTGAACAACAAGGACAGCCGGCGAGACTGGGGGTGGTGGTCACTAGGGAGGTTGACGCCGCGGTTGGAAGTTTAATTCCCGGAGAGGTGTCATTAGTCAAAAATACCCGAGCATTTGGTTTGCGTTCTTTCGACGACGAAGCCTTTCCATATGACGTTTCTCCGAGGAGATCGGACACCGAGGTTTGATTGAACATGAAAACGCGAAAATGTTCAAAGGTGGGAAAATCTGTACCCAAATGTTTGTCTTCGAACACCTTCCTAGTTTTAGAATCCAGCAATCGAAGTGATAGGTATAGCAAAATGAAATCATCCAAGTTCGGAATAGCAAGAGATTTTATACTGGTTACCGTAGTAACAATGGTGTCCGTTGCCTGACGAAAATTGGCCGAATTATTTTTTATGGCCTCAAGGTTAAGTAACTTGTTGAGATAAAAATTGGCAATAACTCTTTTATTGGTGTATCGATCAACCAATAATTTATAAACGGTTTGATAATTCTCCGGCCGAAATTCCACAGTTTTTACCAATTGTAAGGCAGTACCATCGACATGTTTTAGTAAATAAGAAAACTTTTCAATATCTGACAGTTTGCTTTTGTGAACCAGATTGTTGAATAATGAGTGAAAGGCGTCGAAGTTTTCAAATTTCCCATCAAAACAAGGAAGAGGCAAATCGGGAAGCCTCGCCTTCGGCTCCCTCTCAACCTGATGAAATGAAGTATTAATTGATTGATCTGCCGTTATTGGAGGCGGAGCCTGCGCTTTTGCTGCCGCCAAAATGCTATAGTACATGGTTTCAAACTTCGCAGCCCACTCGTCAGCATCTGCCAAACGTGTGGGTTGTTCGCAATTGACACTATCCACTTCATCTAATACTCCATTGAATTCCGTGAAAGTTTCCGGAAGTCTTTCTGCTCTCACAAGAAAAATCTCTTTGTTATTTGGTAGATTCTTAATCATCTCTAAAGTAACTTGAAGTGGCCGTGGGAGGGGAAGGGAGCCCGGTTTGGCGTGTGATCTATGTATGTGTATCTTACTGAAAACTATAAATGGAGGACCCACCGACTAATTAACCGAATTATATGAATTTAAGATTTTATCCGGCCCGAAGGACCAATTTTTCTTCATATGTGTGGTACTAATGGTTGGTTCCGAAACCCGGGTCACTTCTTGAAAAATCCTGACCTGAAAATCGCCAGCACAATGCACAGAGGGGTCGGCATGCGCCTCCACGTAGCATGCAAAATTGGGAAATTTTACCTGGCGATGAGACTGGAAAATAGCCGTCGCGACGGTTGTCCGGAAGGGCGCAAGCTGCAGGTTTTTTTCCGGAAACGAACTTGCGCCGAAGCCAAAATAGGAGAAAAAAATCACTCGATCGCCGAGGTCGAAGCGCCTAGGGCCGATACCGGGGCAGTAGTGTTCGCCCCCTAGGCAGCCGAAAGGAGGGGGCCAACATGTACGGGATTGACACACCGAGCCCCCCTGAACATGCACCGGCGATCCCCCGATCAGAATCCAACAGTGTGGTTACTGTGGAATTGATATTCGTACGATAGCAGAAAGCAAACTGAACTTTTATTCGAAAACTATAAACAACTGTTGGCTGACGACGCTTATGGTTACTTCACTGTAACCATATTCGCATGTCATCACATCTCCCTTTCTTTCAACGAAGTATGGGTGGCAGATTGTCAAGAGGCCGTGCTGACAGGGATTATCTGTGACCTGTTCCGTAAGACAGTGGCTCCAGTTTCTGTAGTTACTATATACGACCGTGGCTGATTGGCTTTGTCCTGAATCTTCCCTGTGCATTTCATGTTGGTTACCCAGACCTCCTGACCGACCCCCAAGGTGGGTAGCTCCTTGTTTGCTCGGTGTCGATTGTCAAACCACGTTTTCATTTTTGATCTCTGTGTACCTTCCCTGTCCTTCAGCTCGTTTTGGGGTAGGAGAGTGGGGATCAGACGGTTGACAATAATTGGTACAGTCGTCCGTAATTTGCGGCCCATCAACAGCTCTGATGGTGAGAACCCGTTTTGTAGGGTGGTACTATTGTAAAGAAGAAGCCATACTTCCCAATTGGAACACTTCAAGACCAAATGTTTGGCTGTTTTCACTGCTGACTCGGCTTGACCATTAGATTGTGGGTAAGTTGGGCTACTGGTTACGATCTCAAAGCCATAGTCGTTAGCGAATTTTCTGAAATCGTAACTATTGAAGGGAGCACCGTTGTCGCTTCTGAAACGATGAGGGACCCCAAAGCGAGCGAATATCTGTCTCAGGACCTTGATTGTTGAGGTTGCGTTGTTCGAAGGAACCCTATGTATCTCCAGGAATCTGGAAAAGTAGTCCTGCACAACCAGATAGTTTTCGCCCTTTGCTTTCATAAAATCCGCACCTATCATAGACCAAGGGAGAGATGGAAACTCCGTGGGCATTAGAGGCTCCGTGGAGTTTTTAGAGAGAGAGAGAGAGAGAGAGAGAGAGAGAGAGAGAGAGCTTTATTTAACAGACACACAATGTGTATTGCCATCGTCAATTATAGAACTTCACTTGATATAAAAGAGACAATAGAGGATACGCAATAGATAATTTAGTCCATATAAATCGAGAAATTCGCATAACAACTACTTAAATCTAATATCACACTAGGATCACAGAAAAAAAAATTGAAAATATAGAACCATTATTCAACATAGGATACCAGCCTTATCAACCTTAACAAACGAATCAAAATCATAAAAAACATTATTTAATAAAAATTTTGTTATCACAGATCGAAATCGACTATAGGGTAAGCGTCTAGTTTCCAGCGGTAGACTACTAAAAAATTTAATTCCCCAGTACCCCATCGCGTCCCTGGACTTATTCAACCTAAGTTGCGATTGCGTGAGATCATCTCTATTTCTCAGATGATAATCATGGTCATCTCCTCTTTTATTTAAAGTACATTCAGTCTTATGAACTAATAACAAAGATTTGAAAATAAAAACTGATGGAAATGTCAGAATATTTAAAAGCCTGAAAGCTGACTTGCAGTCTTCTCGATAACCCAGACCACCCAATACTCTGACAGCTCTCCTTTGTAGCTTAAAAATCTCCTTAGCTGCCGGAGAATGGCCCCAGATGGTAATCCCATACGCCATAACACTATAAAAGCAACCGTAGTAAGCTGTTATTAGGACTTCAGGACTAACTCTGGCGGACAACTGGCGCAGGAGGAAAACAACCGAACTCAACTTCTTGGCAAGCTGGGCACAGTGAATATCCCACTGCAGAGAACTATCGATTGTCACTCCCAACAGCCTAACATTGGAAACCGTCTGGTTGTGAGCCTCGAACGGACGCAACCCCAAGATCATCGATTCAGTTTTAGTTTCATTTACCAGCAGTTCATTTGAATGAAACCACTCCCTGACTACCTCGAGCACTGTATCCCGGTTCGACAGCAATTCCCCAGAGGATGAACTCTATGATAAGATGGCTGTGTCGTCAGCGAACAATAAACATTGCTCCGGGCATGACTGTGGGAAATCATTTACATGAATTAAAAAAAGGATCGGTCCCAGAACCGAACCCTGAGGGACACCTCTGCTCAATAATTGAAAATTCGAGCGACAACCCAGGTGCTCAACCGCCTGAACTCTATTCGAAAGAAAACTTTTTATCATCGCAATGGCAGGCTGATCAAAATTATATTTGGCCAACTTCTTCAACAAGATACCATGGCTAACACAGTCGAACGCCTTTGTGACGTCCACCAACGAGGAAACAGCATATTGCCGGGTTTCAAACGCCTGCAAGACAAACTGACTAAACCGTCTCAGAGCGTCCTCAGTCGACCTGCCCTTTCTAAATCCAAACTGGGAGTCCGAGAATAACTCATTCTCCTCAAAAAACTCAACCACTTGGGCCTTAATAGCCTTTTCTAATACTTTTGAAAAAATGGGCAGCTTGCTTATAGGTCTATGGTTATTTAACAACCCTTTCTCCCCTTTCTTGAACAGAGGTGTAACAATTGCTACCTTCAGGACTTCCGGGAAAACCCCACAACTGAGACATTGGTTAACCAAAAAAGTGAGAGGCGCACTTATCGATAGGGCGATCTCTTTCAGAACTTTGGTGTTCATCTTGTACACATCCCATGATCCAGAGTTTGACAAAGATTGAATAAATTTCAGCACCTCAACCTCAGTTACTTCTCGAAATGAGAAGACCTTTTGGCAGTTGATGTTAAAGTCAAGTGGGTCACGCTTCGATTTAAGAATGCCATTAACAACCCCCTCTGCTATGGAGCTAAAGTAATTATTAAAATCGTCAGCTGTCAAATCATTGGCAGCTCTTGTGTCACCTTTTTCTCGATTCACATTAATTAAATCCCATAACGCTTTACTTAAATTGTTTGACTGATGAATGACCCTATCTGCCGCTTCAATTTTAGCCTTTTTGATAGCTGATTTATAGCGAGACCTAGCCACTGTCAATTTCGACCTATACGCCTCATTTGGGTCATCACGAATCAAATCGAGAATGCAATCAATTTCCTCCTTATGACGCCTTAGCACATCATTATACCAATTACCACATCCTTGCATTGATGGCTTAATTACGGAGAGTTTGGAGGGCAAGAAATTTTCTATAGAAGCAGATATGATATCGACAAATGCGTCCCACTTCATGTCAATTGATACCCCTGACCGGTATAGGAATTCCCAATCCTTACACAACAAATCATAGTTGAGATTTACCAATCCTTTTTTGGTTATAGGGCGACAAAGCTTTTTTTCAGGTTCGAAATTTACCGAATCAAGTACACGACATTGCGACACCAGAGCGCAATGATCCGAAAACCCCACAGCCTCTACATGGGCCTCCCAATTTTTCTCCAAAAGATTGGAGAAAATATTGTCCAGACAATCCAACCCACGAGTGTACTCATTAATTTTATGCGAGAGACCATACGACGAAAACAAATTGCATAAGTCTGAGCATGGTTTTGTCATCTTAGAAAAACTCACATTGAAGTCCGCCATAACTACAACCTTATGGCTAGGAGACATTGTGGACAATAACTCATCCAATGTCTCCAGAAACACCTGAAAACTGCTATCAGGTGATCGATACATAGCTATGAAAATGATGTCTGACTCTATCAATCTCAGACCTACAACTTCACAGATTTGTTCTCTTTGAAACCTTTTAACGTGAGCTAACTCTTCATATTTCACACCGTTTCGAGCTAAAATAAGAACTCCACCATACGGAGATTCGCGGCAAAAGTGCGGACCAATAGTATAGCCCTCAACATGAATAAAACGCAACAGATCCTGAGTTAACCAATGCTCACCGATAGCCACCACGCAAGGCTGGCATTTAAGAGCATAAATGAACGATTCAAGCTCATCAATCTTATTCCTAATGGAGCAGATATTTAAATAGACGAAATTTACAAAACATCCAACCCCATCAAGCCTATTAATATTTGAGCCCAACTTCTTTCCCGATCCTCTGGCGATCTGACCCCGCCCAACCGAATCAACCAGACATGCCCCCACCCCAACGTTATCCACATCCCGCAACACCATCGTCGACTCAGCAGACATCGCCGGTCAGGATGTCAACTCACCAGAATCCGCACACGATGGCAGAGCAATCAAAGATGAAGACGGCCGCTCCGACACAATGAACCGACGAATCATCCTCCCCAGGGTCACCCTCCTTCCAGGGGTAAAGACCGGAGCATCATCGACCAAAGTGGTCAAACCGAAGCGCAGCCCAGACGGGGCAGCTACATCGCAAAACTTGACCCGATGAAAGCGACTCGCCAGAGCCAGAAGAAATTTATTTAATCGATACGTCTCAGTGTTAACCACTGACCAGCTTGGGAGCATGAAGTTATACGGCACGTTAATTAAATACAGTGACGTACGACCACCAAGCGTGGTGCAGAACTTGAGCAGGTCCTGCTTAAATTTCCTTACACAATTGTAAGCGATGTCAATGTATCCTGCCGAGAGAACAACAAAATCGGGGTAATCACCCCGGCCCTCGAAAGCAGATTCCAACAGTGCATGAAGAGGAGCCCCGTTCATCCTCAATCCGCTGATGCTATAATTCCGAGGAAGAACCGATCTGAGCTCATCACGAAGGCCGAAGGACAACGAATCCCCCAAGACAAGTCCCTTCTCATGTCTAGCCGATACAGGCCTCTCCTTCCGCAACAATGAAGATACTGAAGGAACCGGCAGGTCGCCATCACGTTGAAAAGCCTGTGTACTTTTATTATGACATTCCAAAACATCCGAGCCTCAATGCGTCTGAGTTGAAGATTCGCGACGACCAGTGCTCCCGCAAAAACCAACAGGCCCGATGCGAGGAAACATATTAGGCTCCGTTTCACCCTGCAAGCCGCTAATCCTCTGAAGGAGCTCATTTTTTTCAATCCAGTGAGCATCCTCAGCACCGGCTAAGTCTGCTCGAACTTTAATTAATTGCGTCCTTGATGATTCATAAGAGGCCTGAGCCAGGTTTAGTTCCACTTTTGAGATGTCGCGCTCCTGACGCAATCCCTCCGCGAGCTCAAATATCCGGCACAATGACTTCAGGAACAACAGACACCGCTCACTAGCCATCCACTGGGAAAAGTCTGAAATTGATTCGAGCATCTCCTCACGAATGGCGCATAGTTGCGGCTCAGATATTGGTAACATATTCAGCTCCTCCAAGACACTCAGCATTTGCTGCTCCCTAGCTCGAGTAAGAGTCATATTATAGATCTTCTAAAATAAAACAAAAGCAGATGGCTAATTTCCCCTGCAATACCAACCCGCACGACACAAATGTCAACCCTTCAAGTCCGTGCGCGTACAAGCCGAAAGAATGTACGATAACAATCGTCAATCGCGAGGTGACAGATAACCAGGCAGACAATGAAGGCTCAGTCGAACGAGATAATCACCTTATCTGAACTTCTTATCTCCTTTTCACGAAGAATTTCTTCGAAAGTCAGCACTTTTTCTTGGTAATTGTCGAACTTTTCATTGAATAAATCAGCACATATCTCCGATGATTCGGCTTTCGTTTTTATCAAATCACTGACAAAACACCGGCGAACAGACTAGTCCAAAAATAAAATTCAATACATTAAAATTACACCACTTATAGGCCCTCAAACGTAGAGCGACTCAAAACACATGTTACTCAAAGGTCACACGAGACGATACTTTTTCTGGTGCTGAGCGCAGATGAAGCAGTCGCGAACATTTTCCTCAATGTTTTTGGAGATCCCCGGCCACCAGACCGTGTCCCTGGCCAGATTACGGCATTTTGAAATTCCCAGATGACTCGAATGCAGTTTGTCCAAGATCTTCCCGCGCAACGATTGTGGAATAACGATCCTAGTTTTGTAAAAGAGCACCCCTAAGTGTGTTGTCAGTAAATGCCGATATTTGTAAAAGCTTCGGAGTTCGGGATCTGTAGAATCGTTATGGGACCAGTTCGGTAGTTTAGAAATCACTGATGCCAAAGCTAAATCGGTTGCATAGTGCTCTTTTATCAATTTGCGCAATATGTAAGAGATTGGGAGTGATAGGTGAAAGAGATCATCATTTAAACGAATTACCTCGGCGAGGTCTAAATCGTTGTCTTCCCAAACAATATTGGGAGTCCTTGAAAGGGTGTCTGGTACGTGAAATGTTTTTCCTGAAACGTGTGATATGGAATAATCAAAGCGCATCATCCTCAAGCGTAGTCTCTGTAGACGAGGTGTTAAGTCAGCTAATGGTTTGCTCCCAAAAATTGAAACAAGGGGCTTATGATCAGTGTGGATTTGGAATTTTTTTCCAAGAAGATATAGAGAGAGCCTTCCGCAGGCCCAGGTAATTGCAAGGGCTTCTTTTTCTATTTGAGCAAAGCCTTTTTCTGCATCCTTTAAGCCGCGAGAAACGTACATGACTGGTAGAAAAGCGTCATCTTCCAATTGTTCGAGCACCGCTCTCAGAGCATACGAAGAACTGTCGGCAGAAACTCTAACCACTGCGTTTGGATTGAACTGTCTTAATACTGGAGCGGACGACATCGCAATTTTCATATCCTGCAGGGCTTTTGAGTGTATAGGAGACCAGAGGAATTCATTTTTTGTCTTCACTGTAACCATATTAGCATGTCATCACAGTTACCTTTACAGATAAAGCATGAGCGGCCTTTAGGGGATGGTGATTGGTCGGGACGAGGAGATCGCGAGGTTTCCTGTGTTGATGAAGTACGACCGTGCACCATGAGGGCTTGACGTGGTGGGGGAGGGCGCGCGAAGAAATAATTTGGAGGTTTTCCGATGGGTAGGCGGGGGGGATGATGATCCATTTTGGTAAGGGGTGGTCGGTGGGAGGTATTGGCGTCTTGGGTGATGCTGAGTACCTGGCATCTCCTTTGAACGAAGTCCTGAAGGGCCGTAAATTGCGGGTAGACGGTCCCGACAATGCTGGTTTCAAAGGCCTTGCGAGTACGAGAATCCAAGCTCCTCAATGCCAATTCACAGAGTAGATATTCCGCTAGGTCCGCGATATCTAAATTGTGCAACGAAGCTATGCTCTCGCTGACGTTCGCAATATACTCCCGGAGCGTGTCCGCAGTCTGTTTGTTCAAGCCAGGCTTGTAACTGAGGAAACGGTTTAAATAAGTGCAGGCCAGTTTTCGAGGGTTATCATAAACCTTTAGCAACGCGGCCCAAGCCATCGGAAAATTTTCGCCGACGGCGGCTATATGTTTTACGCAATCGTATGCTGGCCCTTGTAGGTATCCCAAAAGGTAGTGGAATCTCTTGGAGTCCGTGAGCGACGCTTCATCTTTTATCAATGACGTAAATAGTTGTTTAAACGTCGGCCATTGTGTTATATCTCCTCCGCAGGTTTTACTATGGATTTTGGGCAAAATCGCACGAGAGGTAGGGTTATTGTTCACGGTCGTGTCTAAATTCGCGTTGCCGGAACCGGAACTACGAGCAACCGTTTGCGAATTTATTTGTAAATGAAAGTTATGAATTTCAAAATAATTGTTGCTAATTTCGCGAAAATAATTTTCATCCTCGGGTATGGGAAATGAGGCGGTCGCTTCGTCGGTGTCGTGGAGGGTGGCTAATTCCTCCCACTTACGGTTGAAGGTCTGGTAGAAATTCTCAACGGTCGCGAACATTCTGCGAAAAATCCCACGCTCGGAGGAGGACGTCACCGCCGCGAAACCCTTGTTTCGGATTAGCGTAATTTGCGTGCCAGCCGTCTTCAAGTCGCGCTTAGCTGCCCGGATTGCCCTAGCCGACACTCGGTCAGAGTTTTCGATTCCCTCGGGCATGGTGAGGTCGCAGGTAGAAAGGTATAAGATAGAAAGGATAGGCGAGAGGGGGTTGGGTAGTTGGGTCGTAAGAGTCTATTATGAGCCCTTTAACAAAAGCCAAACGCACAATAACAAGCGACGAAAACTATATAGAAAACGGCGACAGGTCGTTATCCTCAAGAAAATAATTCAATAAATAGAGGTACGCAATCAAAGAAAACTATTTGTACCAAAATTCTCAACAAATACTAATAACTAGTATCACAGCAAACGATGTACAAAATTACACAAAAATAGATACCTTTACATTCGACAATTAATGTGTCAATAAATAAGTGGACTGTATTTTAATTTTTAGGTTCTATCCATAGGATATTCGCTTCTCAAATCCGGTCCGAATCGGACCAAAATGTCTGGTCTGGTGGTGGTTTGCTGGTAATAATCAATAAGCCATGAATAAGCATCAAACAATGAACGAAAAATTTATTCATGAAAACAACTACCTTTTCCTTTTCTTTTCCTACCGAGCAGTGGCCACTGTTAGAACAGAATTTTTGAACTTAGAATTAGAACGCGCCTACATTCGGAAGAACAATATTCTGTTGGCGACTTACAGTTCGTGGAGACTCTAATCCGTACGGTACGCGGTTTGATCGTCGTTCAGGATGGCCTCGGCGGCGGAGCCGGCGCGATGTCGTAGGGGGATCGCTCAGAAAATCTGATCGCGGCCGAAGGACGGTGGTAGACTTCGAGCGGACGGAAATACTTCGTCCCCAGTACGTTCGGTCGATGTATAGGGGCGACGTTCGTTTTGGAAAATAGCCGAGGGTCGGCTCGCCGGAAATCATAAACAATCGCCGGTGTAGGTGTCCGGTAGGTTTTTGGGGGTATCAGGCGACGGTCTGGATGGCGCGTGACGAAGGGTTAACACGGCAGATAGGTAAATCGCTGTCGACAAATCAATCCCTGCGTGAGGTGACGACCGCGTGAAAAATGGTTTTTGGTGGGAAAGTGCACTTTTTTCGGGCGACTGGGGACAAATTGTAGTCGCATGGTATAGTCGACGCCAAATTGTTACGGTTACTTGTTATCACCGGCGATAGGTTACTGATGGGGTTATCAGAAGTAGGTCCACGGAGGTGGGATTCCACTGGCCGTAGTCGGAGAGGCGGAAGGTGATGCCATGATGAACGTAGGTAGATCCGTGGTCGTTCGCAAGCTTTTCACAAGTCCATTCAAGGTAAAGTCTTTCACAGCAATCCGAAGAAAAATATTATTGATCAAATTATGAAAACGGACAATCATTATCGACAGAGAAAATTAGCTAGATCAGTAGGTAAATTTAGAACGTTAATTGATAGCGACCGCTTGAGGAGCTGTCGTCTAAAGGCCGTATCACACGACAGACACTTCCCCCCAGCAGCCCACAGTGACCGTCAACCGGCACGGCCCCCCTCGTACGAGAGCGGGGATGAAATGCGCAACGAGTGTACGTGAACCTGACATGAAATCGTATCGCGATAAGAACCGATAATCGATCATCGAAGTCGATAGTTGATTCTTCTCCGCCCCAGAATACAGCCGGCAGTTATAAGTCGCGTTCAAAGGGCGTTCATTAGGGCTCAAACAATAATTTATTGTATTCTTTATATTTACGCATCTTGAAAAATTGAAATAAAGAATGAAATTATTCTCAACAATCTTGAAAAGATAAAAAAAAAGAATACGTTTATTTCTAAACATTTAGGAAAGGTGGAAAATAAGAATTAATTTATTTTCACGTATCTTGAGAAATTTGAAATTAGAAATGAACTTATCCCTAAAAATCTTGAAAAAAAAAATAATAAAATTAAAATTTCAAGAATTTAGCTTTTATAATTTTGTCAAAAAAAGGTTGACGGCGGAAGGGCAGAATTTTTTTATTCGGATTCCTTGATCAAAAAAATTGGAATTTTGAGGGGGTTAGAAACGCTTTTTTCTTGGGCGATTACAATGGTTTATTATTGAATTATAAACCAAAATCATCGTTGCAAGTAACGGCAAGTATCTACCATGTTTCGAAATTAACTTTCGTGAGAATTGACGATCAAGCTCAACTCAGATTCGATCGATAAATCGATTGCAACCCTTGATTGCGATCACGTAAACGAGGAAACCAGTGCGGAAAGGCTACGACGGCACAGCAAAAAGATTCTTCAGGCCGTATCACACGACAGACACTTCCCCCGTTCCGAGGAATGTTTTGCGCGTTGAAGTTGGTGGGAGAGCCGAGTACACTCGAGCCACTCTGATTGGCTGATCCGTTCGCCCCTCTATCAAGAGCGTCCGTGTCGACGTGCCGGTTTGGGGGCTGTTGGGGAGAAGTGTCTGTCGTGTGATACGGCCTTAAAGTGGCATGGTAGAAAAGAGCGGCCAAACGTATCAAGGCCAAGACAAGTGGGCGTGAAAGAGAAGGTGGATGGAAAGGGGTAGGTGTAGGGTGGTAGAAGGATGAGTCATCGACTGCATAGGACACGGCGGGAAATCTAAGGACAGAACACACAGTACATCCACCTTATGCCATTTTTTTGCTTTCATTGGTTGTTGCCGCTGATACATAATTGTGAGGTTGAGGTGGAGACAAAATACGCGACCATTTCTCCTTATCATCTATATTGTTTCGAGCGCTTTCGCCCTCACGGGCCTCTTCAGGAAACATCTGGAATGTATATGTGTAGGGGTAAGCATCCATATTTAAAAATAGCACGTTAGGAAGTCACCATTCAGGAAAACAGGCACAAAAATGTGAGATACAAATTAAAAATCCAAGGGTTGCATACTTGTCCATTATCACAGTTACTAGTTACCTTAAAAATTAGTATGTCAAGTCTTTTTAAAAAGGGGTCGCCCGTGAGGAGGGTTCGTCCTGATAAAAGAGTCGGATATAAGTTAAAAACATAAATACTAAAATCATTGTAAAGGTGAAGAGAGGAACAATAGTGCAAACAAAGATTCTCACTTGAGATGAGGAGTTTATCACAGCTGCATACCTAATCTAATTTTAAAGCTTGAAATTATAATTATAAACGAAGACTAGAAGATGCAAGTGACTAGAAACAAGGAGACTAATAAATTTCACCAACAAACTTATTAACAATAAAATATTAAATAAACAAATTAAAGCAAACCTTGTTAACCTCCACAGTACAGCTCCCCTCTTATACGGAAAATTAAAGACCCACAAAACCCCTGAAAAACTTAGACCGGTAGTAGCCAATTTCAATGGCCCCACACAAAAACTAGCTAAATGGTATGATAATATTCTAAAGCCCTATGTAAACAATAACCCTTACGACATAAAAAACTCAGAAACCCTAATTCAAAAGTTGAAAGGAATTAAAGTAGCTGACCCATATGTCCTTGTGAGTTTTGACGTCGCGGAACTTTACCCCAGTGTGAGAACCGACGATGCCATTGCGACAATCAGGGATGACTGGAACAGCATAATATCTAATTCTCCGATTAAAGACCTTGAGCTATTCTTAGAGGGCTTCCGCATATGTTGTGATACTGGATACTTTAAATTCAATGATAAAACTTACAAACAACTACACGGACAACAAATGGGAGGGGCCCTCTCATCTACAGCTGGCAAACTTGTCCTGAACAAGCTCCTCGATCAAGTGTTGGAAAAAACCTTGATCCAACCCAAATTCATTTTCAAGTATGAAGATGACCTTCTACTTGCCATCAGACGAACCGATGTTGAGGCCCTACACCAGACACTTAATAACCACAACCCATACATTAAATTCACCATAGAAATTGAAAACGAAAACCAAATATCATATCTCAATACCACAATTATTAGAAAACCCAGTGGCGAGCTTTGTTTCAAATGGTACACCAAACCCACAAACACTTATAAAATAATAAATTTCAAATCAAACCATCCATACAACTTCAAACGTAATCTCATCTATAACTATGCCCGTACCGCTTTAAAAGTGACCTCACCAGAATACTACACATCTGTCACATCTAAATTAAAACAAATCTTCCTCCTCAATGATTACCCCATAGAAATGATCAATAGTCAAGTCAAAAAAGCCGAAAAGAACACCATCTACACCCCCCAAAATTTCCCTGAACCTACCGACCACACCACCACCCCACCTAAATTTGTTACCCTACCATATAATAAAAGCTGGGCGTGCCTAGAAAAGGAACTGCACAAAAAAGATTTTAAAATTGGATGGCAGTACCCCCACAGGCAAAATAATTATTACCCCAGAATTAAAGACAATATACCACTCCTGGACTCTAGGTGTCTAGGTACAATGTATATGAAATTCCATGCCACAATTGTGATGAAAAATACTATGGAGAGAGCTTACAAAACCTCCGTAAAAGACTCGCACGACACAGTAAAAATGTAGAAAACAGGAAAGAGGAAACTGCTCTTGATCAACATATGTCAACAGAAAATCACAAGCCTAATTTCGATAATGTCAAGTCTATAGGTAGGCATGCTAGAACGAAGCAACGACGAATTTTGGAAAATATCCACATCATTAAAGCAGGAAATAAAGCCATGAACAAGAAATGCGAACTGCTTGACCTGGGGAAGCAATTTCACCCATTATTTTTACCGAAAAACTAATTACCGTTGTTCTCCTTCTAGCATAATGTATTTTTAACCTTAATTATAGAAGAAATTATATTTTTCAACTCGAATTAAGTATTATGTCTCCTACCTACCACAAAGATAATTTGTATTCCCCATTTTTCACATCAAGACTGTTACCTCACGACTGTTACCCTCCTGCCTGTTTTTAGTTTTTACCAACCATGTGCCCTTCTTGTCTAGTCAAAAAATACCCTCATTGTTGTAGCTCTTAGTAATTTATTAGTCTCCTTGTTTCTAGTCACTTGCATCTTCTAGTCTTCGTTTATAATTATTTCAAGCTTTAAAATTAGATTAGGTATGCAGCTGTGATAAACTCCTCATCTCAAGTGAGAATCTTTGTTTGCACTATTGTTCCTCTCTTCACCTTTACAATGATTTTAGTATTTATGTTTTTAACTTATATCCGACTCTTTTATCAGGACGAACCCTCCTCACGGGCGACCCCTTTTTAAAAAGACTTGACATACTAATTTTTAAGGTAACTAGTAACTGTGATAATGGACAAGTAGGCAACCCTTGGATTTTTAATTTGTATCTCACATTTTTGTGCCTGTTTTCCTGAATGGTGACTTCCTAACGTGCTATTTTTAAATATGGATGCTTACCCCTACACATATACATTCCAGATGTTTCCTGAAGAGGCCCGTGAGGGCGAAAGCGCTCGAAACAATATAGATGATAAGGAGAAATGGTCGCGTATTTTGTCTCCACCTCAACCTCACAATTTTTTTGCTTTAGAGATTTTTATAGGCTGCAGGAGTGAATATACTTTAGACTTTAAATTTTTCAACCGACTTCAAACAAGGAGGAGGTTACTATGGTTGACTTGCAGGATTTTTTTTTCGGTTTGTGTTGTCCGCTGGCGTTCAGCTCCTGTACGTCCGATCGAGTTACTTTTTTTTGTTTGAAAGTGTTACTGTAACGTTCAAACTCACTCTCAATCAACATATTGAAAAAAAACTTTAAAAAAAAAATAAAACCGACTTCAAAAACTTTGTCTATAAAATACACTCTGAAAAGGAAAAAATAACAAAAATGTCCCAACTTCGCAGCAACTCATTCGCCAACTACACACTTTAAGGACTACTTTACTACTCGTATTGACCTGACCACTTCCTGATTGATTGGATCACCTTCCCTAATAATATAAAAACTACTATTTCTCATTTCCCAAATGATTAAAAGATTTTCCTTTCACCTCTGAATTGCCTCCAGATTGATCATCTTTTGGAGTCGGCGCCTATCTTATATTGTATTGGAGAAGCCTATAGATTCCGAATTAGTAAGAATATAAATATCATGAGTTTTCACGATTCTTGAACAGAGCACATCGGCATTTATGAGAACTGATTATTAACAATATCGATTTGAAGGTGACTATTCACGCCTTTTCCTAAAAACCATTTCAGATTTCTCTAAGAATCTTTACGTCCAGACCCAGACTTATTACCTGGCACCTACTAATTTATCGTAAATTCATATTTATTTCTAACCATCGGTTATTTTGCCAGAGAGGCGCCGACTCCAAAAGATGATAAATCTGGAGGCAATTCAGAGGTGAAAGGAAAATCTTTTAATCATTTAGGAAATGAGAAATAGTAATTTTTATATTATTAGGGAAGGTGATCCAATCAATCAGGAAGTGGTCAGGTCAATACGAGTAGTAAAGTAGTCCTTAAAATGTGTAGTTGGTGAATGAGTTGCTGCGAAGTTGGGACATTTTTGTTATTTTTTCCTTTTCAGAGTGTATTTTATAGACAAAGTTTTTGAAGTCGTTTTTATTTTTTTAAAAAGTTTTTTTTATTTTTCTCTTTTTAGTGACTTACAATTATGGACAGCTCTCTTTACAGAATTTTCCCAAGCTTTCATTATTGTGTCACTTACTACTAACCGTCCAAACTCAATTCATAAGTCCGTTGAACGTTGAAGTTCTAAAGTATAACGATTACCTAACTATTTTCAATGTTATTATGTTGATTGAGAGTGAGTTTGAAAGTTTGGAATAATCCATTCACTGATTTGGGTCTCTTGGTCAACATACCGGATACTTTGATCCCATTGATACACCTATCAAAACTCAAATAATTATCTACACCATTGCTGGTTACTGAATTGCACCGATTCACTCGTTCTTTATTTCTCAAACGATAATAGAGTTATGATTTCCTGAAGCGTATACGCAATCACACTGAATGAGAGAATCCGAACCAAATTTCGGAAATTCGCCAAACGTTTGTGCATTAAAATGAAGTTATTTGGCCTTAAAAACCATGTTATTTATTGAATATTTAACGCTGAATTCAAATCTTCTACCGAGAATGCTATGACTAACGTAGTTTTTTTTCTACAAGCATAAAAAGTCCAAAAAACGTGATTTTGAAACAAATTTTTTAGAAATACGGCCTAAAAAGTATCTACTTTTAGTCCAATCAATACCAAATTTAGATCACGTAAACTAGACTCAAATTTGAACAATTTAAGTTTAAAAACCATGGAAAAACAGTTTTCGTTTGGAAGGTATGAGGTCTCAATCACAGGTCTATTAAAAACATCGAGTGCTCCCTTATTATGCCACCTAAACTTGATTTTTTACCATCGTTAGAGAGCTCTAGCTAAGTGCTTTCAAGTGCAATAGTGTTCATATTTTTTTCTCGACGTGGTTGGGAACGGTGCTCGAAAAACCTCAAAAAAGTGAATATCGGCATCACGTTTTTTCTTACACTTTCTTCTCTACACGCTATATTAGAATGCCGAACGAAAAATTGAAGCTGAGCCCTTGTAGGCAGATAAATTATGAACAAATTGACATAGAAAAACAAAACAATCGAGCTATTATTCTAGAAGTTATAAGCTTGCAAAGTCAGAACTTCCTTTTTTGCGAGAATCACGTTTTCCGGCGTTTCTCCGCGTCTGGAGACTTAACTACTGGATGGACTCAATTGAAAAAATTATGGGACCTACCTGGATAGTAACCCTTTCAAACAAAAAAAAAAAAGTAACCCGATCGGACGTACATGAGCTTTACACATACCGAAAAAAAAATCCCGCAAGACAACCATAGTAACCTCCTCCTTGTTTGAAGTCGGTTAAAAATAGTTAGGTAATCATTATACTTTAGAACTTCAACGTTCAACGGACTTATGAATTGAGTTTGTACGGTTAGTACCTAGTAAGTGACAAGAACACAATAATGAAAGCTTGGGAAAATTCTGTAAAGAGAGCTGTCCATAATTGTAAGTCACTAAAAAGAGAAAAATAAAAAAAAACTTTTTAAAAAAAAAATAAAACCGACTTCAAAAAGTTTGTCTATAAAATACACTCTGAAAAGGAAAAAATAACAAAAATGTCCCAACTTCGCAGCAACTCATTCGCCAACTACACATTTTAAGGTCTTCTTTACTACTCGTATTGATCTGACCACTTCCTGATTGATTCGATCACCTTCCCTAATAATATAAAAATTACTATTTCTCATTTCCCAAATGATTAAAAGATTTTCCTTTCACCTCTGAATTGCCTCCAGATTGATCATCTTTTGGAGTCGGCGCCTATCTTATATTGTATTGGAGAAGCCTATAGATTCCGAATTAGTAAGAATATAAATATCATGAGTTTTCACGATTCTTGAACAGAGCACATCGGCATTTATGAGAACTGATTATTAACAATATCGATTTGAAGGTGACTATTCACGCCTTTTCCTAAAAACCATTTCAGATTTCTCTAAGAATCTTTACGTCCAGACCCAGACTTATTACCTGGCACCTACTAATTTATCGTAAATTCATATTTATTTCTAACCATCGGTTATTTTGCCAGAGAGGCGCCGACTCCAAAAGATGATAAATCTGGAGGCAATTCAGAGGTGAAAGGAAAATCTTTTAATCATTTAGGAAATGAGAAATAGTAATTTTTATATTATTAGGGAAGGTGATCCAATCAATCAGGAAGTGGTCAGGTCAATACGAGTAGTAAAGTAGTCCTTAAAATGTGTAGTTGGTGAATGAGTTGCTGCGAAGTTGGGACATTTTTGTTATTTTTTCCTTTTCAGAGTGTATATTATAGACAAAGTTTTTGAAGTCGTTTTTATTTTTTTTAAAAAGTTTTTTTTATTTTTCTCTTTTTAGTGACTTACAATTATGGACAGCTCTCTTTACAGAATTTTCCCAAGCTTTCATTATTGTGTCACTTACTACTAACCGTCCAAACTCAATTCATAAGTCCGTTGAACGTTGAAGTTCTAAAGTATAACGATTACCTAACTATAGGAGTGAGGAGAGGAAAAGGAAAAAATAACAAAAATGTCCCAACTTCGCAGCAACTCATTCGCCAACTACACATTTTAAGGACTACTTTACTACTCGTATTGACCTGACCACTCCCTGATTGATTGGATCACCTTCCCTAATAATATAAAAATTACTATTTCTCATTTCCTAAATGATTAAATGATTTTCCTTTTACCTCTGAATTGCCTCCAGATTGATCATCTTTTAGAGTCGGCGCCTCTCTGGCAAAATAACCGATGGTTAGAAATAAATATGAATTTACGATAAATTAGTAGGTGCCAGGTAATAAGTCTGGGTCTGGACGTAAAGATTCTTAGAGAAATCTGAAATGGTTTTTAGGAAAAGGCGTGAATAGTCATCTTCAAATCGATATTGTTAATAATCAGTTCTCATGAATGCTGATTTGCTCTTTTCAAGAATCGTGAAAACTCATGATATTTATATTGTTACTAATTCGGAATCTATAGGCTTCTCCAATACAATATAAGAGAGGCGCCGACTCCAAAAGATGATCAATCTGGAGGCAATTCAGAGGTGAAAGGAAAATCTTTTAATCATTTGGGAAATGAGAAATAGTAATTTTTATATTATTAGGGAAGGTGATCGAATCAATCAGGAAGTGGTCAGATCAATACGAGTAGTAAAGAAGACCTTAAAATGTGTAGTTGGCGAATGAGTTGCTGCGAAGTTGGGACATTTTTGTTATTTTTTTCTTTTCAAACAAAGTTTTTGAAGTCGGTTTTATTTATTTTTTTAAAGTTTTTTTTTCTTTATGACAGTTGAATATTGCTTGATTTTTATTATCGAGGTCACATGCAGCTGCAGTTCTTCCTCATAAAACGCATTTTCGGTTGTTTTATTCTAGCGCTTTTGTAACTTTCGGGTCTCTTTGCTTTAAATATGACCATCTTCGACCATGATCAAAATCTTTGTTTTGATCACACACCGTACTGTGTGTGCTTTTTACAGTCTGCAAAAATCAATATATTTGACGCCAGAGGTATTTAACATTGTAATGGCGAGTGAATGACGCATACCATACTTTCGGGTTATTAAAATATTTTTTGAATCGAGAGTGCTTTTTGGCATTCTGATTTCTTTACGGTAGGGAATCACGCTTGATTTCATAAAACTAAATTGATATTCGGAAATAATAATATGCTATAAATACGATGGTTTTCCATCTCGATTTGAACTAATCTAACATGATAAACGATGACAACATGTCGAAAACGTTTGGTGGAGAGTGAAGGTGGATTTATTTCCAATCATTACATTGTCCATCGAATAGTAAATATTTTTCGTCTGTTTGTATAATTGTTGATTTTGTATAATTCAGCCGGGTTTAAAAAGCGGAAATAATACAAGACCAACAACACATCGTTAAATAAGAGGAAACTGCCTGAGTAGAGGTGTATTCCTAAGAAATCCTTCGTCAGCTCTAACAGAACGTTTGACGCGCCTGCTCCCAGAGCGCTGTGCTCAGTTTCTGAGCAAGTGTCTGTGCGTCCATTTGTTAGTCTATCAGAGTGTCCGTCTATCCTCGTGACCCTCTGTCTGTGGTCTGAGTGACGAATATTGCCATATTTTCCAGAAAAACTCTTAAAATTCGTTCTAATATTTTCAGAAACTGTTTTCGCAGTGGAAATAAGACGACGCGATTGATATTTCAATACCTAACACACACTATTTCAGAGTTATAAAAGTTAAAACTTTATTCCATGTTGTTTATTGTGATTTTTACCAGCCATAAAAGTCAATATTTTCGACAAATCAACGCCTTGAATATTCTTCATGGCAAGAAGGTTGCCAGATTATTACCGTTTAGTATCATGATTGTCATGTGCTTTTGTTGTGGGTATCTTCTACTGGCTTCAAAAATCAAAATATTTTAACACTGGAGGCTTTTGAATGTTTGTAACGATGAGTGAATGCCATTTAATTAATGACACATTTTTAGGTGTCTTTGCCATAAAAATGATCCCATTTTACAAAACTTGGCTTTTATTGTAAGGCTCACCATACTGCAGAAGCATTGTCAACCTATAAATCGTGCGTTTTTCTATTTTTGGGTCTCCTGGCTCGTTTTTCCAGAACAGCTGTTGTAAATTAACGTTTCGGCCTTCCTACGATTGTCTTGATTTTACAATTATATTTATATTTTACAATTGATTGATTTTACAATTATAACTGTTACCGACTCAAACATGGAAGTACTGTGTGATCTACGCACACCACTTTTTTTATTGTCGTAGAGGGGTTGTGAGGGGGAGAAAAACTAGGCGACTTATTCTCCAGGTTTTTAATGGCTGGCCGAGCACTTTCGCCCATTCGGGCATCCTCAGGGCGACGTGGAACCATGAGGTCCACAGCCGGCTGTGGACCTCATGGTTCCACGTCGCCCTGAGGATGCCCGAATGGGCGAAAGTGCTCGGCCAGCCATTAAAAACCTGGAGAATAAGTCGCCTAGTTTTTCTCCCCCTCACAACCCCTCTACGACAATAGATGCGACGACAACCAAGCGAAGAAAACTTTTTTTATTGGATATTCGGATTCAGCATGCCTTGAAACGTAAAACATCGAATTTTGAGGGGAGGTTATAACATTTTTTTTCTTGGGCGATTACAATGGTTTATTATTGAATAATAAACAAAAAAAATTAGATGGGAGGATGTCAGAGACTATTGCGACACTAGCACTCTTGTAGTTTATGCGCAATTTTTTGTACCTATTATATCTGAAGAACACTAACGAGAGCTGATTTCTCGAATAAAGTAAAAGGCCGTTGAGTACCTATTCTATTATTATTTCGGATGACGAATGAACTGTGAAAAAATACGTCCGTCCTTGGCGAAAAGGTGGTCTTTCATTTTCTACTTCTCTAAATCCTCTACACAGAATACATATAGTGGACCATTCATTTCCATGGCCCGAGTCGCTTCTATTTCCTGATAAACACCTGTCATATAAATCTAGAGGCTTTACTTACCTCCTTCAGCTGAGATTTTCATACGAGGAAACAAAGTGAGCGGTTGACGGGGGCATATAACATATTAAATCGCATGTTCTTTTTGTATTATAGTAAGAACAATACACCGTTCCGAGCCTCATCCGCTTCACAACTACCATCACTTCACATACAAAAGCCGTCGCTCGCCGTTGAACCAACTACTACTCATCTGCTTTTCTTCAGCGACCCGACAGCGATTTTTGCGCCGAAATTTTTTCTCCGCCGGAGCTCGAGTGTAACATTCAGGCTCTACCGGGGTGACCCGAGCACTTCGAGTCTCTATCGCCATAACGCGCTTCTTCGCATTACTGTTGATATTATCCTCTTATAAAATTAGCGTGCCGTCGCGTTTTTTCCTCGTACATAGAAAAATACCGCAGGAATATTAAGCAGTACATACTTTTTCCTTCAACGAAGTTAAAAGAGGCCTCTTTTAATTCTGGGAGATGTGGCGATAGTTTTCATTTTGACCATAGACAGATGGACGCGAGGACAGACGAATGAACAGACGCACAGACGGGTGTACAGAAAGTCAGCAGAGCACTCAATAAGCAGGCGCACAAAACCGTCATGTAAAACAGGCAGTGGATTTTTAAGGGATATCGCCCTACTACGGCAGTTTTTCTTAATTTAACAATATATTTTAGGTTTTGTATTTGTTCAGTTATACAACCTGCTGAATAATACAAAATAAAAAACGCTGCAAATTATTGTACAGTGGTTTATTATTCCTTCGCTTCAATAATGATTTCGGAAGACTATCCATTTGTGATAGTAATTATTTCGAACATTTCTGAACAATCCCACCTAAAAACAGATGGTAACTATAGGGGAAAACTCAATAGCAACTATTGTAATTTTAATCAATTTTATTTTTCTTAATTTCCTAATTAAAAGCTAAATTTTTTGCCTTACCCTACAGCAGGAGAGAGTGTTTGACGACCATTCCAATGAGTACAGAACGATTTTAATAGCTTGAATAACTCTCGAGTTATATCCTCATGTCAAATTTCAGAAAATTTCCCAAATTCGAAACAAAAGCTGCGATAACTCGAGAACCAATAAAGCAATCGACTCGGCAATGGTCTCATTCGATTCAGCGTCCAAAAATCTATATGATTTGATACCACGTACACATTTTTCTGTAACACCCTGGAAAATATGAATTTTCTCCCCCTCAAATCCCCCAAAAATACCCTTAAAATTGAGCTAGCAAGTTGGTTTAAGAATTGGGCCGTCGTAGGATCGAGATTGATTTTTGGTGAAAATGTCAAATTTTTAGCTCTTACAGTTTGGCCGGTGTTGCGTCCACCGCTACAATTACGGACATTTTTCGCATTTTTAACCGACTTCAAACAAGGAGGAGGTTACTATGGTCGTCTAGCGGGATTTTTTTTTTTTTTTTCGGTATGTGTTGTCCACCGGCGTTCAGCACCTGTACGTCCGATCGGGTTAATTTTTTTTTTGTTTGAAAGGGTTACTATCCAGGTAGGTCCCATAATTTTTTCAATTGAGTCCATCCAGTAGTTACGTCCCCAGACGCGGAGAAACGCCGGAAAACGTGATTTTCGCGAAAAAAGGAAGTTTTGACTTTGCAAGCTTATAACATCTAGAATACTTGCTCGATTGTTTTGTTTCTGGTGTCATTTTGTTCATAATTCATCTGCCTACAAGGGCCTAGCTTCAATGTTTCGTTCAGCATTCTAATATAGCGTGTAGAGAAGAAAGTGTAAGAAAAAACGTGATGCCGATTTTCACTTTTTTGAGGTTTTTCGAGCACCGTTCCCAACCACGTCGAGAAAAAAAATATGAACACTATTGCCCATGAAAGCACTTAGCTAGAGCTTTCTAACGATGGTAAAAAATCAAGTTTAGGTGGCATAACAAGGGAGCAATCGATGTTTTAATGGACTTGTGTATGAGACCTCATAACGTCCAAACGAAAACTGTTTTTCCATAGTTTTTAAACTTAAATTGTTCAAATTTGAGTCTAGTTTACGTGATCTAAATTTGGTATTGATTGGACTAAAAGTAGATACTTTTTAGGCCGTATTTCTAAAAAATTTGTTTCAAAATCACGTTTTCTGGACTATTTTGTAGAAAAAAAACTACGTTAGTCATAGCATTGTCGTTAGAAGATTTGAATTCAGCGTTAAATTTCCAATAAATAACATGGTTTTTAAGACCAAATAACTTCATTTTAATGCACAAACGTTTGACGAATTTCTGAAATTTGGTTCGGATTCTCTCATTCAGTGTGAATGCGGATACGCTTCAGGAAATCATAACTCTATTATCGTTTGAGAAATAAAAAACGAGTGAATCGGTGCAATTCAGTAACCAGCAATGGTGTAGATAATTATTTGAGTTTTGATAGGTGTATCAATGGGATCAAAGTATCCGGTATGTTGACCAAGAGACCCAAATCAGTGGATGGATTATTCCAAACGTTCAAACTCACTCTCAATCAACATAATAACATTGAAAATAGTTAGGTAATCATTATACTTTAGAACTTCAACGTTCAACGGACTTATGAATTGAGTTTGGACGGTTAGTAGTAAGTGACACAATAATGAAAGCTTGGGAAAATTCTGTAAAGAGAGCTGTCCATAATTGTAAGTCACTAAAAAGAGAAAAATAAAAAAAAACTTTTTAAAAAAAAAATAAAACCGACTTCAAAAAGTTTGTCTATAAAATACACTCTGAAAAGGAAAAAATAACAAAAATGTCCCAACTTCGCAGCAACTCATTCGCCAACTACACATTTTAAGGACTACTTTACTACTCGTATTGACCTGACCACTTCCTGATTGATTGGATCACCTTCCCTAATAATATAAAAATTACTATTTCTCATTTCCCAAATGATTAAAAGATTTTCCTTTCACCTCTGAATTGCCTCCAGATTGATCATCTTTTGGAGTCGGCGCCTCTCTAATATTGTATTGGAGAAGCCTATAGATTCCGAATTACCAGTAGTATGAATATAAATATAATGAGTTTTCACGATTCTTGAACACAGCAAATCAGCATTTATGAGAACTGATTATTAACAATATCGATTTGAAGGTGACTATTCACGCCTTTTCCTAAAAACCATTTCAGATTTCTCTAAGAATCTTTACGTCCAGACCCAGACTTATTACCTGGCACCTACTAATTTATCGTGAATTCATAATATTTATTTGTAACCATCGGTTATTTTGCCAGACCGTTTTGTTTGGCCTTCCATGCAAAAAGATATTCGAGAATGGTCTCGGCGCTGTCATCAGTGCCAATCGTCGAAGGTTCACCGACACGAAAAGTCTCCGTTGGTTCCGTTCCTCAAGCCAGACGATCGCTTTGCTTACGTGCATATTGATATAGTCGGACCTCTACCCAGCTCGAACGGTTTCACATACATACTCACTTGCATTGACCGGTTTACAAAATGGATCGAAGCCATACCGATGATGGATCAAACTGCGGCAACCGTCGCAACTTCGTCTTTCGGTGGTTGGGTAGCTCGTTTCGGATCGCCAGTCTACATCGTCGCCGATCGTGGAAGAAACTTTGAATCCAGTCTTTTTCATCAAGTTTCTGCCCTTCTCGGCATTGAAATCCGACACACGACCAGCTATCATCCACAGTGCAACGGCCTTGTCGAGAGATCACACCGAACCATTAAGGCTGCATTGATGTCACGCATGGAGAATTCTCGCGCCGATTGGTACTTTGAGCTGCCAGTAGTGCTTCTCGGCCTACGATCGATTGACAAACCTGACATCAACGCCACTCCATCGGAATTAGTCTACGGGACCACGCTTCGATTGCCTGGAGAGTTGCTCACGAAATCAACAAGCGATGTCACGCCAACGATCGACTACGTTGATAAATTGCGAACTCTGTTTGATCGCGTTCGTCCAGTTGACATAAAATGGCATTGCTCTCAGAAAATTTTCTCCAACCCAGCACTCCAGACAGCTTCGCATGTTTATCTTTGCTTCAATGGGGTACGCCACAGCCTCGCCCGACCATATATACTGGACCATATCCCGTTCTACGCCGAACTCCCAAGACTTTTGACATCCTCGTCAATAACAACGGTATCCCGGGACAGACTCAAACCAGCGTTTGTCCTTGCTGACGGCTCTCAAGATACTTCAACCGTACCGTCACTTTCAGCTCGGTTACCAAATGAAGCTGATCAACAGGCTTTGTCATCGCCGCCCATGACCTCATCGCCACCAGCTCACACAACCACGCGTTCGGGTCGTCGCGTTCAGTTTCCCTCTACGCTTTGGGACTTCAAAATTAAGCAAAGGGGGGAGTGATGTGGCAACCTCAATTATTTAATCGAGATAACTCTCTCTTACTATCGATAGTCTCGACAACATTGAATCGATCACTTATCATTCTCTCATTATAACCTTCTAATGCAGGGGTGCTCAAACGGTCGATCGCGATCGACTAGTCGATCGCAAGTGCTTTTTGAGTCGATCTCGAGAAAAAAATATAGAACTAATCACAGAATTTGTTTATATAGATAGGTCACTAGAATAAAATAAATGAATAAACTACTAACATTTATTTGATCCGCAATTAGACCAGAATAACACCTTCATCACTTTCTTTGATCGACAAAACCTTTTGCTAGTGGCAAAAGGCAGCTTTATCAGAGGAACGTGCGGTACTTGTCAAAGAAACTGTAGAGAGCTGAAGAAACTTGTTTAGGGGGCTTAGATTGTTTACATACCAAAAGTCCTGACTCCTAGGTGATGAGCGGGGGGAGGAGGGGGGTTAAATGTACGAATTTTGGGCCTCTCAGGGTCGATCGATCGAAGTCTAACAATATTGATGTAGATCACCTACAGTTCAAGTTTGAGCACCCCTGTTCTAATGTATGTACGATCTCGTGCCTGTTAAAAAAAGCTGTTCCATATAAACTCTTATTTTGTTGGTGAATTAAAACTTTACAACCAATTCCTAACAATCTCATGAAAGAATATGAAGTTAAATGTGTGTAGCGGCAGCCCTTCGCTCAGAGCTTCATCTCGATCACGGTAACCCTGTTCTTATCACTCTGCCGTTTATCTTGTTCTTGGTTAGAACGTCTCGTGTGAACTCTTTTTTCTGAACGATGGGTATTAATTGTGCACAGAACCTTGTTCTGTACTAATTTATGAATAAATACGTTTTATTCAATGATTGTTTCCCATATCGAATTGAACTGAGTTTCTTGAATGTATAATTCGTTACCCGGGCTGTGGTAACCTATGGTTCCACATCGCCCTGAGGATGCCCGATGGGGCGAAAGTACTCGGCCAAAAAAAAAAATTGGAGAATATGTCGCCTGGTTCTTCTCCCCCTCAACAACCCAGTACAATGAGAAATGCGACGACTCAACCTAGAAGCAATTATTTTGATAATCTAGAGTACAAAATAAAACGCATAACATCATTATGTCGGTCGCCCAATAAGAATAATTCATAATGCAAAATACGTGGCAAGAAAAATCATTCTTCTCTGTCCAATTTGTTAACAAGTTCGCTACCTCACTTAGGAATATTAAACAGCTGTACACAGCGTTTTCCATTCGATAATTACATTTTAGCTACTCTCTAAAATCTATTTACCTATCAAAAAAAGGTAGGACCTTAAAATTGTTTACTTTGGCGGGTTTGTGCATACTTGATTGAAGCAAACCAAAATATTAGTTAACAAGTCCTACCCGATGATGTACCGACCGATTGCGAATGATGAACAAGTTTGCACTCGTGCTGCTGACCGTCGTGATTTTAGTCTTTGGCACTTCACTGCGTTTTACTTGACGTACTCACGGTCGGACCGGGACTGAGCCGCCTACAACTGAAATTCCAATTCCAAGCCGCCACCTCCGAGGCTGGAAAGAGGCGGTACGGTAACGCCAATCCCCCTCCATTACTCCCTGACCTTTTGCCGTATTCTCGCTCATATATTGCGTCAATGAAGGAATTAGGGAGGGGAGGCACAACCCTATAATGTAATGTTTTCCGTTCCAAGGCATGTAGAATCAGAATGTCCAATAAAGCCAGTGGTGTGCATAGAATACACATTGCCTCTGTTAACTATAAAATCAACTCATACGAACACTGCAACATTAGTGAACAACAATTAATGTTGAAGTATTCGCTAGAACACAGAAATATAAGGACGCACGAATTAGGTTAATAATGGGTTCCGCAGTACATAAGCCTAACGATACAAGCCAAATTTTGTAAAATTAGATCATTTTAATAGCAACGGCACCTAAACAAAAAAAACTTTTTAAAAAAAAAAATAAAACCGGCTTCAAAAACTTTGTCAATAAAATACACTCTGAAAAGGAAATAATAACCAAATTGTCCCAACTGGGAAGTTGGGACATTTTTGTTATTTTTTCCTTTTCAGAGTGTATTTTATAGACAAAGTTTTTGAAGTCGGTTTTATTTTTTTAAAAAGTTTTTTTTATTTTTCTCTTTTTAGTGACTTACAATTATGGACAGCTCTCTTTACAGAATTTTCCCAAGCTTTCATTATTGTGTTCTTGTCACTTACTACTAACCGTCCAAACTCAATTCATAAGTCCGTTGAACGTTGAAGTTCTAAAGTATAATGATTGCCTAACTATTTTCAATGTTATTATGTTGATTGAGAGTGAGTTTGAACGTTTGGAATAATCCATCCACTGATTTGGGTCTCTTGGTCAACATACCGGACAGTGGCGTAACTAGAGTTGACTCATGGGGGGAGGTACCCCCTCATGGGGGGGGGGGTTGATTTAAAAAACTGAATGTGGGCGCTGCAACTGACCACGTTTGATAGCTGTCGGTTGGGCCCTGTTGATGACGAGGGAACCAACTAACTACCAAACGCTTTAAATTCAAGTATTTATCGAGACTTCCTCGGGGGAAGTCCCTTCGCAAAAATATTGCAAACTTGGCCAAGCTCAGAAGCTAATGGTTGCAAACGGGCCGACCTAGCAGGGAGGTGGCGCTGTGCGTATCAACCGAACCTGTCGAGAAGGTAGCGGTAGCGAATTTGAATCAATCCTTTGTCATTTCTCAAGAAGATAGTGGGTGTTCCCCACACTGAACATGATGCACTTATAGCAAGGTTTGAGCTATGGGATGCACAATGGACATTATATTGCAGTACGATGCTCTTCCGTTACATAGGCCTGTGCTCCGATGAATTTTCCACTCATTGCTGAGGCCCAATCATCTCCTTGTCCTTTTTTAAAAAATATTTCTAAGCCATGGGGGGGGGGGTTACGTCCCCAGTAACGCCTATGATACCGGATACTTTGATACCTTTGATACACCTTACAAAACTCAAATAATTGTCTACACCATTGCTGGTTACTGAATTGCACCAATTCAATCGTTCTTTATTTCTCTAACAATAATAGAGTGATGATTTCTTGAAGCGTATCCGCATTCACACTGGATGAGAGAATCCGGACCAAATTTCAGAAATTCGCCAAACGTTTGTGCATTAAAATGAAGTTATTTGGCCTTTAAAACCATGTCATTTATTGGAAATTTAACGCTGAATTCAAATACTCTAACGACAATGCTATGACTAACGTAGTTTTTTTTCTACAAACATAAATAGTCCAGAAAACGTGATTTTGAAACAATTTTTTTAGAAATACGGCCTAAAAAGTATCTACTTTTAGTCCAATCAATACCAAATTTGGATCACGTAAACTAGACTCAACTTTAAACAATGTAAGTTCAAAAACTATGGAAAAACAGTTTTCGTTTGTAAGTTATGAGGTCTCAAACATAGGTCCATTAAAACATCGCTAAGTGCTTTCAAGTGCAATAGTGTTCATATTTTTTTTCTCGACGTGGTTGGGAACGGTGTTCGAAAAACCTCAAAAAAGTGAAAATCGGCATCACGTTTTTTCTTACACTTTCTTCTCTACACGCCATATGAGAATGCCGAACGAAAAATTGAAGCTGAGCCCTTGTAGGCAGATAAATTATGAACAAAATGACACCAGAAACAAAACAATCGAGCAAGTATTCTAGAAGTTATAAGCTTGCAAAGTCAAAACTTCCTTTTTGGCGAAAATCACGTTTTCCAGCGTTTGTCTGCGTCTGGGGACGTAACTACTGGATGGACTCAATTGAAAAAATTATGGGACCTACCTGGATAGTAACCCTTTCAAACAAAAAAAAAAGTAACCCGATCGGACGTACATGAGCTTAACGCCAGCGGACAACACATACCGAAAAAAAAAACCCGCTAGTCAACTATAGTAACCTCCTCCTTGTTTGAAGTCGGTTAAAAAGAAGTTTTGAAGTTTTAGAGGTAATGACAAGACGAAAGGACGTGGATAAGATTAGTTAAAAAAATCACCTATTACCCCATTTTGCAAAAGCCTCGCAGCAAGGCTGCCGTCTTCATCTCCAAAAAACCTTTCTACCTCATCAAGTTCTTCCTTTTATCCAGGCGAATGTTGATGGAAGCAGAGTTTGGCGGCTGAAAGAATCTCACTTTCCCACTATCGTAATACGTTTTATTAGAAAATACAATTACAACAATGGTTATACTGAAGCAACGAACACATGAAGATGATCAGGATTTGCTAGGAGTAAAAAATTGACTCTTTTCAACGGTTGAATGATTCACAAAGTAAGAAAATCGTGGCCTTTGTCTTCAAGAAGGGTCTCGACACATTGGACCTCGTTGCACCATGAATCCAACCGTTCAGCCATCGATGCGATCTGCAACAGACAGAATAATAGTTGAAATGAAAAAGTATTTTTTCAAAGTCAACTTTTTTCCGCAGATACCAAATTACTACTAGTTTCAGTTGTTTTTGTGACTAGACCTTCTTAGGGTTGGGAATCAATAATCGATATTTCCGATACATCGATATTTCCTCTTCAATTATTGATATTTTTCATCGACATGCATTGGTTGATATATATCGATCATCGATTTCCTCTGTTCGATAGTTATCGAGTATCAAAATAGCGGAAGTAAATTACACACACAAATTACAGTTTTATTTTATTTATTATATATTATAACCCAAGAACCATCCTAATTTCAATAGTTTTCTAATGCTATTCTACTTTCAATACTTAAAAATAAAACAATGAAGTAGGTATCAAAATTATGTGAGCAACGAACCCAATTGCTGTGTTATCTCTCTATCCCTATCAAAACTGTCATGTCATAAAACCTTGCCAATCTGTTATCTGTTACCTTCACCCTTCACAAAGATACGTTGATTTGTTGGTTGAATTTGTTGGAGTGAGTGTTTATTTGGATGTTGGAAAAAATTTCATTTTATTTTTCTAACCTAGGTTTGAAATTGTTATTAAGAAAGAGAGGTAACACAGTCTGAGAATTCAAGAGGTAATGTTAAATCTGTAAAAATACATTTGTGATAATTTGAGTTATTTTACCTAAATTTGTATTATTTTGCCAAATTTGTTGAGCAAATAGGTTCTGGAAAAGGAAAATCTAATAACCAAATTGAAGAATCGATAAACATCAATTTATCAGGGCGTTCGGCCCACGTTTTTTTGGAAGTTTTCCACTAAATTCGGCCATACTAGTGGACCGATTTTCGTGTTTTAAAACTCAAATTTGAACAATTTAAGTCTACAAACTATGAAAAAACAGTTTCCGTTTAGAAGTTATGAGGTCTCAAACATAGATCCATAAAATCATCTATTGCTCCCTTATTATGTCATGTAAAAGTAATTTTCTTCCATTTTTTAACCGACTTCAAAAAAGGAGAAGGTTACTATAGTTGACTTGCGGGTCCGAATGGGTTACTATTTTTTTTTGTTTGAAAGAGTTACTATCCAGGTAGGTCGTTCAAGTTTAACAAAAAACGAGATGCCGATTTTCAACATATATGAGGTTTTTCAAGGACCACTCCCAACCACGTCCAGAAAAAATATGAAAATATTGCATTTGAAAGTGATCAGCAATAGCTTTCCAATAAAAAAAACTTTAAAAAATAAAAATAAAATCGACTTCAAAAACGTTGTCAATAAAATACACTCTGAAAAGGAAAAAATAACAAAAATGTCCCAACTTCGCAGCAACTCATTCGCCAACTACACATTTTAAGGACTACTTTACTACTCGTATTGACCTGACCACTTCCTGATTGATCGGATCACCTTCCCTAATAATATAAAAACTACTATTTCTCATTTCCCAAATTATTAAAAGATTTTCCTTTCACCTCTGAATTGCCTCCAGATTGATCATCTTTTGGAGTCAGCGCCTCTCTGGCAAAATAACCGCGATGGTTACAAATAAATATGAATTAACGATAAATTAGTAGGTGCCAGGTAATAAGTCTGGTTCTGGACGTGAAGATTCTTAGAGAAATCTGAAATGGTTTTTAGTAAAAGGCGTGAATAGTCATCTTCAAATCGATATTGTTAATAATCAGTTCTCATAAATGCTGATTTGCTCTGTTCAAGAATCGTGAAAACTCATGTTTATATTCTTACTAATTCGGAATCTATAGGCTTCTCCAATACAATATAAGGGAGGCGCCGACTCCAAAAGATGATCAATCTGGAGGCAATTCAGAGGTGAAAGGAAAATCTTTTAATCATTGGGGAAATGAGAAATAGTAATTTTTATATTATTAGGGTGATCCAATCAATCAGGAAGTGGTCGGGTCAATTACGAGTAGTAAAGAAGTCCTTAAAATATGTAGTTGGCGAATGAGTTGCTGCGAAGTTGGGACATTTTTGTTATTTTTTCCTTTTCAGATTGTATTTTATAGACTAAGTTTTTGAAGTCGGTTCTATTTAATTTTTTCAAGTTTTTTTTTTTCTTAATTTCCTAATTAAAAGCTAAACTTATTGCCTAACGATACAGCTGGAGAGTGTTTGACGACCATTCCAATGAGTATAGAACGATTTTTATAGCTTGAATAACTGTCGAGTTAAACCCTAATGTCAAATTTCTGAAAATCTCCCAAATTCGGCACAAAAGCTGCGGTAACTCGAGAACCAATAAAGCTATCGACCCGGCGATGGTCTCATTCGATTCAGCGTCCAAAAATCTATATAGTTCGATACCACGTACACATTTTTCTGAAAAACCTTGCAAAATATGAATTTTCTCCCCCTCAAAACCCCCCAAAAATACCCGTAAAATTGAGCTATCAAGTTGGTTCAAGAATTGGGCCGTCGTAGGACCGAGATTGATTTTTGGTGAAAATTTCAAGAATGTAGCTATTATAGTTTCTTCTTTTCCTCCTCGTCGCATTTCTTGATGTCCGGGGGTTGTGAGGTGGAGAAAAACCAGGCGACTCATTCTCCAATTCTTTATTAGCTGGCCGAGCACTTTCGCCCATTCGGGCATCCTCAGGGCGACGTGGAGCCATAGGGTCCACAGTATTATAGCTTGGCCGGAAAACTGCTAACGGCGTACGGACAGAATTTTTTTTATTGGATATTCGGATTCTACATGCCATGAAACGTAAAACATCAAATTTTGAGGGGGGGTTAGAAATTTTTTTTCTGGGGCGATTACAATGGTTTATTATTGAATAATAAACCAAAAAGTAACCCGATCAGACTTACAGGAGCTGACCGCCAACGGACAACACATACCGAAAAAAAAAACTCCTCTTTTTGAAGTTGGTTAAAAATAACTATTCTTATAGCCTGTAAAAACCGAAACAGAAAAAAGTGTATACAGTAGTTTGATCATTTTGTCCCAGCCGAGTCGGTTAACCCAAGCCTTTTAACCTACAACATCCCACTACTGACAATAATTACCTGTTGTTTGTTGAGAACGCGAGGCTGAACCCAGGTCATGTGCACAGTGCCATCTACCTGGTCAATTGCTCCTTTTACAAGACCTTGAGCCAATGCTTTCATCACGAGAAGTTCAACGTCATCAAGTGGCAGTTGAGTTGCTTCTGAGATTTCAGAAAACTTTAGGTCTCTTTTGTTGGACGCACGCTTGAAAGTCATCTGTGCAGTCAAATCAGAATAACATGTACTAATTAGTATGGCACAAAGCAACATGCTCGATGGCATACTTTGGGCCGCTGCAACAACTACTGATACCTACTGATAACACCTCCACTGATAATATGAAAATTACTATTTCTCATTTCCCAAATGATTAAAAGACTTTCCTTTCACCTCTGAATCACCTCCAGATCGATCACTTTTTGAAATCAGCGCCTCTGTTATAATTTCTTGGAGAAACCTATAGAATCTGCATTAGTAAGACTATAACTATAATCTGTTTTCATGATATTTGACTGAGCAATTCAGCATTTAGCAATTCGGCATGAGAGCCGATTTATAACAATATCAATTTTACGATGACTATTTACGCCTTTTCTTAAAAACCATTTTAGATTTCTCTACAAGTCTTCAAGTCCAGACCCAGTCTTATTACCTGGCACCTACTAAATTATTATATATTCATATTTATTTGTTACCATCCGGATTTTGGAGTCGGATTTAAGCCTCTCTGGCAGAATGAAAAGAAAAAAAAATTGCTTTTTGATTTATATACTTTTTCATAGAGGGAGAAAGTGTAGTATAAACAAGTTGATTGTCTGCCACAATCGCGTTCACGGACAATAATATAATACATTACAACATGACATGATAAGTTAAATTATAATAATAGATAGGTAATTTTTTTTGTTAGCGATTATAATGGTTTATTATTGGATAATAAACCAAAACAGAAAATGGTTGGACAGCTAAAACTAGCTTAATAATTAATGTGATTTTGGAGGAATTCCTCTGAACCATTGTCTGTACTTACCTCCATCAAACACAAAAGTGAGATTTTCTGCCTCAATTTGACTTCTAGACGAGCCAGGTCACCGACTGAACCCCATTTAGGTTTCATTGCTTCAAATTTGGCTATGTCTCCAGTGTTGAAGGCGTAAAGCAATTCAATCAGCCATGAACTGTTGGTCCCCTTCAGACTATCCAAGACTGGATGAGCAAGCTAAATAAAACATAGTAATTAGACAATACTTTTGCTTAAAATGCTCATGACAGGTTCCTTAATATGAAAGAGATCATGACAGTAGATATCCTGGAACACAACAGCTGGTAAACCGCAGAAACGGAAAGAGTAGACAGCGACAGCGATCTAATAGGTCATAGCAAAAAGTTTAATAGACTTTACCGCAGTCCAGCCTGCTCTTTCCGATACTGCGTTTCCTCTCAGCATGAAAATCCAGATCTATTTTTGAACGACGTACTGGACTAAACAGCCGAAACGTCGTATACTACCTCAAACGTTGGTAATTATTTCGTAGAATATGAAACTGTCTTCAATTCCGGCTCTTGTTATTACTTGCTTCAGGTAATTTTAAGAAAGAGCAAACTTTTTTGGACCTACGGAAATTTGTGTTAGTAGGTGAAATAAAGTCCACTTCAGATTTTTAGAAGTTGGAAAGTTGGCGTCATTTGTAACCACCTTCAAAAGGAGATGGTTACTATGGTTGACTTGAGGGTTTTTTCGGTATGTGTACTCCACTGGCGTTCAGCCCCTGTAAGTCCGACCGCGTCACAGCGTCTTGGAGAAGCGTATAGATTCCGAATTAGTAAGAATATAAATATCTTGAGTTTTCACAATTCTTGAACAGAGCAAATCAGCATTTATGAGAAATGATTATTAACAATATCGATTTGAAGATGACTATTCACGCTTTTTCCTAAAAACCATTTCAGATTTTTCTAAGAATCTTCACGTCCAAACCCAGACATATTACCTGGCACCTACTAATTTATCGTAAACTCATATTTATATGTAACCATTGGGTAGTCATTTTGCCAGAGAGGCACCGACCCCAAAAGATCAATCTGGAGGCGATTCAGAGGTGAAAGGAAAATCTTTTAATCATTTGGGAAATGAGAAATAGTAATTTTTATATTATTAGGGGAGGTGATCCAACCAATCAGGAAGTGGCCAGGTCAATACGATGATGGCGCTTGGATGCGGGCCCAAATTGTAGCTGAAAGGCGACGATTCTATGATGAATTAACTGCCTCTTTTTACCAGTGATAGACCAAAGACCAACCTACGTGTTATGATTTAAAAAGGAGGATGTAGAAAGATGATAAGAAATGACGATGTCTCAGAAAAATAGGCCGTGATAAATGACGAAGAAATAATTCTGACAATGAGGCCGATATTGGAGCACTTGCTCTAAGCAGACTGAGGTTCATTGCTTAGGTAGGGCAGCGTCGTCGACGAGTTGAAGCACGGGGGTGATGAGGGGTAACGATGCGTAGAAAGACTGAAGATAAGACAAGCTTAGTCATGAAGTGAGTGTGCTTATTGCTGACGATGAAGAAAGACGGTTCACATTTACTATGCATACCTACACTTGTCAAAATTGTTAAGAGTCTAAACAGTCATAAATTACAAAAAGTGGCAGTACGTACTGGAGGAACGAGAGAAAACGACGAAAATGAGGAACCTTGTGGATCCGCGCAAAACACAAATCACCAAAATGAGTAAAAAACAAAGTAAACACTGCAAGTAGTACGAACACTGCAGCCTAACGAGAACAATTTTCGAGTAGAAGAGACAGGAAAAATGATGGAGCAAATCAGACGAAAACACTAATTAGCTGGCGTGTGCAAAAAACGGATTAAAAAAACTCAAAAAACGCCCAAAAACTCCTCAATGGGGAAGACGCCTATTTTATATTTTCGTTCCTAATGGCCTGAATTCTGCTATTTGGTGTCAGCTGAAGACGGAATGACCAATTTCATGAAAATTGTGAGTTTCCGCGGAGAAAATCGTTAATAAAAACCGATGATTTTGAACCAAAAATGAATAGTTATTACGTTATTACTTGTCCGTTGAACGTGAATATCGATACTAGCGTTTGTGTCTTCGGAAGAATAAACTAACATTGGGAGCAATGATTTGAGGTTGCTGTGAGGTAACCAAACCCCAGAAAACCTTATATTTTTAGTTCCGCAAACTTCTGCACTTAAGAAATCGGGATTGGTTGCGCAGAAAACATGCAGCGCAGCAAAATCCACTTCGGGAATATTTTCCCTGGTTCCTTTTTCAAACCCAGGCAGCAACTGATTAGCTTTACGAGGCATTTCGGGCGGTACTAACTCGACAATTAAAAAAACATAACAGGTAGCAGTGAAATTAGCGTCACTTACTCGATTTAGCAAGACTCCAGTTTTACAGACCGTCTTGTTGTTGTTGTCTATCTTTCAGCCGACTGCAGAGCGCTCTAGGGAGTTACTTCAATCGGTTGGAGTGACATCTCCGGGTTTATTCAAACCGCTGATTTTCCTTAGCGATTTTCTCCACGGAAACTCACAATTTTCATGAAAAATTGGTCATTCCGTCTTCGGCTGACACCAAATAGCAGAACTCAGGCCATTAAGATCGAAAATAAAACATAGGCGTCTTCCCCATTATCACAAACTGATGTACACACATACAATATCAAAATGGAATCCCAAACAGAATTTTTGTGGCCAAAAAGCATTCTAGATGCGAACAATATTTTAATAACCGCAAGTACGGTATTAGTACCATACTGCTTTAGTAGTTGGGAATAGTGCTTGAACACCTAAAAAATGTGAAAATCGATATCAAGTTTCTGGTCTTCTCTACAGCCATGTCCGAATACCGAACGAAAATTTGAGCTAGGGACTCAAACCTGCAAGTCAACCATAGTCACCTCCTCCTTTTTTTTTAAACTTTATAATTTTTTTTAAATATTACAGTTGTGCTCGATTTATATATAAATAACATGAAACATGACAAAGGGTACACCCCAGTGGACGTCCCTAACTAGAGAAAATAATTACATTCATTAATATTGGTAGATTATTAGTTCCTTGTAATTTATTTGTTTAATCTAAATAATTGTCCTGTGGCCGTTTCTGCTTCAATCGGCGATTTGCCGAAGTGGTGGTAGGTTCATGGCGCTGGACTGAACGAGAGGATTTGGATGGTGAAGCATGGAGTTGAGGAGCTGTTGGTAACATGTTTTCATTACCTCATTGGCCAGTGGGAGGTTGAAGTCGTTGTGGATCACAGAGTTTTGGACGAACCACTGCGAACTTGTTGCATATCGTAACACCCGGTTTTGCGTAGCTTGAATTCGTTTTATGTGAGTTGCAGCAGCAGATCCCCAGATCCCGCTGGCATACTGCCTGATTAGGCGAATGAGTGATAGGTAGAGGAGTCGTTTAGTTGAGATGGAGAGAGATTGGGAAGCAAATAGATGACGGAGAGCTTTGATTCGGCCTCGTACTCTTGTAACTAGTTCGCTGACATGCTGTCTCCAGGTTAGTTTTTCATCGAGGTGCAATCCCAGGTACCCGACGTTGCTCGCTTGTGGAATACGCTCGCCGGGCAAGGTGATGACTGGTGGCTGAACTCTTTTTTGGTAGGTAAATTTTCAAGAGCTGATTTGGCTGGGTTCAGATTTGATCTCCATCGTGAGCACCAGTCCTCTATTGAATCTACATATACCTGTAGGTGGTTTTGGGCTGCCACTGTTGGCGGTGCTGAACTAAGTGCTGCAACATCATCAGCAAATTGGGTCAGCATGATGTTCTCGTTGGATGGGAAGTCACTGACGGATGCCAGATATAGAAAAGGACCCCAGACGGTTCCCTGGGGTACTCCAGCTCTGGTTTGAATAGATCCTGACAGTGCATGTTTGTATTTCACAGCAAAGGTTCGGTCGGTTAGGTAGTTTTGGATAAGTCTGTAGTGAGTGTCAGGGAGGTGAGGTTTTATTTTGTATAGAAGGCCAGGCCACCACACTCTGCCGAAGGCTTTCTCCGTGTCCAAGAAGACTCCCAAGCACACTCCTTTATTTTCGTACGTATTTAATATTGTATCAACAACTCTGAGCAGTTGTTGGGGGCACGAGTGAAGTTCCCTAAACCCCAGTTGGGTATCGGGGATGATCGGACCAAGATGTCTGAGCAGTTGTGGGAGCAAAAGGCGTTCGAATGTTTTTGAGAACACTAGGCTGATTGATCGGTATGAATGAGGGTCTGTGGATTTCTTGTTAGGTTTTTTGATCATGACGATATGAGCGTGCTCCCATTTGTGTGGGAAGTGAGTTGTTCTTAGCATGGCGTTGTATATTAGGGTAAGGAACACCAATCCTTTGCGAGGTAGGGCTTTTAGCAGAGGTTGTACAACTTGGTCATGACCAGGAGATTTGTTGGTTGCAGATCTCTTGATTACGTTTGATACTTGGCCGGGGGTGAAGAATGTAGCGGGACGACTGATTTCGAGGGGCTCGTCCAGAGCGCCATGGATGTGGGTTTTCATCTGGGTTGGCTGAGAATTGCTTCTTTAATATGGTAGCAAATAGGTCGCATTTGGCCTGTGGCGTGGCGTACCAGACTCGATTAACACGGAGGGTAGGTGTATCAGAGCTCAGTTTGGTGAGTTTTCTAGTTTTCTGCCAGAGAGAACCGTCTCTAGGAGAAAGAAGCGATAGTTCGTGGTCTATAGCGGATGATCTTTCTACTTTTAGCGCTTTTGTTGATTCCATGGAGGCCCGGTTGTACGCTCTTTTGTCAGTAGGATGTTTTGTCCGCTCCCACTCTGCCTGTGCTCGCTTTTTGACCGTCAAGAGCTGTTGAATGTGTAATGTTGGCTTAAATTTACCGCGCATTCGTCTAAAGCTCGGCTGTGAAGAAGCTTCACATGCTGCTCGTTGGATTGCCTTTGTTAGCTGTCCGACCGCTACGTCGATGCCCAGGGCTGTTCTCAAGGGCACTCGAGGATCAATTTCTTCGTTCAGAATTTGCTTATAGATATTCCAATTGAATGGGAATTTAATTAAGCCAGTGTGGACTGCAGGTGGGGGTCGTAGTGATTTCTATGAGGACCGGGTAATGGTCGGAATCCAACTCTTTGATTACAGTTGCGTTCGTGGAATACGCAATCATTTGTTTGGCCAGAAAAAAGTCGAGGACATCGGGTGTGTGAGCAGTGATGGTGGGGTAATGAGTCGGTTCATTAGGCCGGATCACCTCAAGACTAAATTGAGTGATTTGCTCATTCAGCATCCTTCCTCGGGGATTCGTGGTCCAGGATCCCCATCTAGGATGCTTCGCGTTGTAGTCGCCTCCTATTAGAAAGTTCCCCTGCATTACCTGGAGAATACGTGAGAAGTCGCTTTGCCCGAATTGATTGCCTGGAGAAGAGTAGAAAGAGCCAATGCGTAAATGTCTGCTATAGCTCTCTAGCTGGATCACGGTGACCTGGTAGTTTTCTTTTTGGATTGGCGGCATTTCCGAATGTTCGACGCATATCTTCACAAGGATTGCTGACCCACCCCTTCGGAGGCCACTGGGGTGATTGCATCGATACGTTTTGTACCCGAGGATAATGAAGTGTAGATGAGGCGGCATTTTCGTTTCAGAGATGAGGATGATGTCAATGTTCTATGTTCGCAGAAAAAGTTCAAGAGAATGGAATTTGTCGTTGAGGCTTCTGGCGTTCCAGGTGCAGATTTTGAGTGACCTTTGTTGGTAGTTGTTCATGGCTGATTGATCAACTTGGGGAGGATTTGTGCTAATTTTTGTACGAGTGAATGAAGTATTGATAGTAGCGCGTCAATTTTGTGTTAAATGCACGTCAATTTTGTGTTAAATGCGCGTCAATTAAATCGTCCATTGTAGAGCTCGTAGCAATCATGTCCTGAGGCCCAGGCGTATTCATTGTCGGTCCGGCAGGTGGAGCTGGTCGTCTCTCACTTGATGATGACAATACTTGCGCATAAGTCGAGCGGTTAGGGTCCGGTTGCTGCGAGATCGTAGGTGGAGAAGTCGGTGGGGGTGGCGGGTGTTGGTTTGCTGTTTGACGTATAGGTAGTATGGGAGGTTTCCAACTGCTGTTCGTTTGAAGTACCTTGTACGATGGGCAACCTTTATAATTGGCTGTATGGGCCCCTTTGCAATTTACGCATGTGGGAGGACTGTCAGCAGTCTTGGCACACCGATATGTTTGATGATCTCCGCTACATTTGACGCATCAAGGTGGATTATGGCAATAGTTTTTGGTGTGGCCGTACGATTGGCATTTTTTACATTGAGCGATTGCTCTCTTTGCTTTTGGTGGTTCAACCTTGACTTTTGCGTAATATAAGTTTTGCAGCAAGTAGATAGATGAATTTTTCGAGCCCGGTTTGAGGTCAAGAAAAAATAGTGGAAGCAATACTTTTGTAACAGGGTGACGTACGGGTAGCATTTGTACTGGTTTGTAACCCTCCTCTTGGAGTTCCTTCATCATATCTTCAATATTGCTAGTTGGGTGAGGGCCATGTATTACCACTCTGAAGTTGCGATCTGCCTTCAATTGGAATGTATGGAATTCACAGTCGCTTCCCTGCAAGTAGTCTACAATTTTTCTGTAGCCATTTATAGTCTATTGTTAGCTTTACTTGATCTTGAACGGTTTGATGTTTGAAATGACCGATATCAAGCTCCTTGTATTTCTTGATGAAGGAATTTATATCTATCATATTTTTAATGAATATGGGAGGAGGTCTGAATGGTTTTTCAGTCTCTGTTTGCACTGTATTTTCTGTTATATTTCCTGTTATCTCTTCAGCTAGAGGATCGAATCTATTGCGCGTGAAGAACGGAGAAGGTTCTTGGATTTTGCCCTTTTTGGAAAGGGATAAGGTGTACTCACCTGGCACCGCACTGGATTAGGGCGATTAGGGCCGTACTAGTGCGCGAGAGTAAGACAGAAAATCTCGAAAAAGAGATGGAAGTTAGACAAGAGAGCGGCACAGATTTGACGTTAACGCGACCAGGCCTGGTCGGTTAAAAACTTGGCTAGTATCGTTAGGCTAACACACTGCAAAACTGTATTATTAACCTAATTCGTCCATTTTGCTATTTTTAGGTCTACTGGCAAGTGGTTCAACAGTGTTAGTATACAAACAGCAAAGCCTTAGCATGGTTTTTACTTCCATGTTTACGTAGTAAATGGAAGTATTGAGATCGTCTGAAAAGTCGAATTCGGAACCGAGGTCCTGATGGAAGAAATTTTCATAGTAGTATACTCAGAAACACTTTCTGAACAAGTGTCTGTGTGTCTGTCTGTCTGTCCGTCTGTCTGTGGTCACAAACTGACATAAATCGCCATATCTCCCTGAAAAATGGATGAAACCCTTTGAAATTTTAAGGGAATGTTTTCCCAGTGATTGTGCAAAATTAAGTTTTTCCGGATTTTGAATTACACACAGTACTTCCGAGATATAAGCGTTCAAAGTTTTTTCTGTTTCGATTTTTACAGGCTATGAGAGTCAATATTTTTCTACGTTTGAGGGCTTGAAATGTCGGTTATGGCCAGCAGAAAACACTAGATTTTTTGTATAGTGGGTCACATACAATGCCTCCACATTATGAGCGTTTTTCACGATTTCACAAGTGCATGTTTTGTATTTTGATTTTTACAGGCCGCAAAACTCAATGTATTTGAATGTTTGAGGTCTTAAAATGTTGGGGTTGGCGATTGAATGATGCCTGATTTTTATCAAATGGGTCACATGCAGTACATCCGCGTTATTTGCACATTTGCTACATTTTGATTTTTATAGACCACAAAAATGAATATATTTGAACGCTGGAGGACTTAAAATTTTTCTATTTGACAGTTGAATATCGCTTGATTTTTATTATTGGGGTCACATGCAGTACCTCCTCGTAAAACGCATTTTCAGTTGTTTAATTTGTATTTTCTGGGTTTCTTTGCTTTAAATATGACCAACTTTGACCTCGTTCACAAAACTTGTTTTGCATAGTTTGGATAACACACAGTACTTCCGCATTATGCCTTCTTTTAACTTTTGAGATTTAATAGACCGCAAGAGTGAATATACATTAGACTTTGAATTTTCTATATGACAGCCTAATATTGCTTGATTTTTATTATTGGGGTCACGTGCAGTACTTCCTCGTAAAACCATTTTCAGTTATTTTATTAAGCGTTATTGTACTTTTAGGGTCTCTTTGCTATAAATATGACCAACTTTTACCTCGTTCACAAAACTTGTTTTGTATGGTTTGAGTAACACACAGTACTTCCGCTTTATGCCATTTTTTAACTTTTGAGTTTTTAATAGACCGCCAGAGTGAATATACATTAGACTTTAAATTTTCTATATGACAGCTGAATATTGCTCGTTTTTTATTATTGGGGTCACCTGCAGTACTTCCTCGCAAAACGCATTTTCAGTTACTGTACTTTTTGGGGCTATTTGCCCCAAATCAAGTCAAATATATATATTTGACCAACTCTGACCACGTTCACAGAACTTGTTTTGTATAGTTTGGATAACACACAGTACTTCCGCCTTATGCCGTTTTTTTGCATTAGAGATTTTTATAGACCACAAGAGTGAATATACTTTAGACTTCAAATTTTTCTTTATGACAGTTGAACTTTGCTTGATTTTTATTATTGGGGTCACATGCAGTACTTCCTCGTTACTCGTAATTTCAGTTATTTCATTCTAGCGCTCTTGTAACTTTCGGGTCTCTGCTTTAAATGTGACCAACAACGATCATGTTTTGTATTGTTTTGATCACATACCGTACTTCCGCCCTACGCCGTTTATCGCTGTTGAGCTTTTTACAGGGTGCAAAAATCAATACGTTTGACGCTAGAGGTATTAATATTTGTAATGGCGAATGAATGACGCCTGATCTTTACCGCTAGGGTCACGTTTCGGCCTTTGTACGATTTTCTCGATTTTATAATTGGTTATACCAGTTACCGACTCAAACATGGAAGTACTGTGTGATCTATGCACACCACTGGTCTTAATTGTATAATGGTGTAGGCGATCATAAACTCAGAGCGAATCAGTGTAGGTTTTTTGTATATCCCACATATTTGATCAAATGAACCGGTTTTTCTCCCCCACAAACTTCAAAACCAAGAAGATATGAAGCGACTACCCAAAAACGAAAATGACCTTAGTTTCTTGGAAACAAGCTCCTCGGTTTGCATGTTCGGTTCACTAGTGTTTTGTTTCTGTTCTAGCAACTGTTGTATTTTACTATCAGACATAATGCTATTTGTTATGAATAACTTCCAACTTTGCTAGTATAAGAATTGTAATACGTTCAACTTCGGGGAAGAGGAACACGAATTTTGAATGTTTTCCACCTGTGGGATATTATTTGGACACAAGAATTGTTTATCGTACTGGGTTGGTGAGGGGGAGAAGAACCAGGCGACATGTTCTCCAATTTTTTATTTACTGGCCGAGTACTTTCGCCCCTTCGGGCATTCTCAGGGCGATGTGGAACCATAGGTTACCACAGGGCTGTGGTAACCTACATTGCCCACATCGCCCATGAGGATGCCCGAAGGGGCGAAAGTACTCGGCCAGTAAATAAAAAATTGGAGGACATGTCGCCTGGTTCTTCTCCCCCTCACCAACCCAGTACGATGAGAGATGCGACGACTCAACCAAGACGAATTGTTTATTACTATTACAATAACCGACTCAATCGCTTTTGCTGTACGTACAAGTTCTCCAAGATTGTAGACACCTTCGCCTAAGAGAGCAGCCAATCCAAGAAGGAATGCATGTTGAACTTGATCTGTTGCACTTAGATCAGATACTTCTATACAGCCCAAGTACCTGGAACAGAAACAATCAATTAATGTAACTATACATACGAACAATACTAGAAAGACGTTGGTGGCATCGCTGTTCACAACATGATTTTGGGAGAGGTGAAAGATTAGATGCAAGGCTTTCTTACAACATCTTTTATTCATCTGAACGCATTTGTGCGATGATACAATTCAACATAGATCAAAAATCACCAATCGCCGTTAAAATTTATTTGCAATAAACAACCATGGTTTGCATGGATCACAAATTACTTCCATGTTCGAGTCGTTCACAGGGATAACCAATTAAACATTCAAGAAACATACCAAAACCACAACGTTACTACACAACAACTGTTATTGAAACACTAGCCAGAAGACACAAAAATGGAAAAACGCACGAATTTGGCAATTAATTATGAAGTGCAGTATGTGAGCCTAACGGCACAAGCCAAGTTTTGTAAGTGGGATGTTTTTATAGCAACAACACCCAACCAGTGGTGTGCATTGATCACACAGTACTTCCATGTTTGAGTCGGTAACAGGTATAACCAATTATAAAATCAAGAAACTCGTACAAAAGCCGTAACTTTAGTTTACAATAAATTGTATTGATCACAAAAAATCTCATAACATGGAACTACACACTGTGGGAGGCAAAGATAAAAATCAAATCATCTGACGATCTGCTTGCCATGAACTATCAGAAATTTGACTTTTATGGTTGGTAAACATCAAGATAAACAACATTGAGTAACCAAGGAGGTGTGAGGGGGAGAAAAACCAGGCGTACTCATTCTCCAATTCTCTCTCCACCTTACATCCCCTGGACATCAAAAAATGCGACGACGAGGAAAAGAAACCAGTGTTGTACCTGTTAAAATATTGTAATCTTCGTAGCCATTGTGGATACCTAGCGGGAGTTGCAGAAACTAAGTTAGCTGAAGTCTGTCATGACCGTCCAATCTGTTCTTACTTCCTCCATGTCAATTTTGTTTATGTTCGCCCGTTGAACCGTTTTATCGTATCGTGGTTTGTCAACTCAATATAATTCGTTATATAAACTGTTTCGATTTATTTCATCGCTCAACAATGGTTATGGGCCCAGAATGCGCAGAATGCTGCAAGTCGAAATTAGTTTCGGTGTGAGTTGAATAAACGATTGGTTTTGATCGTCCGTTTTCGGGCAAGTTGTGTGACTATAAAACGGTGTATTGCCGCGCATTTTCATAGCGCGTTTCGTCAGTGTTTTTCTGGTTGAATGCAACGAATCTTCTTGTCGACGACGACTCTTATTTTGTCGTAAGTTATGACGAATGATAATGAAAATTCAAAGGACGCAGATCCGAATGAAGGTGGGGGCGGGCGTCTTTCGCCTTCTCGAGCGGTTGAACCAGTCTCAAATGTATCAGTTTCTGTCATTGGCGGAGGTAGTTTACCGTCGTTGGAAAAACTGGAGGGAATGTCCAACTACTACAACTGGAAATTCGCCATGAGAATGTACCTAATGCATGAGGGGCTTTGGGAATCTGTTTTGGGTGTTGATGTTGACCCAATTCATGACCAAAGAGCTTAGGCCAAAATCTGCCTGTGCGTCAAATCAATCACTTATTCCCATACCCGAAACGCTCGTACTTCGCAGGAAGCTTGGAATAATTTGAAGGCTGCTTATGTAAATACTGGTCTTACCAACCAACTGCGCTTATTTAGTCGATTGTGTGACGCAAAGCTTCAAAATTACCGGAATCTTGAAGAGTATGTTTCTGACGTCACTGACGTAGCACAGTCATTAGCAGACATCGGAAAGGCTGTCGATGATGAATTTCTGGGAGCTGTTTTTCTGAAGGGGTTACCCGAACACTTCGCCCCTATGATTATGGCTTTGGAGAACTGTGGGGCCAAAATTACCAGTGACTTGGTAAAAATGAAGCTGCTTGAGGAGGATATCAAGCTAAAAGGCTCATCTGGCAAAGATTCAGTTCTAGCTGCATCCAAAGCGGGTATGAAGAATAGAAAAATTGGTAAGCCATCGTTCACCTGTTACCACTTGATAAGAATCAGACTTGATTCAATCTCTGTCCCAAACATTTTAAGACCTTGAGCGTTCAAATATATTGATTGTTGCAGCCTGTAAAAATCAGAATACAAAATGCGCACCAGGGAAATTGTGAAAAAGCACATCATGTGCAGGTACGGTGTGTGACCCAATATACTAAAAATCAACAATCATCTGCTCGCCATAAAGAACATTAAGATCACAAACGTTAAAAAATATTGACTCTTATAGCCTGTAAAAATTAAAACATAGAAAACTTTAAACGTGCCGTCTTTTTTCACGGAGATATGGTGATTTATGTAATTTTTTTGACCACAGACACTTGTTCAGAAAGTGTTTCTGGATACAGTAGTAGGTATAAACATTTCTTCCAAATTCACCTCCGTTCCTGTAGTAGTGCTACTCTAGTTTGATCTCTCATGGCACACAACCGGTTCGATACAAATGGTGTTTATATTCTAAAATAAATAATCTAAAATAATCTGTGGATTTTATAATATTGTTATGATTTTCGGGAATCATAAAATATTGATCGACTGCCAAATCCAAACTGAATAATATATTTTTAAGAATTCTGTTGATAAATGGAAACGTAACTAGATACAGTTACAAAACTTCATAACACTTCTTCCACCTCATCTGTTTAGTCTTGGCCGCAGTATGGAGTCAATCTGTCAATATGGACAACCTTACCTTTTGGGCTCCTTATTCTGTAGACGACGTCGTTCAATTGTTTCACAATTTCGTAAGGACCTTCCCACGAACATTGGAACTTCGGATTTCTTCCCTTCACCCTCTTCGGATTGTGAAACCACACCTTTATCCCAACCTCGAACCTGTGTGTTTTACATCTGGTATCGTAACGCCTTTTCATTTCGTCTGCTTTTATGGCTAGGTGTGTTCGTGCCTTCTCGTGAACTTCTGCCAATCGATTCCGTAAACGATTAGCGTAGTCGTGTACTTTTTCATCATCAGGTCGTCTGCCAAATAAGAGGTCTAGTGGAAGAACCAGTTCTCTGCCGAACAGCATATAGGCTGGGGAAAAGCCGGTGCTTGAATGTTCTGACGCTCGATATGCCAAGAGTGCTACAGGTAGTTATAAATCCCAGTCTCTTTGGTGGTCACTGATTATTTTTGCAAGCCATTCGTAGAGAGTACGATGTAGTCGCTCTACCAGACCGTCACTTTGAGGCCTCAGTGGAGTTGTTCTTGACTTGCGGATTCTTAGCTGCTTCAAAACATCTCGGAAGAGAGCCGACTCAAAATTAGTGCCTTGATCCGAGTGCAACTCAAATGGCAGTCCGAACCGGGAGACTACGTGCTCAACGAAAGCCATGGCAACTGTTTCTGCTTTTTGATCTGGTATCGGTATGGCCTCTGGCCATTTGGTAAAGTAGTCCACCACCGTTCATTCCGATCTGTAACGGGGAGTGGTCCGAAGACGTCAATTGCCACGCGTTCGAATGGAGCACCTATCTTGTACAGCTGCAGCGGAGCTCGCCCTAATTTCACCCCTCCTTGTCCCTTTGCACAAATTTCGCAAGCTCGGCACCAAAGCTTTACGTCCTTGTGCATCCCCAACCAGTAGAAAGACTGTCGAAGTTTGGAGAGTACCCTTCTTTCTCCAAAGTGAGAGAGGTTGTGGACTTTATCAAATGTCTCCTTCTTTAGGCTGGCTGGAAGTAGGACCTGATATTCGGACGTCTTACCATTATCACTCTCCCATCGTCTACAGAGCACACTGTCATCAAGCACCAACGACCCAAACATTGTCCAATATGCCTTGATGTCTGGCGCCATGTGGGATACCTCCTCTACCAATGGTCGAGTTCCACTTGCTACCCATGCATAAACTGGTCCCAAATGTACATCAGCTTTTTGTGCTTCTACCAATCTGTCTCCGTCTATGTCGGGTTGAAGACTTACACCGCACACCCGTTGGTCGCCCTTCGTCTGACTCCCTTCTCCTTCAGCTAAAAACTCTCGACGCTCGCAGTACTTGCAGAGATCTTTCAGGCATGGTCTCCGTGACAGGGCATCTGCATTCCCGTGATGAGGGCCTGTGCGATACTGGATCAATATGTTATACAGTGCAAGTTGTTCCAACCACCTGGCTAATTGGCCGTCAACAGCTTGAAAATTGGTCAACCAACGTAGTGATGCGTGGTCAGTTCTGACGGTCAATGCTCCATTGTCAAGTCCGTACGGACCGAACCATCGAACAGCCTTTACCACACTAAGCAATTCTTTTCGCGTGACACAGTAGTTCCGTTCAGGTCGAGATAGACACCTACTAAAATATGCTATCACTTTTTCTTCCCCATTCTGCACCTGGGACAGTACTGCACCAATACCTGTGTCGCTGGCATCTGCATCGATAATGAAAGGGCAATCGTTACGAACATGAGCCAATACAGGAGCCTGTTGGAGTAGCTGTTTTAGTTTCTGGAAAGCGCCGTCACACTCCTCTGTCCAAGAAAAATCTGTCTTCTTGTTTTGTGCTTGATAAAGAGGCTTCATTGTCTCGGCCAATTTAGGAATAAAGTCCCGATAATATGAACACAAGCCTACAAATGATCGTAATTCTTTTACAGACTGAGGAACTGGCCAGTGAAGAACGGCTTCCACCTTCTTTGGATCGGTTTTGATACCATCACGAGTCACCAGATGGCCTAAATAAGTTGCAGATTTACGGAGGAATTCACATTTTTTAAAGTTGAGCTTAAGGTTGGCCTTTCTCAAGATCGCAAAAACTTCCTCCAACACACTGAGTTGGGTCTCAAAAGAAGAAGTGTGAATCGAAACATCGTCCAAATACACTTCCACTACTCTCCGCTCAATCAGTGGCTTCAGTATGGTCCTCATCATCCTCTGAAACGTGGAAGGAGCGTTGCAGAGGCCAAACGGCATAACTGTAAACTGCCACAGTCCATTTCTGGTGCAAAACGCGGTCTTCTCCCGAGACGAAACTTCCAAAGGGATCTGCCAATATCCTGATTGCAAATCCAGGGCTGAAAACCATTGACTTCCCTCAAGAGCACGCAGCGTCTCATCGATTCTAGGGAGTGGGTGTGAGTCTTTGATAGTCACTGCATTCAATTTCCTATAATCCACGCAAAACCTCCAGTCCCCCGTTTTCTTGCGGACCATGACGACTGGGCTTGCCCATGGGCTTTTTGACTCCTCGATTACTCCTTGGTTCAGCATATCGTTCACCAGTTTCGTAATGGTTTCCTGTTGACTAGGACTCGCTCTTCTTGGCTGTTGTTTTATTGGAACATTATTCGATACTGTGATAACGTGCTCTGTTAGCCCACATTTTCCCAGATCGCTGGGATCACGTGCAAATACATCTGCATTACGAATCAAAACGTCCTTGAACTTTTTAATCTCCTTCAACGGTAGTTCAGAAGCCAGTTTGTCAAAAAATTCATCAAATCGGGTCAAGATCTCTGATTTGTTTCTAACCACCACTGTGTTCCGTAGACTAGCGTTTTCAAACTCCCGTTCCTCGTGTGCGTATGTTATCTGTGAACCACCTATTTTGACACATCGATTGCCCAAATCGTTAACACATTTATACTTTTCCAGGAAATCGATGCCAATAATATACGATTCTTCTATGTCAGCTAGGACACAATTATGCTTACGGTGTTGATCATTGCCCAATTTTATGATCACATCCAATCGTCCAGTTATTGGGATGGTATTTCCTGACACAGCCCTAAGCCTCCCCGTAGCAGGAGTCGCAGCACCACAGTCCACACCGTGCAAACGTTTTGGATTCAAGACGCTCACTGTAGCTCCCATGTCAACCAGCATACAACAAGGCGTGTTATTAACCACCACTTACTTCCACTTACTACAATAGACGGTTGGTGCAACTGGTAAACATGGTGAAGATCATTTTTATTATTTAATGCACTTGAACACTGGGCCGTTGTAATTTCTTCCAACTTCTGGCCCGTGAAGTTGGAATTTAAGAGTTTTCCGGATGTTCCATACATTCTTTCATGTAGTGACCGGCCTTACCACATCTCCAACACTTGATTCCTCGCCGTCTGTTCCGTAGTTCTTCCTGGACAATTTGTCGAATCCCCACAGTATCTGCAGAATGGCACCGAACATCCCTCGGCTCAGATTGTTGCTCGTTTGCAGCTAGCTGGCGTACCGGGAAGTAACTCTGGGACAGACCAGCTTCCAAATTGATGGCTCTTGCCATTGCGTCCCTCAAAGTCGTCGGGGCCCCGGCAATGACCAATTCGCGAATGCGCGGATTTCGTAAGCCATTTATAAATTGTTCAATAGCAATTGTTTCACGGGCTTGTTCGTTGCCTACTGCTCGCCTTGCCAAGCTTTCGACATCTGTTGCAAACGTGGCCACATCTTCGTTGATACTTGCACTCGTCTACGTAGACGAGCTAAGTATAGCCGTTCTTGGCCAGCAGCTCCAAATCGGTGTGCAAGTGCTTCCGTCATGCTGAACAGATTACGACTTGGCCCCGATATGTTGCAAACTACTGCCACTGCTGGGCCCCTAAGCGCTGTTAGTAGTCGGGTTCCCGCTGTTGCCTCCGACCATTGGTTATTCACCATTATGGCTTGGAACTGTACCCAGTATTCGTCCCATGGTGAGGTCCCATCGTAAGGCGCTGGTTTGATAACTTCAGGTCGATCTACAGCTCTGATAGTCGAGGAGTCCCTTCCGATACGTAACTGGGTCATATCAACTGCAAGTTGAGCACACCGCTGTGCAACGATTGCCAGCGTTTGTTCCAGGCGAGCTATCGCATCATTTTGAAAATGTTGTTCTCCTAAGTGAGAAGAACCTAACCTGGGTTCATCATCGATGGCAGCGGGCACGTCCCTATTGTTGGTTCTTGTTGATGCCAGAATATGTCCCTCTTCTCTATTCCCTCGGTCCATATCTTCTTGATTAGAGACTAGTCTCCGAGATCGCACTCGGTGAGCTATTGGCTCATCCTCCTCCCCACTCATATCATTTAAATCCTAATGCGACTACTTCTTCAATATCCCACTTCTGACACCAGTGTTATGATTTTCGGGAATCATAAAATATTGATCGACTGCCAAATCCAAACTGAATATATTTTTAAGAATTCTGTTGATAAATGGAAACGTAACTAGATACAGTTACAAAACTTCATAACAATATTTACTTCGAGGTATTGCAGTTCCGAATTCGACTTTTTGGACGATCCCAATATAGTACAGTGAATAAACGAACTTCACCTTGCATCAGATGAGGGTTGGTTTTCATTTTTTGATGTTGTTTAGGACCATTAGGTAGTTAATAATCAAAGTTTCCGTCATCCCCACCCCCTTGCTTCGTCCGACATCTTGAAAGCACTGCTGCTAGGCAGGGAATTTCAATTAATGCTATTTTCAAAGCAGCTGGCTGGACTCCATCCTCAGGAATGTTTGCCCAAGTTTATAATCCCCCACTGCAAGATCAGATCCTATTTCTTGAGCTGTGCTTTCATAAAAACGCTGCAAATGATTGTACAGTGGTTTATTATTCCTTCACTTCAATAATAATTTCAGAATACTATCCATTTATGATAGTAATTATTCAGAACAAATGTAAACGTTTCAACCGAAAAACAGATCGGTAACTATCGGGGAAAATTCCCTAGCAACTATTGTAATTTTAATTAATTTTATTTTTCTCATTCAATTTGACTATGACTATGCCTTTTGGTTTATTATTCAATAATAAACCATTGTAATCGCCCAAGAAAAAAAAATGTCTAACCCCCCTCAAAATTTGATGTTTCAATGCATGTGGAATCCGAATATCCAATAAAAAAACGCTGCAAATGATTGTACAGTGTTTATTATCATTTCGTTTCTATATTGATTTAAGAAGACTTTCCATGATTTGTCATTTTAAATATTCCGAACATTTGTGAACGTTCCCACCGAAAAACAGATGGTAACTATAGGGGAAAACTCCGTAGCAACTATTGTAATTTTAATCATTTTTATTTTTCTTAATTTCCTAATTAAAAGCTAAACTTATTGCCTAACGATACAGCTGGAGAGAGTGTTTGACGACCATTCCAATGAGTATCCGAGTGGAAAACCACGTCGGGCATGTGGTGACCACGTTCGGTGATGCAGCGCTGACGCTGTTCGGCGAAGTTGGCGTCTACTCGCTCGAGCATCTGCTGGTCGATGTTCGCAGTTCCCTCGCGGATTGCGTCCTTCAATTCTTGGATGTTTCGAGGCTTGTGCGGCTTCGAGCGACGTGGTTTCGTACCAAACGACCAGGGCTGCGCAAGAAAGCTAGGCGGACCGCCTCAACATTTTCTGGTGTTCGAGCCGTTCGCGGACGCCCTGGAGGACGTCTATTGGTCAAATACCTCGGGTACGAAGTGATTCCATCCACCGAAGGATTGTGTTACGCAAAGGAACACTTTGGTTGCGATGAATGTTGAAGTGGAGTCGGAATTCGTGCTGAACAGCTGTGACGGACTCGTTATTTCGCACGAAACTTCCATACGCGTACAAACGGTGTTCAAACATCCACAGGGCCATGGCTGCGACTGGTAAAAAATGCTATGACCTGACGAACCTAACGGTCCCAGCCCCAAACCCCTCGGCCCTTTGGGGGGAAAGTACTAGCCATTTGAAAAACGTCCGTCCTTTTTGACTCACCCTGTATCATTGACTTTTCGAGAATGTGAATTTTTCTACTGCAAAAAGTGATAGCACAGATGTTCAGGGTGTGAAAAAAAGAAAAGCGACTTAAAAATTAATTGCCTGCAAAAAAAAACTGAAGAGGAAAAAATGACCAAAATTTCCCAACTTCGCCGCAACTTATTCACCAACTACACATTTTAAAGGATAGTTCACTACTCGTATTGACCTGAGCACTTCCTGATTGATTGGACCACCTCCTTCAATAATATTAAAAAAAACTTAAAAAAAAAAAAATAAAACCGACTTCAAAAACTTTGTCTATAAAATACACTCTGAAAAGGAAAAAATGACCAAAATTTCCCAACTTCGCCGCAACTCATTCGCCAACTACACATTTTAAGGACTACTTTACTACTCGTATTGACCTGACCACATCCTGATTGATCGGATCACCGAATCCGGATGCTAATGATGTAAATAATAATATTATCAATTTATAATAATGTAAATAGATTATCAATTTATAATAATGTAAATAATAATATTATCAATTTATGATAATGTAAATAATAATATTATCAATTTATAATAATGTAATAACTTGACGATTTCTATATTCGGATATTTTCATTTTTTTATTTTGTTTTCAGGCGCTCACCTACATTATATTCATGGCTAGTGGTTTCGACCCCACTGGGACAGAGTTCATAATATTATACAATAAATTATAAGTAAATTGTCAATAGGTGAGGTTTCATAATGATATAATGACAAAAACCAAAGTTTACAAAGCAATTTATTTTTTAACCAGGTAGGTATGGTACCAGGTACTCTTTTTTGCAGATAGAGAAGAACTCGTTGAAGCACGAGTAGGGTTGATCGTAAGCGATTCTGGAAAAAAAAATTAGAAAGGTGATAAATCATCAACTTCAGCTTAAATATTAGGGGAACATTATGCGCATTGCATAAATATTAAAGTGACGAAACAAATTGAAAATTAACAAACAAAAATTATGAATACACAGACCGATGTAAATTAAGCTATACAGGACCGTGATATACACACTTACACTAGATCCATAGAATGGAATCATGATCAGAAAAGATAATCAATTAACTGTAAAACTCTAGTCAATATTCAAACTCAAATAATTAATACTTTCGTGGATGGGAAAAAATGTAAGTACTCACGTTTTTTTGGGGTAAGCGACTCTTTAAAAAAGAGAGGCTTGCTAAATAGGGCGACTTCACTTGATGTTAGGCCCCCATTCGTGTTAAGAGAAACCCCTTTTCTCGTTTCATTTCTTTCATAAAAAGATCTCTAATTGATGTCCACCTCATTTTCACCAGCTCACCTGGAATATCGAGAAATGACGAGATAGTAATACGAATTCTTTTCAACGCCGGCCCCAGTAGTTAAAACAACATAGCATGGTAAATTGGAGGTCAAAAAATAGTTACTCGAATTAGGTGTAGGTATATAATTTTAAAAATAAAAAATTCTTACCGTCTTCTTGGCCGACTGCAAGAGCTAATTCCAACAACTTTTTGGTGAGCTCAGTATTCCGGTAACTCAAAAACAATTTTGTTGAAATCAGCGAACGAAGATGATGACATTGCAACCAATTAATTCACAATCACATATCACAATCGCGACGAGCGCACATCAAGACGGAAAAATGTTGATCGGCCATTAAAGATAACGCTATCAGGCAACTGGAGGACGCTAGTTGCGCGTAGCCCCGAGCGCAGATCCGTTCGTCCGTCATTGCGGAAAATATTTAATGAAAGTAATCGGATGCGTTTGCATTTGCGGCAGAAACCACGCCCACATCGAAATTTCGACAGCCAATGAATAGGCCGAACGCATTTGACGTACTTGACGCAATACGCATGAAACGCATTATACGGACACATGTGAACCTAGCTTAAGACTTATTACCTGGCACCTACTAATTTATCGTAAATTCATATTTATTTGTAACCATCGAGTAGTCATTTTGCCAGAGAGGCGCCGACTCCAAAAGTTGATCAATATGGAGGCAATTCAGAGGTGAAAGGAAAATCTTTTAATCATTTGGGAAATGAGAAATAGTAATTTTTATATTATTAGGGAAGGTGATCCAATCAATCAGGAAGTGGTCAGGTCAATACGAGTAGTAAAGTAGTCCTTAAAATGTGTAGTTGGCGAATGAGTTGCTGCGAAGTTGGGACATTTTGTTATTTTTTCCTTTTCAGAGTGTATTTTATAGACAAAGTTTTTGAAGTCGGTTTTATTTTTTTTTTTAGTTTTTTTTATTTTTCTCTTTTTAGTGTCTCACAATTATCGACAGCTCTCTGCACAGAATTTTCCCAAGCTTTCATTATAGTGTTCTTGTCACTTACTACTAACCGTCCAAACTAAATTCATAAATCAGTTGAACGTTGAAGTTATAAAGTATAATGATTACCTAACTATTTTCTATGTTATTATGTTGATTGAGAGAGAATATTGGAATAATCCATCCACTGATTTGGGTCTCTTGGTCAACATACCGGATACTTTGATCCCATTGATACACCTATCAAAACTCAAATAATTGTCTACACCATTACTGGTTACTGAATTGCACCAATTCACACGTTCTTTATTTCTCTAACGATAATAGAGTGATGATTTTCTCAAGCGTACCCGCAATCGCACTGAATGAGAGAATCCGAACCAAATTTCAGAAATTCGCCAAACGTTTGTGCATTAAAATGGAGTTATTTGGCCTTCAAAACCATGATATTTATTGTAAATTTAACGCTGAATTCAAATCTTTCAACGAGAATGCTATGACTAACGTAGTTTTTTTTTTCTACAAGCATAAATAGTCCAAAAAACGTGATTTTGAAACATTTTTTTTAGAAATACTGCCTAAAAAGTATCTAATTCTAGTCCAATCAATACCAAATTTAAATCACGTAAACTAGACTCTACTTTGAACAATTTAAGTTTAAAAACTATGGAAAAACAGTTTTCGTTTGGAAGTTATGAGGACTCAAACACAGGTCTATTAAAACATCGATTGCTCCCTTATTATGCCACCAAACTTGATTTTTTACCATCGTTAGAAAGCTCTAGCTAAGTGCTTTCAAGTGCAATAGTGTTCATATTTTTTTTCTCGACGTGGTTGGGAACGGTGTTCGAAAAACCTCAAAAAAGTGAAAATCGGCATCACGTTTTTTCTTACACTTTCTTCTCTACACGCCATATGAGAATGCCGAACGAAAAATTGGAGCTAGGCCCTTGTAGGCAGACAAATTATGAACAAAATGACACCAGAAACGAAACAATCGAGCAAGTGTTCTAGAAGTTATAAGCTTGCTAAGTCAAAACTTCCTTTTTTCGCCAAAATCACGTTTTCCGGCGTTTCTCCGCGTCTGGAGACGTAACTACTGGATGGACTCAATTGAAAAAATTATGGGACCTACCTGGATAGTAACCCTTTCAAACAAAAAAAAAAGTAACCCGATCGGACGTACAGGAGCTGAACGCCAGCGTACAACACATGCCGAGAAAAAAAAAACGCGCAAGTCAACTATAGTAACCTCCTCCTTTTTTGAAGTCGGTTAAAAATTACTATTTCTCATTTCCCAAATTATTGAAAGACATTCCTTTCACCTCTGAATTGCCTCCAGAATGGTCACTTTTCGGAGTCGGCGCCTCTATGGCAGAATGACCGGATGGATCACTTTCTGATCCCAGGTTACAACACAGCAATAAGATAGTTCAACGATATAGTATGCCATCGAAATAACTGCCAATTCCCAATTTTACCCGCCCTGTAAAAGTGTTTTCATGGTTGCCACACCAGCTTAGGTGCTTTCTCACCTAATGATTGATTATAAATAAGTTTATTTTAAGATAAATGTTTAGAAAAAAGTTTTCTTCAATATTGGTTTACCTTAGAGCAGTTCTGTAATAATCAGCATGGTGGCCTTTAACTTTGAAATATTTGCTTGCCAGGAGGTAGTATCGACCGTGGACAGTTGTAATTCCATCTAAACCATCTAGAATTTTCTCCACGTCATCAATGATTACCTACAAAATTTAGTACAAATTAATAACTTCTTTCAAATAAAAAAAATAAGGAAACTTCAAATGCACAGCAGAAGTGTGACAGCATGGCTAATTTCTTTTCTCATAACAGAACCAACCAAGTTTTCAACAATTACTTGAATTTGAACAATTATCTGAAGTGACACCTCTCAATATAGAATGTTTTCCTACTAATAATCACAACAGGTACATGCACATAGAGCGGGTAAAAAACTTTTTAAGTAAAACCCACTTCGAAATTATTTGCCTAAAAAAACTGGCCAATACGCCAGTATAAATTATATTATAATATCATCAATATAATAATATTATATTATAATATATAATATTATTATATTATAAATATATAATATTATTATATTATAAATATATAATATTATAAATATAATATTATTATATTGATGATATAATAATATAACTCATTTAAAATCAGCGGCATTCGTGACAATCTCTGTCCTGTACCTCTACAACCAGTGCACGGTCTTTCCAAATCATGATTGAAGCAAAGGAATATAGGTAACATCTCTACAATTACTTTATAAAGAACTTCGAAAAAAAAATTAAACCGACTTCAAAATTATCTGCCTATAAAATAAACTCTGAAAAAGAAAAAATAACAAAAAAGTGCCAACTTTGCAGCAACTCATTCGCCAACTACACATTTTAAGGACTACTTTACTACTCTTATTGACCTGACCACTTCCTGATTGATTGGATCACCTCCCCTAATAATACAAAAATGACTATTTCTCATTTCCCAAATGATTAAAAGATTAAAAGACTTTCCTTTCACCTCTGAATCGCATCCCGATTGATCACTTTTTGGAGTCGGCGCCTCTGTTATTATTTCTTGAAGAAATCTATAGAATCCTCATTAGTAAGACTATAACTATCATCAGTTTTCTTGATATTTGAACAGAGCAATTCAGCATTTATTATAGCCGATTTGTAACAATATCAATTTTAGAATGACTACGAATTCCAATCTTTCCACAAAAATTCTATGACTAACTTAAATTTGAACAATTTAATTTTACAAACCATGAAAAAAAACCAGTTTTCATTTAGAAGTTATGAGGTCTCAAACATAGGTCCATAAAAACATCGATTGCTCCCTTAATATGCCACCTAAAATTGATTTTTTACCATCGTTGGAAAGCTTTTGCTAAGTACTTTCAAGTGCAATAGCGTTCATATTTTTTTCTCGACGTGGCTGGGAACGGTACTCAAAAAACCTTAAAAAAGTGAAAATCGGCATCACGTTTTTTGTTACGTTTTCTTCTCTACACGCCATATCAGATTTTTGAACAAAATTGGAGCTAGACACTCATAGGCAGATAAACTATGAACAAATTGACATAAAAAACAAAACAATCAAGCAATTTTTCTAGAAGTTATAAGCTTGCAAAGTAAGAACTTCCTCGTTTTGGCAAAAATCACGTTTTCCGTTATTTCTCTGCTTCTGGGGACGTAACAACTGGATGGACTCAATTGAACCCATGTCAACCATAGTAACCTTCTCTTTTTGAAGTCAGTTAAATACATCACATTTTGAAGGGGTTTAAATTTTTTTCGTGAGCGATTACGATGGTTTATTATTGAATAATAAACCAATTAAGGACAGCAGACGCCCAGTGAGAGCGTTTCTGTATCAACGACCGGCCAACTTTGAAAACTTCGCCAACCTCGACGACAAACAAAAACCATGAATAACACTTTTAAAACCAAAAATCGTACTCTAACCTTCGTAGCTTCTGCATCTTTGAGATCTTGCAGCAAAATGTTCCCTTGGAGGACCTTTACTAGAGCGACAGCTTCGGTGTTGTTTTTGATGCGGGACTCAATGTATTCCAAAAATTTGAGAGCATCTTGAGGTTTCTCATATTGACGGATGACAATAGCAACGATTTCAACAAGCGCAAGAGGGTTGATCCTGAAATTGACAAGCCCAATCAACTACAAATTATCATTAAAGATAATATAAATATACATAAATATTGTTCTTACAATGGGGAAGACGCCTATTTTTTATTTTCGTCCCTAATGGCCTGAATCCTGCTATTTGGTGTCAGCCAAAGAGGGAATGACCAATTTTTCATGAAAATTGTGAGTTTCCGCGGAGAAAATCGCTAAGGAAAATCGGCGGTTTGAATAAACCCGGAGATGTAACTCCAACCGATTGAAGTAACTCCCTAGAGCGCTCTACAGACGGCTGAAAGACAGACAGTAACAACAAGACGGTATTTAAGACTGGAGTCATGCTAAATCGAGTAAATGACGCTAACTTCACTGCTACTTGTTAGGATTTTTTAATCGTCAAGTTAGTACCGCCCGAAATGCCTCGTAAAGCAAATAAATTGCTGAGGGGGGTTTGGTAATCTCACAGCAACCTCAAATTATTGCTCCCAATGTTAGTTTATTCTCCGAAGATACAAGCGCTAGTGTCAATATTCACGTTCGACTGACTAGTTATGACGTAATAACTATTCATTTTTTTTTCAAAATCATCGGTTTTCCTTAGTGATTTTCTCCGCGGAAACTCACAATTTTCATGAAAAATTGGTCATTCCGTCTTCGGTTGACACCAAATAACAGAATTCAGGCCAAAAGGAACAAAAATAAAAAATAGGCGTCTTCCCCATTTGTAACACAGCCGATACCTCTAATATACCATGTATAAGGGTATAATGTGGTTTTATAGGCCGCAATAATCAATACGCTTAAAGGGCAGGGGGGACTTTTTATGGCAAATGAACAACGCCAACGGATTTTCATTGTAGTCAAAAACTGTCAAAAGCTGTCATATATCTTTGTAAAAAATCAGTGCAACTCAATGATATTTTCAGAAAAATTTCTTTCAGTGAATGCGTAGTTAACCGTTTCAGGATTTTGGATAACTCACAGTACTTCTACGATATAACCGTTCAGAATGGTTTTTACAGGCTATAAGAGTATTTATTTTTACTTCCATGTTTACGTACTAAATGGAAGTATTGTGATCGTCTGAAAAGTCAAATTTGGAACCGAGGTCCTGCTGGGAGAACTTTTCATAGAACTATATTCAAAATCACTTTCTGAACAAGCGTCTGTGAGTCCGTCTGTTCATGTGCCTGTGGTTACAAACTGACATAATATCACCATGACTCCCTGAAAAATGAATATAACCAAACAACATTTTCAGGAAATGTTTCCCTAGTGAATGAGCAAAAAAAGCTTTTGTTGAATTTTGAATAACACACTGTGCATTTGAGATATAAGGGTTCACAGTTTTTTCTGGTTTGATTCTTACAGGCAATAAGGTTAAATATTTTTCTAAGTTATGAGCCTTTTTTAACCCACTTCAAAAGGAGGCGATTTTTTTTTCGGTATGTGTTGTCCGATGGCATTCAGCTCCTGTACGTCCGATCAAGTTACTTTTTTTTGTTACTATCCAGGTAAGTCCCATAATTTTTTCAATTGAGTCCATCCAGTAGTTAAATATCCAGACAGATTACTACTATTACAGATTACAGATTACTGGGAGGAAGGCAGGAGTAGTGTATGCCAAGAAATGAAAGAAAAAAGAACATTGATCCTGCCAAGGGTGGAAGTGTGACGCCTTCTTTTGCTTCCTTAATATAACTTAAGAAAACCAGTCCAACAAAGTGTCTGGCCGAGTGGCAGTTTTATATCACAGGACGCTCCAGGAGGTGTCACAAATATGCAGCTATTTAAGGCAGCAGCCACGAATGAAACCTCTTCAAGTACATGATAAACAAATAAAAATAGGATTTCCCAGAAAAGGCGTAAATTTGCAAGGAAGGATTTACCCGTATCTCCCTTTGCAAAGCAAACAAGAAAGATAATTGTTTTAAAAATGGCTGCCTACAAGTCCGCAACGCAATTAGACATTTTTATGTGCTTCGCCAGCAATCACCTCTGCGGAAATTGTCTGGGTTGCGTAAATAAGAGCCGAACCCCGACATACCGCTCGTCATGGTTGAGCTTCGCCATAAGTAAAAAGATAGAACGTAGAATTGTTTATAATATACAATTATGAATGACCTTAAATCCCAGTTTTCGGGATATTTACTAATGAGGTGAATATATATAAAAAAAAAACTTTAAAAAAAAAAATAAAACCGACTTCAAAAAGTTTGTCTATAAAATACACTCTGAAAAGGAAAAAATAACAAAAATGTCCCAACTTCGCAGCAACTCATTCGCCAACTACACATTTTAAGGACTACTTTACTACTCGTATTGACCTGACCACTTCCTGATTGATTGGATCACCTTCCCTAATAATATAAAAATTACTATTTCTCATTTCCCAAATGATTAAAAGATTTTCCTTTCACCTCTGAATTGCCTCCAGATTGATCATCTTTGGAGTCGGCGCCTCTCTTATATTGTATTGGAGAAGCCTATAGATTCCGAATTACCAGTAGTATGAATATAAATATCATGAGTTTTCACTATTCTTGAACAGAGCAAATCAGCATTTATAAGAACTGATTATTAACAATACCGATTTGAAGGTGACTATTCACGCCTTTTCCTAAAAACCATTTCAGATTTCTCTAAGAATCTTTACGTCCAGACCCAGACTTATTACTTGGCACCTACTAATTTATCGTAAATTCATATTTATTTGTAACCATCGGTTATTTTGCCAGAGAGGCGCCGACTCCAAAAGATGATCAATCTGGAGGCAATTCAGAGGTGAAAGGAAAATCTTTTAATCATTTGGGAAATGAGAAATAGTAATTTTTATATTATTAGGGAAGGTGATCCAATCAATCAGGAAGTGGTCAGGTCAATACGAGTAGTAAAGTAGTCCTTAAAATGTGTAGTTGGCGAATGAGTTGCTGCGAAGTTGGGACATTTTTGTTATTTTTTCCTTTTCAGAGTGTATTTTATAGACAAACTTTTTGAAGTCGGTTTTATTTTTTTTTTTAAAGTTTTTTTTATTTTTCTCTTTTTAGTGACTTACAATTATGGACAGCTCTCTTTACAGAATTTTCCCAAGCTTTCATTATCGTGTTCTTGTCACTTACTACTAACCATCCAAACTCAATTCATAAGTCCGTTGAACGTTGAAGTTCTAAAGTATAATGATAACCTAACTATTTTCAATGTTATTATGTTGATTGAGAGTGAGTTTGGACGTTTGGAATAATCCATCCACTGATTTGGGTCACTTGGTCAACATACCGGATACTTTGATCCCATTGATACACCTATCAAAACTCAAATAATTGTCTACACCATTGCTGGTTACTGAATTGCACCAATTCACTCGTTCTTTATTTCTCTAACGATAATAGAGTGATGATTTCCTGAAGCGTATCCGCATTCACACTGAATGAGAGAATCCGAACCAAATTTCAGAAATTCGCCAAACGTTTGTGCATTAAAATGGAGTTATTTAACCTTGAAAACCATGTTATTTATTGAAAATTTAACGCTGAATTCAAATCTTCTAACGAGAATGCTATGACTAACGTAGTTTTTTTTCTACAAGCATAAATAGTCCAAAAAACGTGTTTTTGAAACAAATTTTTTAGAAATACGGCCTAAAAAGTATCTTCTTTTAGTCCAATCAATATCAAATTTGAATCACGTAAACTAGACTTAAGTTTGAACAATTTAAGTTTAAAAACTATGGAAAAACAGTTTTAGTTTGGAAGTTATGAGGTCTCAAACACAGGTCCATTAAAACATCGATTGCTCCCTTATTATGCCACCTAAACTTGATTTTTTACCATCGTTAGAAAGCTCTAGCTAAGTGCTTTCGAGTGCAATAGTGTTCATATTTTTTTTCTCGACGTGGTTGGGAAAGGTGCTCAAAAAACCTCAAAAAAATGAAAATCGGCGTCACGTTTTTTGTTACACTTTCTTCTCTACACGCTATATTAGAATGCCGAACGAAAAATTGGAGCTAGGCCCTTGTAGGCAGATAAATTATGAACAAGATGACACCAGAAACAAAACAATCGAGCAAGTATTCTAGAAGTTATAAGCTTGCAAAGTCAAAACTTTCTTTTTTCGCGAAAATCACGTTTTCCGGCGTTTCTCCGCGTCTGGAGACGTAACTACTGGACGGACTCAATTGAAAAAATTATGGGACCTACCTGGATAGTAACCCTTTCAAACAAAAAAAAAAGCAACCCAATCGGACGTACAGGAGCTGAACGCCGGTGGACAACACATACCGGAAAAAAAAAAAAAAAAAAAAAAAAAAAAAAAAAAATCCCGCTAGACGACCATAGTAACCTCCTCCTTGTTTGAAGTCGGTTAATTATGGTTAAATCAGGGCTTTCGTACGAGTGGTGAACGATTTTTGTGGGATGGAAAATGCGGAAGTTACTCCTCTTTAGCAACGACTGGTTGTAAGCGGAAATCACATATTATATTATATTTTCTTAACGGTTTTTTGTAACGCTTTTCATGTTTGTGAGCCATATCAAAGACATAAAAATGTCAAAAAGATATATAAAAAGAAAAAGTTAATTACAGAATAAAAGATAATTGCTTTCGACGCATGTTGTAAATCAAGTATAATTCAACCAAGAAAAAATCACACAAATGAAAATATTGAACGAAAAACATCTGAATAATTGAGTCATTTTTGGTTTATTATTCAATAATAAACCATTGTAATCGCCCAAGAAAAAAAAAATTATAACCCCCCTCAAAATTTGATGTTTTACGTTTCAAGGCATGTAGAATCCGAATATCCAATAAAAAAAAAAACGCTGCAAATGATTGTACAGTGGTTTATTATTCCTTCGCATCAATATTGATTTTGAAAGACTATCCATTTGTGATATTAATTATTTCGAACATTTCGGAACAATCCCACCGAAAAACAGATGGTAACTATAGGGGAAAACTCCGTAGCAACTATTGTAATTTTAATCATTTTTATTTTTCTTAATTTCCTAATAAAAACCTAAACCTTTTGCCTAACGATACAGCTGGAGAGAGTGTTTGACGACCATTCCAATGAGTATGGAACGATTTTTATAGCCCCAAGAACTCTCGAGTTTTACTTACCCTCATGTCAAATTTCTAAAAATCTCCCAAATTCGATACAAAAGCTGTGATAACTCGGGAACCAATGAAGCTATCGACCCCGCGATGGTCTCATTCGATTCAGCGTCCAAAAATCTATTTAATTTGATACCACGTACGTAAAACATCAAATTTTGAGGGGGAGTTAGAAATTTTTTTTCTTGGGCGATTACAATGGTTTATTATTGAATAATAAACCAAAATGACTGGATGGCATGGATGTAACCCTAGATGAAAATCAGGTGTCATTCACTCGCCATTACTAACATTAAAGACGTCTAGCGTCAAATACATTGATTGCCAGAAATGCCAAATTTAGTACAATTACTGGGAAAACATTCTCTGAAAATATCATTGAGTTTCATTTATTTTTCATGAAGATATGACGATTTATGTCATATTTTGATCACGGACTGAGGGACACATAGACACAGACACTTGTTCAGAAAGTGTTTTTGAGTATAGTCCTGTGCAAATTTCTTCCAAAGTCACCACCGTTCCTAATTCTACATCCTAGAAAGTGAGTATGTAAGGAAAATGGTGAACATGTTTGATATTGTTCTGGATGGACCTTCGTGACCTTTTTATAAGTTTCTCAATTTTAACATTGGGTGAACGTCGCTGACCCAAACATGTAATTACTGTGAGATTCATACACAAGTCTAGTTTCTCGTATAAATATGGCCTTTAGACACGAAAGAGACACAACCAGGATGTCAAAGTTAAAGTGAAACTGAATGTTAAACCATTGAGATTGCCCAGTTGCGTCACGATTTCAACACAAAAAACATTCTACCACTACATTACCAGCCTGTTTACAGGTTTGGTAAGAAAAAAATAATAGTTATATAGCCAAGGCAATTCGTGAATGAGCCACATTAAATGTGATTAAATTTTAGAGAACGGAAGGTATTTACAACAGGTATTCTCACTTCGTTTCAAATCCTTGGATGAAGTTCTCGTATAGGTCGATTAATTCTTTTCCCTTCTGCAAGTCATCGTGTTTGACAAAGCTCAGTAACTTAATGGTAAGTTGATGCCAGAGCCTGAAAAATAACAATAGGGTATTCAAAACTAGGAACAAATTGTAGTTATTAGGAAAAGGAAATAGGGTCAGAATAGTCTGCTAGTTGTTAATACAATCCTAACATTGGGAATCTTATGTTAGTTTTATTAAACATAGAATAAATGGGATGGGATGTGGGGTAAAGACAACTGGGAACAAAGTGTAGTTATTAGGAAAAGGAAATAAGGAGAGAATGGTTTGGGAATTGTTAACACAAAACATTGGGAATCCTATGGTTGGTTTATTGAACAATAAAAAACTGGGATGGGAAGTGAAAATCATGGCAAGTATATCACTCCGTAGCTATGATTCTTCAATTTTCACACTCAACAGCACAATTACCGTCAGGCAGGAGGACATAAGAAACCAGAGGTGTGCAAAGAGCACACAATGCTTCCATGTTTGAGTCAGTAACAGGTATTATAACCAATTATAAAATTAAGGAAATCGTGCACGAAGGCCGCAACGTTAATTTACAACAACTGTTATTGAAAAACGGCCCACGAGACTCAAAAATAGAAAAATGCATGAGTTAGGTTGACAATGCTTACGCAGCATGTGAGCCTTACAACAAAAGCCAAGTTTTGCAAAATTAGATCACTTTTATAGCAACGACACCAAAAAAATGTGTCATTAAGAAAGAGTCATTCACTCATCGTTAGCATTCTAGATGCAAACAATATTTTAATAACGTGAAATTACGTTATGTGATTTTAACCACAGAAATCTAGCGTCATTCACCCACCAAACAAAACATTTTATGATCTTTTAATCCGGAGGTTGTGAGGTGGAGAAAAACCAGGCAACTCATTCTCCAATTCTTTATTAGCCGGCCGAGCACTTTCGCCCATTCGGGCATCCTCAGGGCGACGTGGAGCCATAGGGTCCACAGCTGTGGCTAATAAAAAATTGGAGAATGGGTCGCCTGGTTTTTCTCCACCTCACAACCCCCGGACATCAAGAAATGCGACGAGAAGGAAAAGAAGATCTTTTAATCGTTCAACTATATTGATTTAGAGCGTTCACCCGCCAAAGGAAACAGTTCATGACCTTTTAAACGTTCAACTATATTGACTTGTGGGGGCAATGTGAACATTTCTGATCCAAAAAACTACTGGATAGCACGGATGTACGGCGTGTGATCCTAGCAGTGAAGATCAGGCGTCATTCACTCACCATTACAAATATATTGAAGACCTCTAGCGCCAAATATATTGATTTTCGCGGCTTGTAAAAAGCTCAATAGCGAAAAACGGTAAAAGGCAGAAGTATGGTATGTGATCAAACAAAACAAAACAAAAATTATGAACGTGGTGGAAGTTGGTCATATTTAAAGAAAAGAGACCCAAAAGTTGAAAAAAACGCTTGAAAAAAGTAACTGAAAATCCGTTTTACAAGGAAGTATTGTGTGTGACTACAATAATAAAAATCAAGCAATATTCAGCTGTCATATGGGGAAATTTGAAGTCTCCCAGCATTCATCTATATTCACTCTTGCGGTCTATAAAATCTCAAAATCAAATAAACGGCATGAGGCGAAAGTACCAACGGTTATCCAAACTATAAAGAACAAGTTTTGTGACCGCGGTCAAAGTTGGTCATATATAGAGCAAAGAGATCCAAAAAGTACAATAACGCTTGAATGAAATAACTGAAAATGCGTTTTACAAAGAACTACAGCATGTGACCCCCATAAATAAAAATCATGCGATACTCAGCTGTCATATAGAAAAATTTAAAGTCCCCCAGCATTCAAATATATTCATTTTTGTGGTCTGTAAGAGTCAAAATGTAGCCAATATGCAAATAACGTGGAAGCAATCTATGTGACCTGCTTGATAAAAATCAGGCATCATTCAATCGCCGACCCCAACATTTTAAGACCTTGAACGTTCAAATACATTGAGTTCTGCGGCCTGTAAAAATCAAAATACAAAACATGCACTAGTGAAATCGTGTAAAGGGCTCATAACGTGGAGGTATGGTGCGAGACCCAATATCCAAACAATCAAGGGGCATCTGCTCGCCATAACGAACATTTAATGCCCTCAAACGTAGAAAAATATTGACTCTTATAGCCTGTAAAAATCCAAACAGAAAAAACTTTGAACCCTTATAACTCAAATGCACAGTGTTTTTCAAATTTCAATAGGTAAAAGCTAATTTTGCTCATTCACTAGGAAAACATTCCCTGAAAATGTCGTTGAATTTCATTAATTTTCAGGAAGATATGGCCATTTATGTCAGTTTGTGACCACAGACAGACACTTGTTCAGAAAATGATTCCGAGTATTATAGTTCTATGAACCTCGGTTCCAATTTGACTTTACAGACGATCTCAATACTTCCATTTAGTACGTAAACATGGAAGTAAAAAGGGATAACTCAGATGAAGTACTGGAAATGATTGTCCACCGATTTAGTTCTTTTGCATGCATGACGAATTTGCGTTAATAGTTTTTCAAAATAAGATCATCAATACTTATTATACATTCCTAACTATTTCCTAGTGAAATCTAAAGTAACGCAAAAGCAATTTAAAATCGAACAGAGGAAAAGTAGTGATGTCACATGGCCAGTATCACCACACAGAGCACGTCTACTAGGTACCATTCCACCAACCAAACCACATCGTTGCCCTATCCCAAGGCCTAGAAAACTGTGTTTTAAGCAATGTGGTAGAAACCCCCTTTGTGACAAGCCATTCAACAAACTAGACAACTAGCATCCCTGACTTTTACAGAAACTATATCAAGTCTTTTAGCTATCATTCAGTTTTCCACAAGAAATGTACTCTCAAAATGAAAAAATTTAGAATTATGAAACCGAATTCAACATTATTTACCTTAAATCAGTGGTGTTCATAGATCACAGAGTACTTCCATGTTTGAGACGCTAACAGGTATTTATAACCAATTAAAAAACGCTGCAAATGATTGTACAGTGGTTGATTATTCCTTTGCTTCAAATAAAATTTCAGAAGACTATCCATTTCAGATAGTCATTATTCAGAACATGTTGTGTGAACATTTCAACCGAAAAACAGATTGGTAACTATCGGGGGAAATTCCGTAGCAACTATTGTAATTTTAATCATTTTTATTTTTCTTAATTTCCTAATTAAAAGCTAAACTTATTGCCTAACGATACAGCTGGAGAGAGTGTTTGACGACCATTCCAATGAGTATAGAACGTTTTTTATAGCTCCAAGAACTCTCGAGTTACACCCTCATGTCAAATTTCTGAAAATCTCCCTAATTCGGCACAAAAGCTGTGATAACTCGAGAACCAATGAGGCTATCGACCCCGCGATGGTCGCATTCGATTCAGCGTCCAAAAATCTATATAGTTTGATACCACGTACACCTTTTTCTGAAAAACATTGGAAAATATGAATTTTCTCCCCCTCAAAAATACCCTTCGAATTGAGCTAGCGAGTTGGTTCAAGAATTGGGCCGTCGTAGGACCGAGATTGATTTTTGGTGAAAATTTCACATTTTTAGCTCTTACAGTTTGGCCGGAAAACTGCTAACGGCGTACGGCGGACAGACAGAATTTTTTTTATTGGATATTCGGATTCTACATGCCTTGAAACGTAAAACATCAAATTTTGAGGGGGGGTTATAAAATTTTTTTTCTTGGGCGATTACAATGGTTTATTATTAATAATAAACCAAAATCAAGAAGCTTGTACTAAGGGCGCTAAGTTAATATCCTACAACTGTTATAGAAAAAAACTAGCTAAGAGATTGTGACCCCCATAAATAAAAATCAAGCGATAGTCAGCTATCATATAGAAACATTTTAAGTCCCCCAGCATTCAACTACATTCATTTTTGCCGTCTGTAAAAACAAAATGTAGCTGATATGTAAATCACGCAGGAGTACTGTATGTGACCCATTTGATAAAAATCAGGCATCATTCAACGGACCCCAACATTTTCAGACATTGAGGGCTGGTTTCTTGTACCACGATTAACTTTGACAGCTGTGTCAAAGTTATTCGTGGTTAATCGTTGGCTAACACCGTGATCTGCAGTGGTTCAAGAAACCGGCCCTGAACGTTCAAATACTTAGAATTTTGCAGCCTGTAAAAATCAATATACAAAATACGCACTAGCAAAATCGATCATCAAATCAATATCAATATCAAGAAAATCAAGCGGCATCTGCTTGGACTTTGAAACGTTATATCTCAAAAAAAAATGCATAGTGTGTTTATTCAAATTTCAATTAAATCTAATTTTGCTCATTTACAAGGAAAACATTTCCTGAAAATTTCACTGAGTTTCATTCATTTGTCACGTAGTTATGGCGATTTATGTAATTTTTAGACCACAGACAATTATTCAGAAAGTGTTTCTGAGTATAAATAGTAGTATAACAACGTCTTCCAAATTCACCTCGATTCCGAATTCAACTTTTCGGATCATCACGATACTTCCATTTACTAAGTAAACAGGAAGTAATAACTGAAAAAGGGAATTTCAGTGGACAACATTCTCTTATTTTCATTGAGTTTAAATAAGACGACGTGATCAAAATTTCAATACCGACTCAAACATGGAAGTAGGTACTGTGTGATCTATGCACACCACTGAAGTCAATTTAAATAACTTTTTATTGAGTTACTTTTTAGAGTGGTATTCTTCAAGCAAAGCCCAGTCCTGTTGGAGTTCAGCAGGTGCGGAATTCTGTTTAGCCGTTAGATACTGAGTCGCATCCCTCGGAGCGGAGGCCATTATTAGAAAATCCGGAATAGGTATCTGCTACAGAAATTCTCAATACGTAACCGAACACGGCAGGAATTTTTACTGGGAATACGAACAAAAAGCTGGTGGAAGCTCTATGAAACCAGCAACTGGGAGAACAGAACGATTCTACTCTATGTAATAATCATGAAAGTTAAACGATACGAATTACGAAGATGATGAGGCATAAACATAAATTGGAAATCATATGGGAGAGGTTATATTATCATTGAGCAACGTTGAACGTTCAAGGTGTATAAATGACAAGGTGGGCTCGATTATCAAGGGGCAGCTTCCTCTATACTTTCGCTAACTTTTAAAAGATTTAAACTTGTTGTTCGCAATACAATAGATAAACGATTTAAGCAAACGATTCGTTAGTAAGATCAAGAAGGGAGGCCGTCGACCATTCACGGCATTCACACAAGCATGTAGAGACGAGAGCGTGAGGCCGAGAGGACGAGAGTGAGCTGAGCATTGAGCACTAGGGATGGGAATCGATAATCGATATTTCAAAAATATCGATAATCGGTCACGAAGAACCGATTTTTTAAAATCGATAATGGTCTGTCGATATTTATCGATGATCGATTGTACCTTACCGATATATCGGATATCGGAAAAATTTGTGAAAAATCGGCTTCTTTTAAATAAAATTAATTATTTATCGACGTTGAATCTCATCAATACCGAATAACATATCTCATACAATCGACCATTGACCAATCGACTGATGACATTGACCAAGTAAAGTAACCTTCACCTTATGTTATGTTATCTCCACCCCATTCTGTAGCTGTATTGTATTGATTGTATTGATTGTCATAATAATACTGTGTTGTTGTTTTATAAAATTCTGCTCTGTGGTACCTACTACAAAATAAATTTTTAGGGAGATAAGTACCGGTAATCACGATACATAGCTGCGCGAAATGGTCGTTTTTTAAAATGTTGAAAAAAATCGATAGTTAACCGATATATCGATAAATATCGATGTTAAGGGACCAATATATCGTTGATATCGATATTGGGTGTACGATATCGACACCGATGCCAATATCGATATTGAGGCTCCGATATCCCTTTCTCTATGATCCCATCCCTATTGAGCACTTTGAGCAGTGAGATTTCCTTTCTCCATGAGATTGAGTTCCACGTTCCACTAGAAGAGGGATTACCGAGTACCGAGGGCAGATCGGCGCCAGCATCGCTGCTTCGCAGTGTTGCCTTCACTCATACGGCCATCGATTCCCAACGTGATGTTTAACAAAAATAAATATTATTATTTGAACGCTCAAGGTCTAGACATTTTTTATATGGCAGGGAAAATCGCGCTTGATTTTATGTATCTATTTATCATCAGTAATGGTATTATTGAGAAATGATAAAACCAAAGAGGTAAAGAGGCCTTAACATTAGTGCCGCCATGAATCCCCTTTTTGGGGGAAAACTCCCTTCAAAAAAGCGACAAAATAACTCTTTTCCCTAAATCCTCCCCCATTATCGTGTTTGCTTCCTTTTCCCTCTTTTTAATGTGAAATGTAGAAAAAATGAAAACTTGGAAAGTTTTTCCTAATCGAGGTTTCCCCCAAATATTCGCTTGAGACATGGCAACACTGCTGAACATAACCTTACTGCATCACCCTTTCTCTATGATCGTGTCATTCGTGTCTATAGTTCTATACTGTACAGTGTTGCCAGGTCTCCCCTTTTTGGGGAAAACTCCCCCAAAACGTAGACATAATTACTCTTCCCCCTTCCCCAAATCCTCCCTCAATCTCATTTTTTGATCGCCTTTCATTCATTATTGCATCATGAAAAGTAGTTTTAATATATGCCGAAAAATTACCATATTCAGCCGCCTGTTAAAAATTGTTTTCTAAAGAAACTGAAGAAATATTATGCAACATATTGATGCGTTGATTGTGCAATATTGATGTCGCTAGAATCACGCTTCACTTCAGCTAAAAAATTGCCAAAGCTCCCTTCTTTTTGTTTGAAAAATAACCTTTTCCCCCTTTTTCTTGTCGAGAGTTCCCCCAAAGCAACGGTTGGGACCTGGCAACACTGATACTGTATTAGCGTATTCCTATTGCCATTCCATTCAGGTTCAGGATTCAGTTACTTGACTTGACGCTTGTTGGAAAATGGTACGTTACTTCATCCGAAATCATCGTATATTTCAATGTGGGAAATTACTTGTACTTAATCAATCCTAATTGTATACTAATTGATTCTCTATCCAAGAAGATTCTCTATACTATGAGAGGGTTGTGCGATGAGAATGCGGTCAAGATGATCTCCGTTAAATTCTCTTGCAGGTTAACGTGCCCAAGCAGCGACGTACTTTTTGCAAGAAATGCAAAGTGCATAAGCTTCACAAAGTGACGCAGTATAAAAAGTCAAAAGAAAGGCACGCGTCACAGGGTCGTCGGCGATACGACCGAAAACAGCAGGGTTTTGGTGGTCAAACTAAACCCATCTTCCGAAAGAAGGTAAAATAAATTACTCCTGGCCTGTTGTCCGAATTTCTCGTTTTGCCGTGTTGATAATGTCCGTTGTTTTTGCCGTTGATTGTATTTTTGGTCATATTATGCTTAACTTTGTTCAGTTACGTGTTTCTACGTTCTGCATTTTGATTGACTATCCGAAGCGGGAATTCCATCACTCGTAATTGAATGCAAAACGCGGGTGTTCCCCGTACGTTCCCTTATTTTCGATTGAGCATAGATCGTTGTTTTTAACTTGAACGTAGATCTTGCGGGTGAGCATACGTTGTACTTACTTATTTTAACACTATTACTATCTCTTTACTTGGGCCTGTTCAAAGTAGGTGAATGATGAATGTTTACACTCTCATGGTTATGTCGTAATTGTGATAATCCGAAAAGTCGAACTCAGAACGGTGGTGAATTTTGAGGTTTGGTTTATACGTTTATAGTACTACGTTCAGAAACACTTCCTGATCAAGCGACTGCCTCTCCGTGTGTCTGAGGGCCAGAAGTTACAAAAACCGTCATATTAAGTAGGTATATCTGTGAAAAATGAATGAGACGCTATGAAATTTACCGAGAATGTTTTCCTAGTAAATGTGCAAAATATGCTATTTCCGGATTTTGGATAACACACCGTACTACTAGATATGGTAACCGTTCAACGGTTTTTCTTTTTTGATTTTTACAGGCTGTAAGAGTGATTATTTTTAAACGTATGAGGTCTTGAAATGTTCGTTACGGCAAGCAGATGCTGTTTGATATCTTTGCCGATTAAGTCACACATTGAGTTAAGGAATTATGCGACAGTTGAAGGATACTTAACTTAGATAAAGTTCAACGAGAAACATACTTTCTTCTTCAGAATCTGTAATGAAGAAAGAATAATTTTGGCAAAATAATTAACAGAGAAACCAAAATTGAATGTGGATGTTACAGCACATATATCAGCTCTTCACGTTTCACATGCGTTCACGACTTCTGCTAGTGCATATTTTTATCTTTAGTTTAACAGCTCATTCAGTTAAATTGGGAATAGGCTTGAGAAAATCATCACTTGGAAAATCATTTGAGAATTGAAGAACGAGTTAATTGGTGCATTTCAGTAACCAACATTGGTGTAGTAAATTATTTGAGTTCTGTAAGGTGGATCAATAGGGATCAGAGCATCCATTATGATGACCAAGAGTCCCAAATCAATTGATGGTTTATTCCAAACGTTCTATCTCACTCTCAAGCAACATAATAACATTGGAAGTAGTTAGGTAATCATTTAGTTTGGATTTTCAGTGTTCAGCTGATTTCTGAATTTTGTTTGGTCGGTTAGTACTAAGTGACGAAAAACAATGAAGAATGCTTGGGCAAATTCTGTGAAGAGAGTTGTCCAGAATGGGGAAGACGCCTATTTTTTATTTTCGTTCCTAATGGCCTGAATTCTGCTATTTGGTGTCAGCTGAAGACGGAATAATCAATTTTTCATGAAAATTGTTAGTTTCTGCGGAGAAAATTGCTAATGAAAACAGATGATTTTGAACGAAAAATGAATAGTTATTGAATATCGATACTATAGTGCTTATATCTTCGGAAGAATGAACTAACATTGGGAGCAATGATTTGAGGTTGCTGTGAGATTACCAAACCCCCCCTTCAGCCCCCCAGCAATTGATTTGCTTTACAAGGCATTTCGGGCGGTACTAACTCGACGATTAAACAAAGCATAACAAGTAGCAGTGAAGTTAGCGTCACTTACTCGATTTAGCATGACTCCAGTCTTAAAGATCGTCTTGTTGTTGTTGTCTGTCTTTCAGCCGACTGCAGAGCGCTCTAGGGAGTTACTTCAATAGGTTGGAGTTACATCTCTGGGTTTATTCAAACTGCTGATTTTCCTTAGCGATTTTCTCCGCGGAAACTCACAATTTTCATGAAAAATTGGTCATTCCCTCTTTGGCTGACACCAAATAGCAGGATTCAGGCCATTAGGGACGAAAATAAAAAATAGGCGTCTTCCCCATTGTAAGAACAATATTTATGTATATTTATATTATCTTTAATGATAATTTGTAGTTGATTGGGCTTGTCAATTTCAGGATCAACCCTCTTGCGCTTGTTGAAATCGTTGCTATTGTCATCCGTCAATATGAGAAACCTCAAGATCAATATTGATGACTGACTCCTACTAGTAACTGGGTTGAAGCGTACAATAAAGAGCTTGCATAGATAACACTGTACATACATGTCATGATCAAGTGGGTAACAGATATAACCAAAATTATAAAATCAAGAAACTAATAAGAAGCTGCAATGTTAGTACACTAAAACTGCTTTGAAAAAAAGAAAGAAAAGTAGAAAAACCTACGAATTAGACTTGATTTTGAAGTTTGCGGGGGAGAAAAACTGGGCGACTCGTTCTCAATTTTCTTTATTGCCCGCCGAGCACTTTCGCCCCTTCGGGCATCATCAGGGCTTTGTAGCACCATTGGTACGAATTAGGTTAATAATGCAGAAGTGCAGTATCTGAGCCTAACAACACAAGCCAAGTATCATAAAATGAGGTCATTTTTATAGCAATGACACCCAAAAATGTATGACCGTCCCTGAAGGGGGAATCAGGTAATTTACACATCGCTACAAACATTAAAGAACTTCAAGCATTCAAATAAACTGATTTTTCCAATGATGGTTAAAAATATTTTTCAAGTGGCATAATACGGGAGCAATAGATGTTTTTAGAACCTATGTTTGGGACTGCATGACTTCTAAACGAAAACTGTTTTTTCTTAGTACGAGGACTGAAATTGTTCAAATTTAAGTCTAGTTTACGTGATCTAAGTTTGGCATTGATTGAACTAAGCGTAGAATATCAGATACTTTTCAGGCCGTAATTCTAAGAAAATTGTTTAAAAATCACGTTTTTTGAATTTTTTTATGCTTGTAGAAAAAAAACGCTGCAAATGATTGTACAGTGGTTTATTATTATTTCGCATCAATATTGATTTAAGAAGACTATCCATTTGTCATTTTAAATATTCCGAACATTGGTGAACGTTCCCACCGAAAAACAGATGGTAACTATAGGGGAAAACTCCGTAGCAACTATTATAATTTTAATCATTTTTATTTTTCATAATTTCCTAATTAAAAGCTAAACTTATTGCCTAACGATACAGCTGGAGAGAGTGTTTGTCGACTATTCCAATGAGTATAGAACGATTTTTATAGCTCCAAGAACTCTCGAGTTATACCCTCTTGTCAAATTTCTAAAAATCTCCCAAATTCGGCACAAAAGCTGCGATAACTCGAGAACCAATAAAGCTATCGACCCGGCGATGGTCTCATTCGATTCAGCGTCCCAAAATTTATATAATTTGATACAAAGTACACATTTTTCTGACAAACCTTGGAAAATATGAATTTTCTCCCCCTCAAGACCCCCCAAAAATACCCTTAAAATTGAGCTAGCAAGTTGGTTCGAAAATTGGGCCGTCGTAGGACTGAGATTGATTTTTGGTGAAAATTTCAAATTTTTAGCTCTTACAGTTTGGCCGGAAAACTGCTAACGGCGGACGGACAGAATGTTTTTTATTGGATATTCGGATTCTACATGTCTTGGAACGTAAAACATCAAATTTTGAGGGGGGGTTAGAAATTTTTTTTTCTTGGGCGATTACAATGGTTTATTATTGAATAATAAACCAAAACATAAATAGTCATCAAGATGATATTGTTACAAATCGGCTCTCGTAAATGCTGTCTTGTTCTGTTCAAGTATCATGAAAAGTGAATAATAAACCAAAAAAAATAGAACCGACTTCAAAATCATTTGCTCAAAAAAAAAAAAAACAGTGGTGTGCATAGATCACACAGTACTTCCATGTTTGAGTCGGTAACTGGTATAACCAATTATAAAATCGAGAAAATCGTACGAAGGCCGAAACGTGACCCTAGCGGTAAAGATCAGGCGTCATTCACTCGCCATTTCAAATATTTAATACCTCTAGCGTCAAATGTATTGATTTTTACACCCTGTAAAAAGCTCAACAGCGATAAACGGCGTAGGGCGGAAGTACGGTATGTGATCAAAACATGTTGTTGGTCACATTTAAAGCAGAGACCCGAAAGTTACAAGAGCGCTAGAATGAAATAACTGAAATCGCGTTTAACGAGGAAGTACTGCATGTGACCCCAATAATAAAAATCAAGCGATATTCAACTGTCATATAGAAAAATTTTAAGTCCTCCAGCGTTCAAATATATTCATTTTTGTGGTCTATAAAAATCAAAATGTAGCAAATGTGCAAATAAAGCGGAAGTACTGCATGTGACCCGCTTGATAAAAATCAGGCATCATTCAATCGTCAACCCCAACATTTTAAGACCTCAAACATTCAAATACATTGAGTTTTGCGGCCTGTAAAAATCAAAATACAAAACATGCACTTGTGAAATCGTGAAAAACGCTCATAACGTGGAGGCATTGTATGTGACCCACTATACAAAAAATCTAGTGTTTTCTGCTGGCCATAACCGACATTTCAAGCCCTCAAACGTAGAAAAATATTGACTCTAATAGCCTGTAAAAATCGAAACAGAAAAAACTTTGAACGCTTATATCTCAGAAGTACTGTGTGTAATTCAAAATCCGGAAAAACCTAATTTTGCACAATCACTAGGAGAACATTCTCTTAAAATTTCATAGGGTATCATCCTTTTTTCAGGGAGATATGGCGATTTATGTCAGTTTGTGACCACAGACGGACACACAGACACTTTCTTGTTCAGAAAGTGTTTCTGAGTATACTACTATGAAAATTTCTTCCATCAGGACCTCGGTTCCGAATTCGACTTTTCAGACGATCTCAATACTTCCATTTACTACGTAAACATGGAAGTAAAAAGACTTCAATAATATTTGCCTATTAAAGAAACTCTGAAAAGGAAAAAATAACAATAATGTCCCAACTTCGCAGAAACTCAACCACCAACTACACGTCCAACTTTATGAGAACCAATTTTTAACAATATCGATTTGACGATGGCTAGTCACGCCTTTTCGTAGCAACCATTTCAGATTTCTCTATGAATCTTCACGTCCAGACCAAGACTTATTACCTGGCACCTACCAATTTATCGTAAATTCATATTTATTTGTAACCATCGGGTAGTCATTTTGCCACAGAGGCGCGGACTCCAAAAAATGACCAATCCGGAGGCGATTCAGGGGTCTTTTTTAATCATTTGGGAAATGAGAAATAGTAATTTTTATATTATTAGGGATGGTGATCCAATCAATCAGGAAGTGGTTAGGTCAATACGAGTAGTAAAGTAGTCCTTAAAAGGTGTAGTTGGCGAATGAGTTGCTGCGAAATTGGGACATTTCTGTTATTTTTTCCTTTTCAGAGTTTATTTTACAGGCAAATATTTTTGAAGTCGATTTTCTTTTTTTTTTAAGTTTTATATTTTCAAGTTTTTTTATTTTTCTCTTTTTAGTGCCTTACAATCGTGGACAGCTCTCTTCACAGAATTTTCCCAACTTTCATTATTGTAAAGAATAATGGTTACCTAACTTCTTTCAATGTAATTATGTTGATTGAGAGTGAGTTAGAACGCTTGGAATAATCCATCAACTGATTTGGGTCTCTTGGTCAACTTACCGGTTGCTTTGATCCCACTGATCCACCTTACAAAACTCTAATAATTGACTACACGATTGTTGGTTACTGAATTGCACAAGTTCACTCGTTCTTTATTTCTCAAATGATAATAGATTTATATGATTTTCTCAAGCGTTTCCGCAAACAGGCTGACTGGGAGAATCCAAACAAAATTCCAAATTCGCCAAAGGGTTTTGCATTCTAATGAAGTTATTTGGCCTTCAAAACCATCTTATTTATTGAAAATTTAACGCTGAATCCAAATCTTTTAACGACAATGCTATGACTAACGTAGTTTTTTTCCTACAAGCATAAATAGTCCAAAACGTGATTTTGAAACAAAGTTATTAGAAATAATACGGCCTAAAAAGTATCTACTTTTAGTCCAATCATTGCCAAATTTGGATCATTTAAACTAGACTCAACTTAGAACAATTTAAGTTAACAAACTATGAAAAAACAGTTTTAGTTTAGAAGTTATGAGGTCTCAAACATAGGTTTATAAAAACATCAATTGCTCCCTTTTAAACTACCTAAAGTTGATTTTTTACCATCGTTGGAAAGCTCTAGCTAAGTGCTTTCAAGTGCAATAGTGTTCGTACTTTTTTTTCTCGACGTGGTGAGGAACGGTGTTCGAAAAACCTCTAAAAAGAACCTGGAAGTCCGACCTGAAAATCGGCATCACGTTTCTTGTTACACTTGCTTCTCTACACGTCATATGAGAATGCCGAACTGAGCTGGAAAAATTGGAACTAGGCTCTTATAGATAGATAAATTATGACCAAAACGAGACCAAAAACCAAGCAATCGAGCAATTATTCTAGAAGTTATAAGCTTGCAAAGTCAAAACTTCCTCTTTTCGCAAAAATCACGTTTTCCGGCATTTCTTCGCGTCTGGGTACGTAACTACTGGATGGACTCAATTGAAAAAATTATGGGACCTACCTGGATAGTAACCCTTTCAACCAAAAAAAAAAAAAAGTAACCTGATCGGACGTACAGGAACTGAACGCCATCGGACAACACATACCGATCAAAAAACCCGCAAGTCAACCATAGTAACCTCCTCCTTTTGAAGTCGGTTAATAAAACCGACTTCAAATATATTTGCCTATGTAAGAAACTCTGAAAAGGAAAAAACAACAAAAATTTCCCAACTTCGCAGCAACTCATTCGCCAACTACACATTTTAAGACTACTTTACTACTCATATTGACCTGACCACTTCCTGATTGATTGGATCACCTCCCCTAATAATATAAAAATTACTTCTTTTCCTTCTCGTCGCATTTCTTGATGTCCAGGGGTTGTGAGGTGGAGAAAACCCAGGCGACTCATTCTCCAATACTTTATTAGCTGGCTGAGCACTTTCGCCCATTCGGGCATCCTTAGGGCGACGTGGAGCCATAGGGTCCACAGCCAGTGCTCGTCCAGGTAATAAAGAATTGGAGAATGAGTCGCCTAGTTTTTCTCCCCCTCACAACCGACGGACATAAAGAAATGCGACGAGAAGGAAAAGAGGAAACTATAAAAAAACTTGAAAAAAATAATAAAACCGACTTCAAAAAGTTTGTCTATAAAATACACTCTGAAAAGGAAAAAATAACAAAAATGTCCCAACTTCGCAGCAATTCATTCGCCAGCTACACATTTTAAGGACTACTTTACTACTCGTATTGACCTGACCACTTCCTGATTGATTGGATCACCTTCCCTAATACCTAATATAAAAATTAGTATTTCTTGTTTCCCAAATGATTAAAATCGTTCCTTTCACTTCTGAATCGCCTCCAAATTGATCATTTTTGGGAGTCGGCGCCTCTCTTATATTGTCTTGGAGAAGCCTATAGATTCCGAATTAGTAAGAATATAAATATCATGAGTTTTCATGATCCTCAAACAGAGCAAATTAGCATTTATGAGAACCGATTTTTAGCAATATCGATTTGACGATGATTACGCCATCGGACAACGCATACTTACCAAAGAGAAAAAAAGAATATGTTGTTGTGTGGAATCGTTCACCTCGGTTTTCAGCTATGCCAATACCTGAATAGTTGCTGACCCAAAATTGAATGAATCTTGGAACGAATTTCCAATTGTCAAACGTTCATTATCTTCTTGTATTTTGAGCGAGGGTGGGTGTCCCTAGATAACATAGCTTCGAGTTTACAAACCAAGACTATTGGCGTGATGTACTTTTTTTTCAATTGTGGTTGCTAATAAGTAAGATTTTTGTCTTTTGGCTCATCATGTCCAGAATTTGTATGATCAGCGAATGAAAAGATTATTGAGATTGTGGTATTCTTCGTTTCAGGCTAAAACTACCAAGAAAATTGTGCTCAGGATGGAGTGCTCAGACTGCAAGTACCGTAAACAGGTTCCTCTGAAGAGATGTAAGCATTTTGAGCTTGGTGGTGACAAGAAGAGAAAGGTAATGCACATTATTTTCAAAAGTAGGGTACCCACCCTTTGGTGGGTTGGTGTTTTCTCTGATGTGACGTATTAACGGAAATCATGATTTTTGAAGGAAAAACTTCTATTGGGCGGTGTGAATAAAAACTAGTAGGACAAGAAAATACTTGAACATAAATATTAAAATGACTAGTAAACGCCAAGAATTATTACTCTTGCTCGCGAGTAAATACTTGAGAGGCTAAAATAACCCCAAAGATGCCGATTTTGGTGTGAATAAACGCGAGTAAATACTTCTCCTGCTAGTAAATTGGTACTTCTGTAGCAAGTAAATTCTCGTTCATTCGCAAGTCAACCCGACCCCAGACTTGCAGTCGTACTTGTACATGAAAGATGGCTGCATTTATGAACCTGCTTGGTGTGAAGCGTTATAGAGACCTGCGTGATATAAGCAGTGGATATAAGTCCCTATCTATCATTTCACCAAATCAGCATTTATGAGAACCGATTTTTAATAATATCGATTTGACGATGACTACTTACGCGTTTTCCTAAAAACCATTTCAGATTTCTCTATGAATCTTCACGTCCAGACGTAGACTTATTACCTGGCACCTACTAATTTGTCGTAAATTCATATTTATTTGTAACCATCGGGTAGTCATTTTGCTTGAGACGCACCGACTCCAAAAATGATCAATCTGGAGGCGATTCAGAGGTAAAAGGAAAGTCTTTTAATCATTAGGGAAATGAGGAATAGTAATTTTTATATTATTAGGGGAGGTGATCCAATCAATCAGGAAGTGGTCAGGTCAACACGAGTAGTTAAGTGGTCCTTGAAATGTGAGGTTGGCGAATGAGTTGCTGCAAAGTTGGGACATTTTTGTTATTTTTTCCTTTTCAGAGTGTATTTTATAGACAAAATTTTTGAAGTCGGTTTTATTTTTATTTTTTCTCTTCTTAGTGACTTACAATCATGGACAGCTCTTTTCACAGAATTTTCCCAAGCTTTCATTACCTATTGTGTTCTTGTCACTTACTACTAACCGTCCAAACTAAATTCATAAATCAGTTGAACGTTGAAGTTCTAAAGTATAATGGTTACCTAACTACTTTCAATGTTATTATGTTGATTGAGAGTGAGTTTGAACGTTTGGAATAATCCATCCACTGATTTGGGTCACTTGGTCAACATACCAGATGCTTTGATCCCATTGATCCACCTTACAAAACTCTAATAATTGACTACACCATTGTTCGTTACTGAATTGCACCAATTCCCTAGTTCATTATTTCTCAAATGATAATAGATTTATGATTTTCTCAAGCGTTTCCGCAAACAGGCTGACTGGGAGAATCCAAACAAAATTCCAAATTCGCCAAAGGGTTTTGCATTCTAATGAAGTTATTTGGCCTTCAAAACCACGTTATTGAAAATTTAACGCCGAATTCAAATCTTCTAATGACAATGCTACGACTAACGTAGTTTTTTACTTCCATTTTTACGTAGTAAATGGAAGTATTGAGATCGTCTGAAAAGTCGAATTCGGAACCGATGTCCTGATGGAAGAAATTTTCATAGTAGGATACTCTGAAACACTTTCTGAACAAGTGTCTGTGTGTCCGTCTGTCTGTGGTCACAAACTGACATAAATCGCCATATCTCCCTGAAAAATGGATGGAACCCTATGAAATTTTCAGGGAATGTCCTCCCAGTGATTGTGCAAAATTAGGGTTTTCCGGATTTTGAATTACACACAGTACTTCCGAGATATGAACGTTCAAAGTTTTTTCTGTTTCGATTTTTACAGGCTATGAGAGTCAATATTTTTCTACGTTTGAGGGCTTGAAATGTCGGTTATGGCCAGTAGAAAACACTAGATTTTTTGTATAGTGGGTCACATACAATGCCTCCACGTTATGGGCGTTTTTCACGATTTCGCTAGTGCATGTTTTGTATTTTGATTTTTACAGGCCGCAAAACTCAATGTATTTGAATGTTTGAGGTCTTGAAATGTTGGTTTGGCGATTGAATGATGCCTGATTTTTATCAAATGGGTCACATGCAGTACATCCGCGTTATTTGCACAATTGCTACATTTTGATTTTTATAGACCACAAAAATGAATATATATTTGAACGCTGGAGGACTAAAACAAAACATGATCGTTGTTGGTCACATTTAAAGCAGAGACCCGAAAGTTACAAGAGCGCTAGAATAAAATAACTGAAATCGCGTTTACGAGGAAGTACTGCATGTGACCCCGATAATAAAAATCAAGCAAAATTCAACTGTCCTAAAGAAAAATTTAAAGTCTAAAGCAGAGGTGCTCGAACGGTCGATCGCGAGTGCTTTTTGAGTCGATCTCGAGAAGAAAACGCTGCAAATGATTGTACAGTGGTTTATTATTCCTTCGCTTCAATAAAGATTTAGGAAGACTATCTGAATTTTCTCCCCCTCAAAAATACCCTTAAAATTGAGCTAGCAAGTTGGTTCAAGAATTGGGCCGTCGTAGGACCGGGATTGATTTTCGGTGAAAATTTCAAGAATGTAGCTATCATAGTTTGGCCGGAAAACTGCTATCGGCGTACGGACAGAATTTTTTTTATTGGATATTCGGATTCCACATGCCTTGAAACAAAAAACATCACATTTTGAGGGGGGTTAGAAAATTTTTTTTCTTGGGCGATTACGAAGGTTTATTATTGAATAATAAACCAAAATATAGAGCTATTCACAGAATTGGTTTAAATAGATAGGTCACTAGAAAAAAATTGATGAATAAACTACTAACATTTATTCGATCCGCAAGTAGACCAGAATAACACCTTCATCACTTTCTTAGATCGACATTACCTTTTGCTAGTGGCAAAAGGCAGCTTTATCAGAGGAACGTGCGTTACTTGTCAAAGAAAAGCCGTGTCTTTGATTCCTGCTGATGTTTCTAGTCCAGTCAAGGAATGAGGTGTAGAGTGCGTGAGCAGGTAACTAAGCGATTCCTTCAGAAACTTGTTTATTGGGCTTAGGTTGTTTACATACCAAAAGTCCTGACTCCTAGGTGATGAGCGTGGGAGGAGGGGGGTTAAATGTACGAATTTTGGGCCTCTCAGAGTCGATCGATCGACGTCTAACAATATTGATGTAGATCGCCAACAGTTCAAGTTTGAGCACCCCTGGTCTAAAGTATATTCACTCTTGTGGTCTATAATAATCTACAATGCAAAAAAAGGCATAAGGCGGAAGTACTGTGTGTTATCCAAACTATACAAAAGAAGTTCTGTGAACGTGGTCAGAGTTAGTCAAATATATAGCAAAGAGCCCCAAAAAGTACAGTAACTGAAAATGCGTTTTGCAAGGAAGTACTGCTGGTGACCCCAATAATAAAAAACGAGCAATATCCAGCTGTCATATAGAAAATATAAAGTCTAATGTATATTCACTCTTGCGGTCTAATAAAATCTCAAAAGTTAAAAAATGGCATAAAGCGGAAGTACTGTGTGTTACCCAAAACATACAAAACAAGTTTTGTGAACGAGGTCAAAGTTGGTCATATTTATAGCAAAGAGACCCTAAAAGTACAATAACGCTTAATAAAATAACTGAAAATGGTTTTACGAGGAAGTACTGCACGTGACCCCAATAATAAAAATCAAGCAATATTAGGCTGTCATATAAAAAATTCTAAGTCTAATGTATATTCACTCTTGCGGTCTATTAAATCTCAAAAGTTAAAAAAAGGCATAATGCGGATGTACTGTGTGTTATCCAAACTATGCAAAACAAGTTTCATGAACGAGGTCAAAGTTGGTCATATTTAAAGCAAAGAAACCCAAAAAATACAGATAAAATAACTGAAAATGCGTTTTACGAGAAGGTACTGCATGTGACCCCAATAATAAAAATCAAGCGATATTCAACTGTCATATAGAAAAATTTTAAGTCCTCCAGCGTTCGAATATATTCATTTTTGTGGTCCATAAAAATCAAAATGTAGCAAATGTGCAAATAACGCGGATGTACTGCATGTGACCCATTTGATAAAAATCAGGCATCATTCAATCGCCAACCCCAACATTTCAAGACCTCAAACATTCAAATAGGTACATTGAGTTTTGCGGCCTGTAAAAATCAAAATACAAAACATGCACTAGTGAAATCGTGAAAAACGCTCATAACGTGGAGGCATTGTATGTGACCCACTATACAAAAAATCTGGTGTTTTCTGCTTGCCATAACCGACATTTCAAGCCCTCAAACGTAGAAAAATATTGACTCTCATAGCCTGTAAAAATCGAAACAGAAAAAACTTTGAACGCTTATATCTCGGAAGTACTGTGTGTAATTCAAATTTCGGAAACATTGGACAATAAAGCTGCTTTTTTTTTTCTTTTTTTTTTATTTGTTGCTTTTTTTGTTCTTCGTTGTTGGGGTTGAGGGGGTAGGCCGTGGATACCTTGTAATGGTGCTACGATGCCCTGATGATGCCCGAATGGGCGAAAGTGCTTGGCAGGCCAACAATAAAAACAGGAGAACGAGTCGCCGTGGTTTTCTCCCCCTCAACCCCAACAACGAAGAATAAAGCTGCATTAACTTAATATTTCAGAAATTCGAAAAGAACTATGAGCTATGAGCCAGCCTCAAGGTCTTTAGTATTCTGTCCGACGGGTTCTAATATTTTATGACTTGTGTAATTCACTTGGTCATTTGGCTAGGTGATGAAATTCTACATGGCGTTGTGGCCTCATCTTAAGATTAATTTTATTTACATAGGTGTGCTCTCTTTTAATTCTGTTCCAGGGCCAGATGATTCAGTTCTAATGGCGTTCTACACATCTTTCAACATTAATTTGTATTTTTAGTTAATAAAAGCTATTGAGCTCTTCCCGTGTTAGCCATCACCCACTTCCTTGGTGCTTATTGTATTCTAAGCATAGTAGTAAGGAGTAACACTGCTAGGTAAGATCTTTGAATGAATCAAAACAAAAGGGTATTCAAGAGTATTCAACAAAGGGGTATTCGTGGTCGGTGTCGAGACGTCAAGATTGATAAGGTTGCCATTGACACTTTCTCGACCGGACATGCGCAGTCCTTCATTTCACATCTTGATCGAATTCGATCCTAAAAAGCGTCGAGAAATCGAGATGTGGCGTCGATGTAAGCAACAACGCGAAACGACGGCTATTTGACGAATCTTTCCTCAAATTCTGATTTTTATCCGTTATTTCGCGTTTGTGATGTTCTTGAGTTTTGTGTTACCAAAACGAATGGAAATAGTCACCTAATAGGCAGAAACCAAATACATTTGGTTTGTATTCGGCCATGGAGGCCTTGATTAGGTGAGTCAATATCTCGACAAAGGCTTCACCGGGAGGATCTTCATGGTATGCGCGGTTCTCAATTTCTTGACACCCACCATGAAGACCCCCTGAAGTATCAACTGCTGAGCAGCAGAAACAGCAAATCAACAGGGCCGTGGATACCTTGTGATAGTGCTAAGAAACTCTGATGATGGCGAAAGTGCTTGGCAAGCCGACAATAAAACACAGGAGAACAAGTTGCCTTGGTTTTCTCCCCCTCAACCCCAACAACAAAGAACGATCGATGCGACAAAGCTAAAACGAAGCAAGAAGTCGTGTTTCTTCCATGCAGGTGAGGCCAAGATGTTGAGTTGGTAATTATGATCCAAGATGAGTAAAGGTGCTTTCAGACCAAATGTTAGTGAAAACAAATTTTATTAACATAGGATGTTGATAACAAAATTAGATGACCTAGAAAATATGTTACTAACATTGTTGGCAACAATGTCGTCAACTTTTTTGTTGCCAACAATGGGGAAGACGCCAATTTTTTATTTTCGTTCCTAATGGCCTGAATTCTGTTATTAGGTGTCAGCTGACGACGGAATGACCAATTTTTCATGAAAATTGTGTTTCCGCCGAGAAAATCGCTAATGAAAACCGATGATTTTGAACGAAAAATGAATAGTTATTACGTCATAACTAGTCCGTTGAACGTGAATATCGATACTAGCGATTGTATCTTCGGAGAATAAACAAACATTGGGAGCAACAATTTGAGGTTGCTGTGAGATTACCGAACTCCCCTCTGCAATTTATTTGCAACAATATTAACAATCCGCCATCCACAAGGCGGTAACCATAAGAAACGCATGATTTAATGAAGTAACCAATACTCCTACGTTTAAGTTTTCAAAAAAATGCAAAATGCATTAAAACTCTCCCATGTTATCCACGATGTTAGTGACAAATGCCGTTTTGTTATCGCTCATGGCTCGATAACAAAACTGTGTCGCCAACAATGTTTTAACATTGTCGAAGAAATAATGATCCAGTAACATTTCGGGGGAGGAATTGTTATCAACATTTTTCAAGTGCCGTAACAATGTTATTAACAATACCTCGCCCGATGTTGATAACATTGTTGACAACAATGTTGCGTTCGGTGCGAAAGGAAAGTTACTGAAAAATATTAATAGCTATGTTATCGTCCGGTCTGTAAAGGCCGCGGTGCTGAGTCTTGTATCACCTCGCGCCATGAGTGTTTATTCTTCGTCCGTCTTCCATATTTTTGTTTTATTAACATAATAAACCATTGTAATCGTAAAAAAATTGCTTACCCCTCAAAATTTGATGTTTAAGTTTCAAGGCATGTAGAATCTGAATATCTAATTTAAAAAAAAACGCTGTAAATTGTTTTAGGTACAGTGGTTTATTATTCCTTCGCTTCAATATTGATTTAAGAAGACTATGCATTTTGTTAACGTTCCCACCAAAAAAAAACAGATGGTGACGTGAGCAGAAAGGGAAGTACGCACATTCAAGGAGAGAATGAAATCGCTGAGTTCCATTAAGGACCCTAAAATTAGACTTCAAAGGTTTCTGTTGTCGTATCGGATTACCCCTCAGAAGACAACCGGGCGATCACCAGCAGAACTTTTTTATGGGCGGCAAATAAAAACAAGATTGGACTTACCCAATCGGGTAAACTGTCGAGGTAAATTCTGTAGCAAATAATATTGTAATTTTTATTTTTCTAAATTTCCTATTTGAAATCTGGAAAGCTGGGCTTTTTGCCGTCCGCTCTGTGCCGTTTTGAATGGGCGTTGCCATTTTGCATTTTGTTTAACCCCTTCAGACCTGATGGGTTGTATACAACCCACAACTTCAACGAATTTTCCTGACGAAAGTATTTAACGTGTGTCGTTGCTGTGGTCGGGACTCAATCTAATAACATCCTGAGTGATAGGAAAATTTTTCTTATTGACGATCTTATCATTTGTTTACCTCCGAGATACAAATAGTTGAGCTAAGTCGTGAGGATGGTCGCAGTTGGTAAGACGATAAAAGTTTTTGCCATTTCTAAATTGTTGTTTATTTTTATGCGCCTCAATAATTTTTTTCCGATGATATTAGGCCCTGATGGTTCATTATATTCCATTATTTCCCCAAAAACCTCTTGTAAACGTCCGGAATCGACCAAAAATCGTGTGGGTTGTATACAACCCATTCCGACTGGAATTTTGTGCGAATGGGCTCTTGTGCGAATTGGGTAAAACCCGCTACTTTACCATTATCATTATAAATCATACTTTATTCGATGATTTTTTTTATAAATCTCATCATAAACTGTATCTTAGAAGTATTTACATGAAAATTAGAATCAAATCCTTCGAAATCATAGGTATGAGAGGTGTATCCCACGGTTTAGATTACCTGACGGTACAGTTCTGCTTCAAAATGGGGCATAAAACAATCATAGGGGAATCGTTTTTACCCGCGACTAAAAGTTTCAACTTCTTTCGTATACGTGACTTTTAGATTAGCTGTCCTTCTTTATTTGTAGTGAAACAGGTCTTTGATTTTGACAATCCCCAAGACATTGAGCTCATCCAAGATCTCCTCACAAGTATAAGAAAAAACTCCGAACCCCGACAATTTCATTTTTTCGATTTAAATTTCACTTTCAATTCCAAATTTTTAATTGAAACATCTGGAATTATATCGAAAGAAATACCTTTGTGTGATAGGAAACTTCCAAGACGTAACCCAAAGAGATACCTTTGTATGATAGAGATATCGATGAGCCTATAAGTAATACCGGTAAGTAATAATGAAAAGTATGTTCCTATAACACATACTAGAAACATAAAAAAAATTTCCAATTTTTTCTACATATTTTAGGCAATAAAAATATTACATTCGTTGGTTTTCATCTGTTTGGTTGAATAGAACTACCAATTACGCTTGAGAGAAATCTACAACTCTTGAGTCGGTTTGGGTTGTATACAACCCACTCCCCTAAAAACTATTCGAGAGGGGGGGATTTTTGTAAACAATATTTTTTGGCATACTTGAGGGTGTTGAATGCGAATGGAGCAAAGAAAAAATTTTTTTACCCACTGGAAATAATTCAGGACTGAAGGGGTTAATTCAGTGTGATTTGATTGATTAGGGATGCAATATCGGAGGAAAACTATCGATAATCATTATCGCCGATATATCGGTAGGACTGATATATCGGAGAAAAACTATCGATATACCGGTACTACCAATTAATTTACAATTAAAAACATTTTATTTATGTGCTTACGAGAACCAAAATAATTTAATAAAATCTAAAATTGTGGTACCTACTTAGCTCCTCACCTTTAACACTCAGAGGATGGATCAACGAACACCAATAACCAAATAATAAAAGATATACTCAATAGGTAATTTTTATTATAACATGGCAAGTTGCGAGCAATATATCATTGAAACATTTCAGTATTACATCAGAAGAAAAAGGATTCGGGAACACTTTGGAGGAAGAGCAGCATTGACAAAATTTTACCCTTCAGTCGGTTCCTATCTTGAGTTAGGATTAACCGTATTGCCCGCGGAGAGCTCCTTGTGGTCACATCTAAGGCCAAGAAGGATGAAACTTGAAAGAGATACGTGTATCTCTTTCAATCCCCTTGGGCACAGTCAATTTTACAAGTTTATGAAGGGCAAAAAATGGTGAAACCGATATTATCATCTGGAAATTATCGGTAGAGCTGCCACCGATATAAAATATCGATAGTCGTATTAAATTATCGATAATCGGATTGCATCCCTCCCTTTCTCTATGGTATATGCCCTAGCCGCTAGCCCTAATGTGATTGTGAGATTCAAACCTGAGGTTACTTGCCTAGCCTACTGTCTGCCACGTCGTTGATTGTTTTTATTCGAAAAAATACTTGTTTTCTTTCCCATAATCGTTGTGCGCCGAACTTCTATTATGGTAAGTTTACTATGTTGCTATTTATTTGCTTTCATACGCCTCATCTCATGGTCGGTCGCTAAATGCAATATGTGGCATGCGTTGAAGTGATTTGCTGTGCTATTGAGTAGGAGGATTCGAAAATACTGTTTCATAGTATAATATCCAAACACAATTTAAAACGATGTAACAATTCTTGAGATTTTGTTGAAATCATGCTGGACTCCTGTATTTTCGTATCCACAACACAGGTTATGATTATGACTGTAAGAACTTTTACCACGCCCATAAGGCATCCTATAATCGCGCCAGCAAGGATTTGAAGAACGCTCTCGCTGAGCTCGAGAGGAGAAAAAGCACCAAGAACTGATCACACTGAATGCGCAAGACGGATCATTGTGGCGAAAAACTAAAAGTCTAACCAAGCGCCATGAATCAATCTCTCCGCTCTACTCAGACAATAGATGGCACTCAACTCCTCAAGAAAAAGCCGACGTCTTTTCCAACCAGCTGTTCGATCAGTTTTCTCCCAACCCGGTGACAAATATGGAGTTCAACACCGAGGTACAGGAGTACATCCAATCACCACTGAATCTATCACCCTTCTCTGACTACTTTACCACTGCCCAAGTGAAGAATGCAATTAGACGCTCCTCTACCAAAAAAGCTCCAGGAAAAGACTTAATAACCCAACCGCTCCTAGCAAACATCCCACGAAAAACGCTGGTTCTACTAACCTCCATCTACAACGCAATGCTCCGTACAGCGTATTTTCCAACTGCGTGGAAGCGGGCAACGATCATCTTGATTAAAAAGCCTAACAAGCCTGCTACGGACCCGAAGAGTTATTGTCCCATAAGTTTGCTCCCACTGTTTGGAAAAATCTTTGAACGCTTATTGCTCCCCAACCTGCTTCGCCATCTCAATCAATTAATTCCCAACTACCAGTTCGGATTTAGGTCGGCACATTCTTGTCCGCAGCAATTGCACCGTGTCATCGACGAAATCCTGCAAGCCTACGAAAACCAAGAAGTCTGCTCTGGTCTGTTCATCGACACTGAACTAGCCTTCGATCGAGTTTGGCACGAAGGCCTACTTTATAAACTCAAGGATAATGTACCAGACACGTACTATCGGCTCTTACTCTCATACCTTACAGACAGGTCGTTTGTGGTTAAATGTGGCGACGCATACTCAGAACCAAAAAATGTTCGAGCTAGTGTCCCTCAAGGAAGTGTTTTAGGCCCGGTATTGTACCTAATTTACGTCAACGACCTCCCGACTCACCCTTCAAACACAATGGCAATGTATGCAGATGACCTCGCGATAATCAACCGACATCAGGACGGGCAAATCTCGAGCTTGTGCTTACAGCAACACGCTACCAGCCTCGAAGAATGGAATGAAATGTGGCGCCTCAAAATAAACCCGCAAAAGTCAGTCCATACCACCTTTACATATTGGCAAAAGTATGAAATAAATCCAGTGCTAATTCATAATTGCAGAATTCCTGAAAAAGAATCAACGCGATACCTCGGAGTCACTCTGGACAAGAGAATGACCTTCGGACCGCACATCTCCGAATTGGTCAAGCGCCTCAGAAATAGAATCCGCGAATTAAAACCTCTCCTCTCCAACATATCTCCTCTCACCCTCTCCACAAAACGTCTCCTTTACCTCTCCCTCATCCGACCAATTTGGCAATATGCTTCTGGGCTTTACGGTTCCGCTTCCGACAGCCAACTCAAAAGACTCCAAGTACAACAGAACAAGGTCCTACGCATGATAGCGGATGCGCCATGGTACGTTCGGAATTCTGTGATCCACCGAGACTTGGATATCCCTGAGGTAAAGGACGTCGTCAAGGTCACATATATCAAACTCCACAATAGTATTATTCAACACCCGAACACCATATTCTCAAATTTCGCCCAACGTCTACCACCCCCACGTCCTGCTCGACGACTGAAGCGGAAACACCACGCTGACCAGCGCCAAGAACTTCAGTGGGACTAGGGATGGGTATCGATGAACAAAACATCGATGTTTGCACATCGATGTTTTTTTTTTCAAGAAACATCGATGTCTAAAAAACATTGGACAAAAAACATCAATGTTTCGATACATCGATGTTTTGGAGGGAAAAAAAAACAATTTGCTTTGAAAATTTGCTTTAATAAATCAGATGATTCAAAAAATTTAATAATACGTGAATGAAAATTAAGTAATGAAGTAAAATTTTAATAATACTTGAATGAATGATACTTGAATGAAAATTAAGAAAAATTGAATGATAATTAATGAAAATTAATAAATCAGATGATTCAAAAATTTTAATAATACGTGAATGAAAATTAAGTAATGAAGTAAAATTTTAATAATACGTGAAAAGAACGTGTGAACGTTCGTAAAACGTGGAAACGGAAAGTGGGAACGCAGGATAATGCACAATGGATAACGTATTTTGATGAATGATAACGATAAGTGACACTGATAACGAATCGATATTTCTGCAGTACCTACCTACTAACTACAATTCGATATTTGAATCAAACATTGATGTTTATTGTTTCTTGATTGATTTTCATAAACAAACGAGTTGTTTAATTTATAAAACAAGAATAATTATTCAAATTGAGATGAATTATTGTTCGGGGCATGATATAAAAGTAATTATTATTTTTACATAAACGAAACATCGATGGTTCAAAAACATCGAAGAGTAAACATCGATGTGTAAAAAACATCGATGTTTTTTTTTTTTCAAAAACATCGATGTTTTTAAGTTCGATACCCATCCCTAAGTAAGACTACGGCTGCGTAGCAACCTACCTCACGTGCCACGCGCTTACGGCGCAGTAAATCAATTAAAATATGCAAAACTGTAATGTACTAATTTTCGTACAATAAAGTTAACTTGGGGAAAAAAAAAAGTACGTTCACTATTGCTCATCCCAAATTAATTATGAGCCATAGAGAAAGTTATGAGCTGAGATCATCTGAATTAAAGCAGAGGGTTATAAGAATATCAATGGTTAATAGTGAGTTAACTTTAATACCTACACAAGAGACAAACGTACACGTACCTACATGTTCAGTATTTTGCGGGCATGCAGTTACAAGCTAGAGACTGGTTTTCACAACATAATTATATTACCGCCAGACTGCGTAGAGGCAGTGGCAGCGCTCGTTATTTACTTTTCACACTTCTCCTTAACGACGCTGTAGACTGTGTTCTGCATTAATTTACGATAACTGATATAACAAAAACAAAATTTCAATTCTCACAATCAAGGTGTGTAAATGACAAGGTGGGCTCGATCATCATGGAGCAGCTTCCTCTGACGTCACTGGTATAAACCTTTCTCCATACGACTTTCATTGCAACAACATTACTTCTCCGCTTTCCTTTCAATGTAAATGTTTTGTGTACGCTAAGTTTTTTATTCCATTTTTATTAGTTTTAATAGAGAGTTTCATCAAGGGTTTTTTAATCACTTTTAATAAGAAATGGGAAAATTAGGTGTAGTGTGTGCGATTGCGGAATGCCGTAATACGCCTTCTCTTCGCAATGATCTTTCTTTTCACTGGTAAGTTTACTATTTTAATCATTTATTGCCCGTAGATCCATTCTGAAATTTATAATTATGTAGTATCATGATTACCGTTATTAAATTTGAAGAATGTATTGGCTGTAATATTAATTGTGGAAAACTCTGAATCCTAAACATGCCTCGGCAAGTTTGTCGGCGTATTTGTTCTGTCAACTCTTGTGTTTTAAATATGTGAATTAATTAATTGCTGTTTTGTCTGCTGTTGTGTCCTTCTGATAAATCCATTAGGAAGCAATGGATTGCTAAGTGCCGGAGAAAATGACGATTGGAATCCCAATACCAGTAGGATTTATTTGCTCCGAGCATTTTGCTGCAGAAGATATCGAACGAGATTTAAAGGTGTATAATTTATTAGGATGAGGTATCTTAACCAGATCGAAGACGAGAACAATTAAAAAAAAAAATTCTTCTGACAACAAAACCCCAAAGAAAATGGGGAAAATGATCAATTAATTGTAATTTATTTTTTAATAAAGTTTTTTGTTGTTCAAAAACGTTGTTTTTCAATTGCTACTGTGTTTTTTTTTAATTGCTACTGTGTTCTTTGATAAATTTGTTGAACTTAAGATTTTGATATGCTCCAAGAATATATATACAACATTCTAAAAATATTTTCCAACAGTTATGAACATGAATTAATAATGAACATAAAAGTTGAATGAGTACATGCTAAACTTTACCTTCCATGTAAGTAAAAGTAAAGTAAACAAGGAGTTTCACCTTGGATTTTCGTCCAACTGGGAATTCCCGTCGTGGACGTCGTCAGTTTTTTTTCCCCATAGGGGAATCAGAAGATTATCCATCAATTCTGCACTTATTAATTCTGACGATTTCGCTCGTGGCTACTCATTGCCTCACCCCCCTGAGTGTGGAGAGGGAGGGCCCCTATTTTCATAAGGAAAAGATAATAATATGGTTCACATGCCATTGGTGGCGAAACACTGGTTTTCTGGACAATTTTGCTCAATTTTATTGCTATTCAAATGGGATTTATTTGTCGGTGGAAAATACATAACATGGTTCAAGAATTGGGCCGTCCTAGGACCGAGATTGATTTTTGGTGAAAATTTCAGCGTCCAAAACTCTACATAATTTGATACAAAGTACACATTTTTCTGACAAACCTTGGAAAATATGAATTTTCTCCCCCTCAAGACCCCCCAAAAATACCCTTAAAATTGAGCTAGCAAGTTGGTTCGAAAATTGGGCCGTCGTAGGACTGAGATTGATTTTTGGTGAAAATTTCAAATTTTTAGCTCTTACAGTTTGGCCGGAAAACTGCTAACGGCGGACGGACAGAATTTTTTTTATTTGATATTCGGATTCTACATGCCTTGAAACGTAAAACATCAAATTTTGAGGGAGGGTTAGAAAAAACTTTTTTCTTGGGCGATTGCAATGGTTTATTATTGAATAATAAACCAAAAAATAGGGTTTCGAAAATAAAATAATGTGAATCTTTACGAATACCTAAGTATTTTAAAAGTCATTTTTTAAATTATTTGAATTCTATCAGATTATTTGTTTCTTTTAATTTTAAGTATGGTTATAGATGAAAAAAATTTTATCGAGAAATAATGATAATTAATAGTAAGTAATGAAATTCCCTGCCAAAGGTTAGTGAAAAGTTATCTAACTACTGTTTGTCTTTATACCAGTGACGTCATGCCGTGCGGGTTAGTATCAGATCGAGCCCACCTGCGTAACTACGGCTGCTCATATGTGAAGAAGAAGAAGAAGGTCTCGCAACGTACAATTTTCAATTTCCCTCAGTGAAATGGTGTCTCGTCTCTTTCTTCTCTTCTCTCGTATGATAGCTGCGGTTTGATGTCGAATTGTGTTAATATTTTTTATTGAATTGTGACACGTGAAATGTGAAGGCTCTTGGTAACCGTTATTGCTGGTAAATTTATCTTGTGTCTTTTAGGTAATCTGTTACAATATTTTACAGCCGTGATCGTTTTTAACTTTGCAAAAATACCTCAGTACCTATATCGGTTTTATCCGTGTCACCATTGTTTCTTGTGTAACGGAAATCGCAGTTTTTTTTCTACTCTATCGACCTGAACTCTAGTAAGTCAGAGTGTACATTCGAACGCTAGGAAATTGAGAGCTAACAAAGTAGGGGTCGCTTCCAGAATGGTCTCATTTTGGAGTCGGCGCCTTATAACCCGTCGTTTTGAAAAAGCTAATAATGTCGATTTATTAAGATTTTCGAGACACCTTGACTCTGTCTCAGAGAGCCGTGTTTTCAATTTGACTATGACTATGCCTTTTGGTTTATTATTCAATAATAAACCATTGTAATCGCCCAAGAAAAAAAAATTTCTAACCCCCCTCAAAATTTGATGTTTCAATGCATGTAGAATCCGAATATCCAATAAAAAAACGCTGCAAATGATTGTACAGTGGTTTACTATTATTTCGCTTCTATATTGATTTAAGAAGACTTTCCATGATTTGTCATTTTAAATATTCCGAACATTTGTGAACGTTCCCACCGAAAAACAGATGGTAACTATAGGGGAAAACTCCGTAGCAACTATTGTAATTTTAATCATTTTTATTTTTCTTAATTTCCTAATTAAAAGCTAAACTTATTGCCTAACGATCAGCTGGAGAGAGTGTTTGACGACCATTACAATGAGTATAGAACGATTTTTATAGCTTCAAGAACTCTCGAGTTATACCCTCTTGTCAAATTTCTAAAAATCTCCCAAATTCGGCACAAAAGCTGTGATAACTCGAGAACCAATAAAGCTATCGACCCGGCGATGGTCTCATTCGATTCAGCGTCCCAAAATCTACATAATTTGATACAAAGTACACATCTTTCTGAAAAACCATGGAAAATATGAATTTTAACCCCCTCAATACCCACCCAAAATACCCTTAAAATTGAGCTAGCAAGTCGGTTCAAGAATTGGGCCGTCGTAGGACCGAGATTGATTTTTGGTGAAAATTTCAAATTTTTAGCTCTTACAGTTTGGCCGGAAAACTGCTAACGGCGTACGGCGGACGGACAGAAATGTTCAGAATAAAAAAAACTTAAAAAAAAAAATTGGATTGGATGACCTTCCCTAATAATATGAAAATTACTATTTCTCATTTCCCAAATGATTAAAAGATTTTCCTTTCACCTCTGAATTGCCTCCAGATTGATCATCTTTTGGAGTCGGCGCCTCTCTTGCAAAATAACCGATGCTTACATATAAATATGAATTTACGACTAAACTATTTTCAATGTTATTATGTTGATTGAGAGTGAGTTTGAACGTTTGGAATAATCCATCCACTGATTTGGGTCTCTTGGTTTATTGAAAATTTAACGCCAAATTCAAATCTTCTAACGAGAATGCTATGACTAACGTAGTTTTTTTTTCTACAAGCATAAATAGTCCAAAAAACGTGATTGTGAAACTATTTTTTTAGTAATACGGCCTAAAAAGTATCTAATTTCAGTCGAATCAATACCAAATTTGAATCACGTAAACTAGACTCAACTTCCAACAATTTAAGTGTACAAACAATGAAAAAATAGTATTAGTTTAGAAGTTATGAGGTCTCAAACATAGGTCTATAAAAACATCAATTGCTCCCTTATTAAGCTACCTAAACTTGATTTTTTACCATCGTTGGAAAGCTAAGTGCTTTCAAGTGCAATAGTGTTCATACTTTTTTTCTCGACGTAGTTGGGAACGGTACTCGAAAAACCTCAAAAAAGTGAAAATCGGCATCACGTTTTTTGTTACACTTTCTTCTCTACACGCTATATTCGAATGCCGAACGAAAAATTGAAGCTAGGCCCTTGTAGGCAGATAAATTATGAACAAAATGACACCAGAAACAAAACAATCGAGCAATTATTCTAGAAGTTATAAGCTTGCAAAGTCAAAACTTCCTTTTTTCGCGAAAATCATGTTTTCCGGCGTTTCTCCGCGTCTGGAGACGTAACTACTGGATGGACTCAATTGAAAAAATTATGGGACCTACCTGGATAGTAACCCTTTCAATCAAAAACTAAAGTAACCCGATCGGACGTACAGGAGCTGAACGCCGGTGGACAACACATACCGAAAAAAAAATCCCGCAAGACAACCATAGTAACTTCCTTCTTGTTTGAAGTCGGTTAAAAAAATTCTGTCCGTACGCCGTTAGCACTATTCCGGCCAAACTGTAAGAGCTAAAAATTTGTAAAATATTTGTAAACAAATTAACAGACTAATTTTTCTTTGAACTACATCAACAGATAGGTTTTCGATAGATCTATTTTGGTTTATTATTATAATAAACCATTGTAATCGCCCAAGAAAAAAAATTTTATAACCTCCCTCAAAATTTGATGTTTTACGTTTCAAGGCATGAATGTAGAATCCGAATATCCAATAAATCAATACTTCCATTTACTACGTAAACATGGAAGTAAAAACGCTGCAAATGATTGTACAGTGGTTTATTATTCCTTCGCTTCAATATTGATTTAGAAAGAATATCCATTTGTGATAGTAATTATTCTGAACATTTCTGTCCGTCCGCCGTACGCCGTTAGCAGTTTTCCAGCCGAACTGTAAGAGCTAAAAATTTGAAATTTTCACCAAAAATCAATCTCGGTCCTACGACGGCCCAATTCTTGAACCGACTTGCTAGCTCAATTTTAAGGGTATTTTGGGTGGGTATTGAGGGGGAGAAAATTCATATGTTCCATGGTTTTTCAGAAAGATGTGTACTTTGTATCAAATTATATAAATTTTGGGACGCTGAATCGAATGAGACCATCGCCGGGTCGATAGCTTTATTGGTTCTCGAGTTATCACAGCTTTTGTGCCGAATTTGGGAGATTTTTAGAAATTTGACAAGAGGGTATAACTCGAGAGTTCTTGGAGCTATAAAAATCGTTCTATACTCATTGGAATAGTCGACAAACACTCTCTCCAGCTGTATCGTTAGGCAATAAGTTTAGCTTTTAATTAGGAAATTATGAAAAATAAAAATGATTAAAATTATAATAGTTGCTACGGAGTTTTCCCCTATAGTTACCATCTGTTTTTCGGTGGGAACGTTCACCAATGTTCGGAATATTTAAAATGACAAATGGATAGTCTTCTTAAATCAATATTGATGCGAAATAATAATAAACCACTGTACAATCATTTGCAGCGTTTTTTTTTCTACAAGCATAAAAAAATTCAAAAAACGTGATTTTTAAACAATTTTCTTAGAATTACGGCCTGAAAAGTATCTGATATTCTACGCTTAGTTCAATCAATGCCAAACTTAGATCACGTAAACTAGACTTAAATTTGAACAATTTCAGTCCTCGTACTAAGAAAAAACAGTTTTCGTTTAGAAGTCATGCAGTCCCAAACATAGGTTCTAAAAACATCTATTGCTCCCGTATTATGCCACTTAAAAAATATTTTTAACCATCATTGGAAAAATTCTACTTTTCTTTCTTTTTTTCAAAGCAGTTGTAGTGTACTAACATTGCAGCTTCTTATTAGTTTCTTGATTTTATAATTTTGGTTATATCTGTTACCCACTTGATCATGACATGTATGTACTGTGTTATATATGCAAGCTCTTTATTGTACGCTTCAACCCAGTTACTAGTAGGAGTCACTTATATGATCATACAATTATGTGTGGAATTCAAATGTTTGGTAATAAATAAATCAGTCAAGCCTGATTGTGCGTAGTGAACGTTGTTTAACAACGTTTTGTTTCAGAGTGGTTAAGGATGGATCCTGATACGCTGGAACTTTGTAAGGAGAACATCCAACCCCTGAAGCAGGGACGAAGAGCAAGCAAACTTGGATTAGCACTCCGTGCCCTGAGTGATGTTGAACTTCGGGCAAAACTCCAAAAAGAGCGAGAGTTTGTATATTATAGCTGTTTCTAATTTTTCTTGTTACTAATTAATTTCAATCTGTGTGATTTGAGTTGATGATATTTTTCAGGGAGCATGAAATGTCCATTATGACATATGATGGAAATGACCCCCTTCAGCCGCGGCATGACTATGTCAATTGGATTGAACAGAGTTGCCCAAAACATGGCAAAGAAGTGAATCTGATACCGCTTCTTGAAGATACCATCATGCAATTCAAGGAAGTGGAGCAGTATAAACAGGACAGTCGTTTTATCGACCTAATCATCAAATACGTGAGGATGGTGGCAATTTTTTGTTTGTGGAGTGATAAACTGATTCATGATTGGGGAATAAAATTTCTGGGATACAAGCAGCTAAATATTTGGTGAAAGAAGTCAGTGATCAGTATAAATTGTGTTGTAGGGCTGGTGTTCAGCCCCTGTAAGTCGATGAGATTACTTTTTAAACTTATTTTTGAGAGGGATACTATCCTGGTAGGTCCCAAATTAAAACAAAATCCATCCAGTAGTTACAGCCCCAGATTCGGAGGAATGCTGGAAAAAGTAATTTTTGCGAAAATTGCAACTTTTGACTTTGCAAGCTTATAACTTTTACAAAAACCCTGCAAATGATGAGTGGTTTATTATTCCTTCGATTGAAATTGAAAGCTATGTGCTCTCCACGTACCTCTCTCCGTATGAGGTTAGCATCTGGGCTACTTGCTCTAATTACGTCTTTGTGCTAACGTCTGACGTTAAATAAACGTCTGTGGACGTTTGTGGCTTGCAAAAACTCTCTATTGACTCACAACTATGATACTTTTTGTTGACGCTACTACAAATCTATAGTTGTGTTACCATTTGTTGAATCTATGAACCTATAGCTATGAAAACGCTTTCATGTGCCTTCCGAGTTGAACCAAGGTGTTGGTTGTGGCTCTTGGTGAAGTGCAAGAGTCAAGATCAGTGGGTCACCTTGTCTTATTGCATTAGACTTGGCCAAAATGTTAAAGGGGACTGTAAAAGATTGGCAAGAAATTGAGTCTATCTATCCCTCTATCAGCTCTCTGATCGTTAAAACTTACCACAATTCCAGCGCAATCTATATATAAACCTATTGTGATGCTAATGAACTCCCGCTCCCATTTTCTTAGAAGCGCAGTTTGGGTAGTGAATGCTGCAGCAGTTTGGGTAGCGAATGCTGCGGTTTCTAAATTTTTTCTAAATCCTTATCTGTCAAGATAGTCGGCTCAACAACCTAGGACTCAGTAAAAGATCTTATTTCGTTTGTTGCATTTTTGACATAGTTATTGTGATGTGGGGGAGATAAACTTGGCAACTCTTTCTCCATGGTTCTCTTCAACAACCTAGATCTTTCGCCCCTTTTGGGCATGATCTGGGCTCATTTGGGTTACGTAGATTTATCAGTTACTCGATGGACCTAAGTAGCCCTGAAGCCTATACAGGGGAAAGATAAGATAAGATATTAGATGATAAGAACTGTAGAGTAGGAGTTGTCAATTTTCTCATTCTAAATCAATGCGTTGGTGAGTTTTGCGTTGAATCCGGGAAAATATGTTGGGTAGTCGTAAGCTCTGCCCCGCCCATTTGAATGCAGCAGTTCACAAACACTCAAGACACAGGTGTTCTGGAAGGGCTCTCTTGCTGCTATCAACAATCGCTAGTTGCCGAGAGCTCATCCGTCTACGCAGGAAAATATTTAATGTGAGAAATCGGATGTGTTTGCATTTGCAGCAAAAACCAAGCCCACTTCAAAATTTCAACTGCCAATTAGAAAGCTGAAAGTAATGAAACTAAACGCATGAACAGATCTGACGGATGCTTGTGAACTCTGCTTAACCTCTACCAACCAACACACAACCAATATCCAACAATCCCTTCACACCAATAATGTTCAAGCTTGGATTATCTCAATTTTTTGGTGAAATCGTTTTATTATAACCAAACTTAATGAGTTTCCCGATGGCATGCTATCCAACATCTGGATTACTTGTTTCAGATTGAATCTCAAGAGAATCCCATTGAATTATTCCAAATGGTCTACTCTCAAGGGCTAGGCACAAAATGTGCATCTTTCTACAAAGCCTGGGCTGATCAATTTGATGCTAATAACGATCTGAACCGAGCTGACCAAGTGTTCAATTTGGGACTATCCAGTAATGCTGAGCCAAGAGAGGTCATTGAAGAAGCCCATACGTAAGTACTTTTTTAAGATGTTTAACCGACTTCAAATGGAGGAAGTTACTATGGTTGCAGTTTTTTTATTTTTATCGGCATTTGTTGTCCGCTGGCGTTTAGCTCCTGAAAAGCCAATCGGGTTACCATCTTTTTTTTCTTTTGGTTTATTATCAATAATAAACCATTGTAATCGCCCAAGAAAAAAATATTTCTAACCCCCCTCAAAATTTGATGTTTTACGTTTCAAGGCATGTAGAATCCGAATATCAATAAAAAAAATTCTGTCAGTCCGCCTGTGTGTTAGGATAGGAGTCCCCACCTCAAAACTTTCAAAGCTCACAGCAGCTTGAAAAATAGACCAATCCAACTGGGAGTGGTCTTAAAATAACATGCTTCACACAGATAACCAGATAAAATCCTATTGAGCACTGAACCTATAAAATTTCAGTACGATTTATTCCTGTGAACAGAGCCTGTGTGTTAGGATAGGCTGCTCACTAGTGTTATTGAAAGTGACAAAATTACCAGAAAGGAAAACTTGCCGGTGCAAAATTCAGCTTTCAGAAGTTCAATAAGACGTTAGTCCAGGTCCATGCCAATTTTTATCGCCGGGGAACACACGAATACCACATTTTGGGGAAAATAACTGGGGAGCACTACAGGAGCAATGTTTTCACCACAACAGTCACCTCACAACTCTGGCCAAACCAAATAGCTAAATCTTTGAAATTTTCACCAAAAATCAATCTCGGTAACAACACCTTAATTCTTGAACCAACTTGCTAGCTCAATTTTAAGGGTATTTTTGGGGGGTTTTGAGAGGGAGAAAATTCATATTTTCCAGAGTTTTCCTGAAAAATATGTGTTTGGTATCAAATTATATAGATTTCTGGGCGCTGAATCGAAGGAGACCATCGCTGGGTCGATAGCTTTATTGGTTCCCGATAATTGGCCTACCCAGTTTCATTGTCACTTGCATTCATAAATTTGATCTGTACAATCAATTTATCATCTGAGTGAACGCCTAGTATTTTTCTCATAGGAGATTCCAGTTAAGTGTTGGTCGAAGGATGTTGACTGGGCAACTGACCACTGATGAAAAATCTGTGTCCATGGAAACAGCCGAAAGGCAACGAAAAGTTCTTGGTCGTATCAAGAAAGGCGGCAGCGTGAGACCTTCGTCAGGTCTCCCAGGCACCATTCCTATTTCATCAGATCACCTGCTTCAAAATGGCAACATTCAGAAGTCTCTCAGCATTTACCAAGTAAGTAATTTTATCAACATTAAATAGCTACTCAGTATCCCTAATTAGTTTTTATTGATTCCTAGCTTGGTTGTTTTCAAAACGATTTCATTAGGAAGAAGTTACTCAAATTGGCATGCAAATTTTTGACATTTTTATTAGTTTGTGACATTAGTTTGTGTGTCTTTGATATGGCACACAAACTTGGGAAGCGTTACGAAAAAGTGTTAGAAAAATTTGTGATGATTTCCGCTTACAACCAGTCGCTGCTATAAGGATTTCACAAATCTTTACTTTACAATTTATAGAATGACAGCCCATGACAGAAGTCGTGCGGGCCGGTGTGCGCGGATATTTACATTATAGAAGAGTAACTTCCGCATTTTCCATCCCACAAAAATCGTTCACCACTCGTTTGAAAGCCCTGATTTAAATACAAATTTTTATGTATTCACCTCACCAGTAACTATCCCGAAAACTGGGATTTAAGGTCATTCATAAATGTATATCATAAACAATTCAGTGATCATCTTTGCATTTTTTTGTGTTGCTATTAAGATAGAGATTAGATGTAGTATCAATTTATGTAGGTATTTAGATTAAGGTATTTACGTTTTCCATACAATTTTCACAGAGGAGGGTTCGAATAGCCCTCCATGCAAACATGGTTGGTTTAAGGAGTACCTGAACCACGTGTTCTTGACCTCCCCCCACACGGCAAGCCGCAAGGGAACCATCTCCATCTCTGGAGACAACCTTTCAAAGAAGTACCCATTTGCCAAAGTGCTATGGGTAGAGTCGTGCGTTTCAGCTCGCACTACCAACTGTGCAGGTTGGTCCCTGAGTTATTGCACCAGCACGTAATTCACACGCCGGGAACCTGAGTTCCCTTCCCCACCTCTGTTCAGCTTTCGCCTCCCAGTAGGGGTATGGCAACCACAGCCCCCACAGAGGGGGGTTGCTTGACCCAAGAAGCCAAACCATAGGGGTATATGTTGTACTACTTGTTTGAATACTCTAATTTATTACCTACTGTACTTCGTCCGCCTTCAGTTACCATGGAAGCACAGTCTATTAGATACTGCACTTGATTGGACTTTCCATCTGTTCCACTATAGCCGTTGCAGCATAGCAACTTATGATTATGAGCTTGACGTTGTTGTTGTGTGTCTTGGTAACTATCTCGATAACTAAGATTTAGGTTAAGTGTTCATTAAAAAAAATTATTTTCACTTGATGGAAAAGCTCAACCATGACGAGGGGTACGTCGGGGTTCGGCTCGTATTTACGCTACCCAGACAATATCCAAAGAGGTGGTTGCTGGCGAAGCTCATAAAAATGTCTAATTGTGTTGCGGACTTGTAGGCAGCCATTTTTAAAACAATTATCTTTCTTGTTTGCTTTGCAAAGGGAGATACGGGTAAATCCTTCCTTGTCCCCTGCCCTGGTCTGGTTTAGAACGTTCTTCACTTTTGGTTTATTATTCAATAATACACCACTGTAATCGCCCAAGAAACAACATTTTCTAATCCCCCCTCAAAATTTGATGTTTTACATTTCAAGGGATGTAGAATCCGAATATTCAATAAAAAAATTTTGTCTGTCCGCTGTACGCCGTCAACACCGGCCAACTATAATAGCTACGTTCTTAAAATTTTAATCAAAAATCAATCTCAGTCCTACGACGGCCCAATTCTTGAACCATATTGCTAGCTCAATTTTAAAGGTATTTTTTTGGGGGTTTTGAGGGGTAGCAAATTTGGATTTTCCAAGGTTTTTCAGAAAAATGTGTATTTGGTAACAATTTCTATAGATTTTTGGACGCTGAACCGAATGAGACCATTGCGGGATCGATACCTTTATTGGTTCTCAAGTTATCGTAGCTTTTGTGTCAAATTTGGGAGATTTCCTGAGATTTCGAAAACTCGCGAGTTCTTGGAGTCGTTCTATACTCGTCAAACACTCACTTGAACTATACCGTAAGGCGAAAAAGTCAGATTTTAATTTGGAAATTAAAAAAAATAAAAATGATGGAAAAAACTTGAAAAAATAAAACTGACTTCAGAATTATTAGCCTATAAAAGAAACTCTGAAAAGGAAAAAATAACAAATTTTGGTGAAAATTTCAAATTTTTAGCTCTTACAGTTTGGCCGAAAAACTGCTAACGGCGGACGGACAGAATTTTTTTTATTGGATATTCGGATTCTACATGCCTTGAAACGTAAAACATCAAATTTTGAGGGGGGTTAGAAATTTTTTTTTTCTTGGGCGATTACAATGGTTTATTATTGAATAATAAACACAAATCAAGCAATATCCAGATGTCATAAATAGGAAAATTTAAAGTCTCCTAGCATTCATATATTCACTCTTGCGGTCTATAAAAATCTCAAAAGCTAAAAAATGGCATAATGAGGAAAAACTGTGTGTTATCAAAACTACACAAAACAAGTTTTGTGAACGAAGTCAAAGTTGGTCATATGTATAGCAAAAAGACCCAAAAATTACAAATAAAATAACTGAAAAGGCGTTTTATGGGGAGGTACTGGGTGTGACCCCAAAAATTAAAGTGAAGCGATATTCAGCTGTCACATAGAAACATTTGATGCCCTCCAGCGTTCAAATATATTGCATCTAATATATATTCATTTTTGCGGTCTATTAAAATCGCTATATAGCTAATATGCAAATAATGCGGAAGTGCTGCGTATGACCCACTTGATAAAAATCACGCATCATTCAATCGCCGACCCCAACATTTTAAGACCTTGAACGTTCAAATACATTGAGTTTTGCGGCCTGTAAAAATCAAAATGCAAAACATGCACTTGTGAAATTGTGAAAAATACTCATAACGTGGAGGCACTGTATACCCAATATGCAAAAAATCTGGTGTTTTCTGCTTGCCATAACTAACATTTCAAGCCCTCAAAGGTAGAAAAATATTGACTTATGCCTGTAAAAATCCAAACAGAAAAAACCTTGAACCTTTATATACATATTTTTTTCTCAATCACTAGGAAAACATTTCCTGACCATGTCCTTGAATTTCATTCATTTTTCAGGAAGATATGGCCATTTATGTCATTTTGTGGCCACAGACAGACGGACACACAGACAGTTGTTCAAGTGAATTTCTGTTTCAAGTGTAGTTCTAAAAAATTTCTTCCAACAGGACCTTGGTTGTTCCAAGTTCGACTTTTCAGGCGATCTCAATACTTCCATTTACTACGTAAGCATGGAAGTAAAATTCGTCAGGAAATGGTCATTACTGGATTTAGAATGAGTCAAAGCCTCTCACTGCAACAGCTGCTTCAAGACAGTGGCTGATAAGGCTGAATCTCCTGTCGGCCTGTATCTAGTAGTCCCACTGTATTGCCAGCGGCTGTTGGGCCAGATGAAACTGTTACGTTGTGGTTTGTCGCGTATCCATCAGATTCGACATGGGGTTGAGGTAGAGACATTGAATGCGACGTTATCTCATATTTTGTTTTTATATCTCTTCTAGCGCTTTCGCCGCTCTGGGACTCTTCAGGAAACATCTTCTATATAAAAGTTAAAAAAAATAAGGCCCAGTAATAGCTTCGCAAGGTTGGGATTGTCATGAATTGGGAATATTTTTAGAGCACTTCCGCTTTTTAACCGACTTCAAACAAGGAGGAGGTTACTATGGTCGTCTAGCGGGATTTTTTTTTTTTTCGGTATGTGTTGTTCACCGGCGTTCAGCTCCTGTACGTCCGATCGGGTTACTTTAGTTTTTGATTGAAAGGGTTACTATCCTGGTAGGTCCCATAATTTTTTCAATTGAGTCCATCCAGTAGTTACGTCTCCAGACGCGGAGAAACGCCGGAAAACATGATTTTCGCGGAAAAAGGAAGTTTTGACTTTGCAAGCTTATAACTTCTAGAATACTTGCTCGATTGTTTTGTTTCTGGTGTCATTTTGTTCATAATTTATCTGCCTACAAGGGCCTAGCTTCAATTTTTCGTTCGGCATTCTTATATAGCGTGTAGAGAAGAAAATGTAACAAAAAACGTGATGCCGATTTTCACTTTTTTGAGGTTTTTCGAGCACCGTTCCCAACCACGCCGAGAAAAAAATATGAACACTATTGCACCTTAAAGCACTTAGCTAGAGCTTTCTAACGATGGTAAAAAATCAAGTTTAGGTGGCATAATAAGGGAGCAATCGATGTTTTAATGGACCTGTCTTTGAGACCTCATAACTTCCAAACAAAAACTGTTTTTCCATAGTTTTTAAACTTGAATTGTTCAAATTTGAGTCTAGTTTACGTGATTCAAATTTGGTATTGATTGGACTAAAAGTAGATACTTTTTAAGCCGTATTTCTTAAAAATTTGTTTCAAAATCACGTTTTTTTGACTATTTATGCTTGTAGAAAAAAAACTACGTTAGTCATAGCATTCTCGTTAAAAGATTTGAATTCACATAATAACATTGAAAATAGTTAGGTAATCATTATACTTTAGAACTTCAACGTTCAACTGACTTATGAATTGAGTTTGGACGGTTAGTAGTTAGTGACAAGAACACAATAATGAAAGCTTGGGAAAATTCTGTAAAGAGAGCTGTTCATAATTGTGTCACTAAAAAGAGAAAAATAAAAAAAACTTTTTAAAAAAAAATAAAACCGACTTCGAAAACTTTGTCTATAAAATACAATCTGAAAAGGAAAAAATAACAAAAATGTCCCAACTTCGCAGCAACTCATTCGCCAACTACACATTTTAAGGAATACTTTACTACTCGTATTGACCTGACCACTTCCTGATTGATTGGATCACCTTCCCTAATAATATAAAAATTACTATTTCTCATTTTCCAAATGATTAAAAGATTTTCCTTTCACCTCTGAATCGCCTCCAGATTGATCATCTTTTGGAGTCGGCGCCTCTCTGGCAAAATGACTACCCGATGGTTACAAATAAATATGAATTTACGATAAATTAGTAGGTGCCAGGTAATAAGTCTGGGTCTGGACGTAAAGATTCTTAGAGAAATCTGAAATGGTTTTTAGGAAAAGGCGTGAATAGTCACCTTCAAATCGATATTGTAATAATCAGTTCTCATAAATGCTGATTTGCTCTGTTCAAGAATCGTGAAAACTCTTGATATTTATATTCATACTACTGGTAATTCGGAATCTATAGGCTTCTCCAATACAATATAAGAGAGGCGCCGACTCCAAAAGATGATAAATCTGGAGGCGATTCAGAGGTGAAAGGAAAATCTTTTAATCATTTGGGAAATGAGAAATAGTATTTTTTATATTATTAGGGAAGGTGATCCAATCAATCAGGAAGTGGTCAGGTCAATACGAGTAGTAAAGTAGTCCTTAAAATGTGTATAGTTGGCGAATGAGTTGCTGCGAAGTTGGGACATTTTTGTTATTTTTTCCTTTTCAGAGTGTATTTTATAGACAAACTTTTTGAAGTCGGTTTTATTATTTTTTTTTAAGTTTTTTTTATTAAACCTAGAGTCTAATAAATAAAAATAAATAGGGGGCTAGATTTAAATGCAGCGGAAGTGCTCTATAAATATTCCCAATTCATGACATTCCCAACCATGTGGAGCTATTACTGGGCCTTATTTTTTTAAACTTTTATATAGAAGATGTTTCCTGAAGAGGCCCAGAGCGACGAAAGCGCTAGAAGAGATATAAAAGCAAAATATGAGATAACGTCGCATTCAATGTCTCTACCTCAACCCCATGTCGAATCAGATAAAACTGGGGAGCGATTCCCAGAGCGTTAAGAACCAGTGTTCGATTTAGAGCGGGGGACGTGTGGGGCTGCCCTGTCTTGCGTTCAGAAAGGTTGAGATACTGTGGGGAGGAGTCCCTGCCAATGGACAGGTTTTGTGCGCTTATCTCCCTTCTTATCTCACTACTTCTCCATTTCCATAAATACTACTAATTCTGTAAGTAACTTTGGTTTATGCTGCAATCTATAAGGGTGGGCTGTATGATTGCCGATAAGGATTTTTTTCTATCAACTTGTGTCTGTCGGTCGATATCCTATTTAGCAATAATAAAGTTTTATGTGTCTGTTTTGTATTGGTCTTATGGAAAAAATGTTGTAAGATCTTCGGATAGTACAAATAATAGCCAAATTCTGCAAAAATGTGGTAGAAAAAGAATCTATCTTTCTCTTGGTTGAGGGTAGAAAAACCAGGCGACCTCTACTCCATTTTTTAATTCAGCTGAGTACTTTCGCCCGTTCGATCTTCTTCAGGGCATTATAGGACCAAGAGGACCTATGGCCAAGCCTGGCGTTCGCTGATTTTACCTTTTCTTCACATATGTATTATCTAAAATAAGCTGTAATATATATAGGTAAAATCAGCGAACGCCAGGCTCGGCCATAGGTAATGCCCTGAAGAAGCCCGAGCGGATGAAAGTTCTCATAAATGCTGATTTTCTCTGTTCAAGAATCGTGAAAACTCATGATATTCATATTCTTACTAATTCGGAATCTATAGGCTTCTCCAATACAATATAAGAGAGGCGCCGACTCCAAAAGATGATCAATCTGGAGGTGATTCAGAGGTGAAAGGAAAATCTTTTAATCATTTGGGAAATGAAAAATAGTAATTTTTATTCGTTTTTGGGTAGTCGCTTCATATCTTCTTGGTTTTGAAGTTTGCGGGGGAGAAAAACTGGGCAACTCATTCTCCTTTTTCTTTATTGCCCGAAGGGGCGAAAGTGCTAGGCGGGCAATAAAGAAAAAGGAGAATGAGTTGCCCAGTTTTTCTCCCCCGCACACTTCAAAACTAAGTAATTTTTATATTATTAGGAAAGGTGATCCAATCAATTAGGAAGTGGTCAGGTCAATACGAGTAGTAAAGTAGTTCTTAAAATGTGTACTTGGCGAATGAGTTGCTGCGAGTTGGGACATTTTTGTTATTTTTTCCTTTTCAGAGGGTACCTATTTTATAGACAAAGTTTTTGAAGTCGGTTTTATTATTTTATTTTTTTTTCAAGTTTTTTTTTGCGAGGCTTAAAGTCTCCCCTTTTTTTTGTATGAGTCATCTAGTTCCTTGCATGAACTCACATGCTTCATGTTTGTGTATATGAGCAGTATTTACATTGTGCGTTACAATTATGTGATAACTTGTTAATTTATAGGAGGATGAGAATGGTTTACCTATTGTACAATCGATCAGCAAACTGAAAGTTCATGCTGAAAATACCAACAAAGAGAACACCCTTAAACCCAGCTCTTGGATCCATCACAACAAGAAAACACCTATGGCCCCAGCCATTCATTCAACTCCAAATTTTCAAGGTATTCATGGCCTGTATTACATTCTATGAACACAACATTCTTAGGAAACTGGAACTGTTTGACAGCCAGTGATGATTTTAACCCTTTCTCCCTGAAACGCGCCCCACCACCACGAGGCCACCCTCCCGACACTTGAGCGACCCACTTGTGAACCCACTACCAAAGGAATTCGCCAGTCTGCTCACTCCCTTTGTCTTCCTTTCTTATTTTCGCCCACTTTCACTCAACATTATTATTTCTCAACGGAATGATTTTTGAGTTTGTTGCATGTTAACCTATTTGTACATGTATTGCTATGAAGATCAAAGGCACCAATCGTCAATGAAGGGGAAAAGAGCGCTGAGGTCACAGAGGAGATAAGATAAAGGCTGTGACAGTTTCACCCTCCTCGATATTGTTAGTGCCATGAAATCTGTTGGAAGAGGGTGAAAATGAAAGAAGTACTTCTCCCCTACACGATGTTAACCGAATGGAAAATATTAGTACGGAAATACTGCCGCAGATCGCATCAGAAGGTCGAAAAACTACAAAACGCCGAAATGCGTCCATCGGGACAGTGGAAACAGAAGAGGCAGACGCCTAATGCCGTCTGTAGGGCCCTCAACACTCAGCTCTACAAACGCCTTTAGGCGTCTGTCGGGGGGGAAAGGGTTAATAGCTCGGGTTGTATAAGGATGTTAGTATCGTAGTTCGTAGCCAAGAGATCAAAAAATAGAAAAATGGACAAATTATGTTAATATTACCCAATAATATAAATGTATTGTGCTCTAGAATGTCCTTTACAAAGTACAGAATTAGCAGCCTTGGCTAATAACGGCTACAGAGACTTGGCCATCTAGCAGGTGACCCCAATAATAAAAATCAAGCAATATTCAGCTGTCATATAGAAAATTTAAAGTCTAATGTATATTCACTCTTGCGGTCTATTAAAATCTCAAAAGTTAAAAAATGGCATAATGCGGAAGTACTGTGTGTTATCCAAACTATGTAAAACAAGTTTTGTGAACGAGGTCAAAGTTGGTCACAATTAAAGCAAAGAGACCCAAAAAATGCAAATAAAGTAACTGAAAATGCGTCTTACGAGGAGGTACTGCATGTGACCCCAATATTAAAAATCAAGCGATATTGAACTGTCATATAGAAAAATTTTAAGCCCTCCAGCGTTCAAATATATTCATTTTTGTGGTCTATAAAAATCAAACTGTTACAAATGTGCAAATAACGCGGAAGTACTGCAGGTGACCCAATTGATAGAAATCAGGCATCATTCAATCGCCGACCCCAACATTTTTAGACCTTGAACGTTCAAATACATTGAGTTTTGCGGCCTGTAAAAATCAAATTACAAAACATACACTTGTGAAATCGTGAAAAACGCTCATAACGTGGAGGCATTGTATGTGACCCACTATACAAAAAATCTGGTGTTTTCTGCTTGCCATAACCGACATTTCAAGCCCTCAAACGTAGAAAAATATTGACTCTCATAGCCTGTAAAAATCGAAACAGAAAAAACTTTGAACGCTTATATCTAAGAAGTACTGTGTGTAATTCAAAATCCGGAAAAACCTGATTTTGCACAATCACTGGGAAAACATTCCCTTGAAATTTTCATAGGGTTTCATCCATTTTTCAGGGAGATATGGCGATTTATGTCAGTTTGTAACCACAGACAGACAGACACACAGACACTTGTTCAGAAAGTGTTTCTGAGTATACTACTATGAAAATTTCTTCCATCAGGACCTCGGTTTCGAATTCGACTTTTCAGACGATCTCAATACTTCTATTTACTACGTAAACATGGAAGTAAAAAAACAAGTGTTCTGGACGTGGTCGTAGTTGGTCATATTTAAAGCAAAGTGCCCAAAATTACAAAAGCGCTAGAATAAAATAACTGAAGATGCGTTTTAAAAAGTACTGCATGTGACCCCAATAATAAAAATCAAGCAATATCCAGATGTCATATAGGAAAATTTAAAGTCTCCTAGCATTCATGCATTCACTTCGCTCTAGCGGTCTATAAAAACCTCAAAAGCTAAAAAATGGCATAAGGAGGAAAAACTGTGTGTTATCAAAACTACACAAAACAAGTTTTGTGAACGAAGTCAAAGTTGGTCATATGTATAGCAAAAAGACCCAAAAATTACAAATAAAATAACTGAAAAGGCGTTTTATGGGGAAGTACTGCGTGTGACCCCAAAAATTAAAGTGAAGCGATTTTCAGCTGTCACATAGAAACATTTGATGCCCTCCAGCGTTCAAATATATTGCATCTAATATATATTCATTTTTGCGGTTTATTAAAATCGCTATATAGCTAATATGCAAATAATGCGGAAGTACTGCGTATGACCCACTTGATAAAAATCACGCATCATTCAATCGCTGACCCCAACATTTTAAGACCTTGAACGTTCAAATACATTGAGTTTTGCGGCCTGTAAAAATCAAAATGCAAAACATGCACTTGTGAAAAATACTCATAACTTGGAGGCACTGTATACCCAATATACAAAAAATCTGGTGTTTTCTGCTTGCTATAACCGACATTTCAAGCCCTCAAACGTAGAAAAATATTGACTTATAGCCTGTAAAAATCCAAGCAGAAACCAGTGGTGTGCATAGATCACACAGTACTTTCTAATCTAATTTTTATATTATTAGGGAAGGTGATCCAATCAATCAGGAAGTGGTCAGGTCAATACGAGTAGTAAAGTAGTCCTTAAAATGTGTAGTTGGCGAATGAGTTGCTGCGAAGTTGGGACATTTTTGTTATTTTTTCTTTTTTAGAGTGTATTTTATAGACAAACTTTTTGAAGTCGGGTTTTTTTTTTAAAGTTTTTTTTTATTTTTTTCTTTTTAGTGACTTACAATTATGGACAGCTCTCTTTACAGAATTTTCCCAAGCTTTCATTATTGTGTTCTTGTCACTTACTACTAACCGTCTAAACTCAATTCATAAGTCCGTTGAACGTTGAAGTTCTAAAGTATAATGATTACCTAACTATTTTCAATGTTATTATGTTGATTGAGAGTGAGTTTGAACGTTTGGAATAATCCATCCACTGATTTGGGTCTCTTGGTCAACATACCGGATACTTTGATCCCATTGATACACCTTACAAAACTCAAATAATTGTCTACACCATTGCTGGTTACTGAATTGCACCAATTCACTCGTTCTTTATTTCTCTAACGATAATAGAGTGATGATTTCCTGAAGCGTATCCGCATTCACACTGAATGAGAGAATCCGAACCAAATTTCAGAAATTCGTCAAACGTTTGTGCATTAAAATGGAGTTATTTGGCCTTCAAAACCATGTTATTTATTGAAAATTTAACGCCAAATTCAAATCTTCTAACGAGAATGCTATGACTAAGGTAGTTTTTTTTCTACAAGCATAAATAGTCCAAAAAACGTGATTGTGAAACTATTTTTTTAGTAATACGGCCTAAAAAGTATCTAATTTCAGTCGAATCAATACCAAATTTGAATCACGTAAACTAGACTCAACTTCCAACAATTTAAGTGTACAAACAATGAAAAAATAGTTTTAGTTTAGAAGTTATGAGGTCTCAAACATAGGTCTATAAAAACATCAATTGCTCCCTTATTAAGCTACCTAAACTTGATTTTTTACCATCGTTGGAAAGCTCTAGCTAAGTGCTTTCAAGTGCAATAGTGTTCATACTTTTTTTCTCGACGTAGTTGGGAACGGTACTCGAAAAACCTCAAAAAAGTGAAAATCGGCATCACGTTTTTTGTTACACTTTCTTCTCTACACGCTATATTAGAATGCCGAACGAAAAATTGAAGCTAGGCCCTTGTAGGCAGATAAATTATGAACAAAATGACACCAGAAACAAAACAATCGAGCAATTATTCTAGAAGTTATAAGCTTGCAAAGTCAAAACTTCCTTTTTTCGCGAAAATCATGTTTTCCGGCGTTTCTCCGCGTCTGGAGACGTAACTACTGGATGGACTCAATTGAAAAAATTATGGGACCTACCTGGACAGTAACCCTTTCAATCAAAAACTAAAGTAACCCGATCGGACGTACAGGAGCTGAACGCCGGTGGACAACACATACCTACCGAAAAAAAAAAATCCCGCAAGACAACCATAGTAACCTCCTCCTTGTTTGAAGTCGGTTTAAAAAAAAAACAATCGGATCGGACGGTTAGTGCAGCTTTGACAAGCGATAACGATTAACGCTTCGAGGCCGTCCGCGTCCATCTCTCTATCAGTACACGCTCAGTGCGAAATCCGCGCGGTGATTCGTTTTCTTCAGAACCGTGGTGAGACACCCTCGGCCATCCATAATACTGAACGCATTCATGTCAAAAAAGTTCAATAAAAATATTTTTTCGATTTTTTAAAAATATGGAGATCTTACTTTTGGGACAAGCCCCTTAGTAAAAACTTTGAACCTATATGTCTATATCTCAAATGCACTATGTGTTTTTCAAATTTTCAAAAACCTAATCTTTTCTCAATCACTAGGAAAACATTTCCTGAAAATGTCATTGAATTTCATTCATTTTTCAGGAAGATATGGTCATTTATGCCATTTTGTGACCACAGACAGACGGACACACACACTTGTTCAGAAAGTGATTTTGAGTATAGTTCTATAAAAATTTCTTCCAACAGGACCTTGGTTCCAAATTCGACTGTTCAGACGATCTCAATACTTCCATTTATTAAGTGAACATGGAAGTAAATATAACAAAAATGTACCAACTTCCAGCAAGTACTAACTACAAACTCAAGGACTACTCTACTGCTCGTATTAACCTGGCCACTTCCTGATTGATTGGACCACTTCCTCTAACTATATAAAAAACCATTGGTGTGCATAAATCACATAGTACTTCCATGTTTGAGTTGGTAACCAGTATAACTAATTTTAAATCAACAAACTCGTGCGAGGGCCTTTATGGGCCCACATCATCAGCTTTTAATAAATTATCCAAGTGACTAACTCCTTATTTACAGAGCCACGATGGCTTGCCTAAATTTAACTACATGTGAATGTTCCATTATGTTGTCTGTGATCAATGTTGTTGTTAACCAACTCGCAATGGAAGAGAGAGCCAGATGGCTCTAATAGTGCATCAATAACAATTTTGTCAATCATTTTCTCTCTTGTGACGTAGAATAAGATGCCATGACTGTAGCTGAGTATTTCATTTTCGCATGTTTGATATTTTGGTTTTTTTCACTGCAGTATTGAAAGATGATGACATAGAAGAAACCCCAAGTCGACAGTCAACACTTGAATCACCAGTTCCAGCCAATGTACTCAGAGCCAAAAAGTTGGAATCCAAACACAAGGCTGAAGAAATCCTTAAGACTTCACTTCACAAGTCATTGAGCAAACCCCAATTACCCATTGTTGAAGTGAGCTACCAAACAACAGAATCTTTTGAGTGAATTTGTTACGTTCTAATTGATTTACTCTGTATTGTCTTATTTTGCACACAAAGGCTTTTGCGGGCGGAAAAGAGTTCTGTTTTGAAGAATTGAGATGGGCCTTTTTGAACAAAAGAATGACAAAAAAACGTGGTGAGTGAACTTCTTTTTGTTGCTAAAAACATTATTTTTGTTGTCTCATTTTTTACTTCCATGTTTACGTAGTAAATGGAAGTATAGAGATCGTCTGAAAAGTCGAATTTGGAACCGATGTCCTGTTGGAAGAAATTTTCATAGTACTATACTCAGAATCACTTACTGAACAAGTGTCTGTGTGTCCGTCTGTCTGTGGTCACAAACTGACATAAATCGCCATATCTCCCTGAAAAATTGATGAAACCCCATGAAGTTTAAAGAGAATGTTTTCACAGCAATTGTGCAAAATTAGAGTTTTCCGGACTTTGGATTACGCACAGTACTTATAAGCGTCCATCCGAGATATAAGCGTTCAAGGGTTTCTTCTGTTTCAATTTTTACAGGCTATAAGAGTCAAGATTTTTCTACGTTTGAGGGCTTGAAATGTTTGTTTAGGAGCTGATTACAGCTGATTTTTGTATATTGGGTCACATACAGTACCTCCACGTTATGAGCCTTTTTCACGATTTCACAAGTGCATGTTTTGTATTTTGATTTTTACAGGCCGCGAAACTCAATGTATTTGAACGTTCAAGGTCTTAAATGTTGGGGTCGGCGACTGAATGATGCCTGATTTTTATCAAGTGGGTCACATACAGTACTTCCACGATATTTGCATATTGGCAACATTTTGATTTTTGTAGACCGCATAAATCAATACATTTGTAGAACGCTGGGGGAATAAAAAATTTTCTAAATGACAGCTGAATATCGCTTGATTTTTATTTTTGGGGTCACATGCAGTACTTCCTTGTAAAACGCATTTTCAGTCATTTTATTCATGTGTTATTGTACTCTTTGAGTCTCTTTGCTTTAAATATGACCAACTTTGACCTTGTTCACAAAATTTGTTTTGTATAGTTCGGATAACACGCAGTACTTCCGCCTTATGTGTTTTCCGCCGTTTTATTGCTTAGGAGATTTTCATAAACCACAAGAGTGAATCTATATGAACGCTGGGAGACTACATTTTTGTATATGAGAGCTTAATATTGCTCGATTTTTGATTTTTCGCTCAACAAGTGTTTATGCGTGTCCATCTGTCTATGGTCTGAGTGACCAAAATTGCCATTTTCTTCCAAAAAAAAACTCTTGAAATTCTTTCTTATATTTTCAGAAAATGTATTCCCAGTGCAAATAAGACGACGCGATTGATGTTTCAATATTTGACACACACTTTTCCAGAGTTATAAAAGTTGAAACTTTATTCCATGTTATTTATTGTGATTTTAGCAGCCATAAAAGACAATATTTTTGATAGATCAACGCCTTGAAATATTCTTCATGGCAAGCAGATCGCCAGATTATTTAATTTCTATCTTTGGCTTGCACACCGTTTAGTATCGTGTCATGAGCTTTTGTTGTGGCTATCTTCTACTGCTTCAAAAGTTGATATTTTTCAACGCTGGAGATTTTTGAATGTGTATAACGATAACTAACTAAGTTGTGCGTTTTTCTAATTTTGGGTCTCCTGGCTCGTTTACCATAAAAGCTGTTGTAAACTAACGTTTCGGCCTTTGTACGATTTTCTTGATTTTATAATTGGTTGTACCTGTTACCGACTCAAACATGGAAGTACTGTGTGATCTATGCACACCACTGGGTTTCTTTCATATTTATGTGTAGTAAATGAGAATTATTATCGGCCTGAAGTTGAATCTGGAGTCAAGATGAATTTGACCAGATTTTCAATATTCTGTACTCAGTTCTCTGTCCGTCTGTAGTACTGCCAGCTCACCAGTTGTGGTGCATAGCTATCTAAAAATTCTGGTGGAGCAGAGCGTTTTTCACTTATTAACGTGGATGTTGCTGGCTGCATAGACGTCTGAGAGAGCGATAAAGACTGCTGATTAGGGCTCAAACGCTTCCCCCTTATGTGGTTTATTGAGTATTGAGTTAATGTTCACTTCAGTTTATTTTCGTCTTATATTTCGACTCAAAATTATTGCTTTTCAATCACTTAGTTTCAGTTGTATAATTTTCATTTTCCGAACATCTGGTCTCCAAATTCAAATTTTCTTAGTAACAAAAATTCTAAATAAATTCATTCGTATTCGTGTTCGTTCTCTCAACGGAGTAACTCATTTATAAAATTTAAAACAAGTTCATACCTGCCGAGCCTTTAGCCAAATGAGGTCTCAAACATAGGTCCATTAAAACATCGATTGCTCCCTTATTATGCCACCTAAACTTGATTTTTTACCATCGTTGAAAAGCTCTTGCTAAGTACTTCCAAGTGCAATAGTGTTCATATTTTTTTCTCGACGTGGTTGGGAACGGTGCTCGAAAAACCTCAAAAATGTGAAAATCGGCATCACGTTTTTTCTTACACTTTCTTCTCTACACGCCATATGAGAATGCCGAACGAAAAATTGGAGCTGGGCCCTTGTAGGCAGATAAATTATGAACAAAATGACACCAGAAACAAAACAATCGAGCAATTATTCTAGAAGTTATAAGCTTGCAAAGTCAAAAGTCCCTTTTTTTGCGAAAAACACGTTTTCCGGCGTTTCTCCGCGTCTGGGGACGTAACTACTGGATGGACTCAATTGAAAAAATGATGGGATCTACCTGGATAGTAACCCTTTCAAACAAAGAAAAAGTAACCCAATCGGACGTACAGGAACTGAACGCCGGCGGACAACACATACCGAAAAAAAACAAACAAAAAAACCCGCAAGTCAACTATAGTAACCTCCTCCTTTTTTGAAGTCGGTTAATACAAATCAGGACACTGTAAATGTACAGTAGAAAACAAGAAAAAACCAGTCAGTCGCCGGTTTTAGAGTTGTAAATAAATTAAAAATATTAAGTTGCTTGATAGCCAAAACTTGAAAACATTTTGCTGGGAATCCATGGGCATAAAAATATAGTATACCAACTAAATTCGCTAACTACACTGTATTTTTTCTTGGTTGGGTTGTCGCATCTCTCATCGTACTGGGTTGGTGAGGGGGAGAAGAACCAGGCGACATGTTCTCCGATTTTTTATTTACTGGCCGAGTACTTTCGCCCCTTCGGGCATCCTCAGGGCGATGTGGAACCATAGGTTACCACAGCCAAGTTCGGTCAGTAGTTAAAGCTTAAGTAATATAATTCATTATCTGCCTGGTCTTCTCCTCGTCGGTACTGATGGTAAGAGCATTTTTAAAAACATGTTAATAATAAAATTTAGATTAAAAATAAGAATGTAGTTTTAATCTAAATTTTATTATTAACATGTTTTTAAAAATGCTCTTACCATCAGTACCGACGAGGAGAAGACCAGGCAGATAATGAATTATATTACTTAAGCTTTAACTACTGACCGAACTTGGCTGTGGTAACCTATGGTTCCACATCGCCCTGAGGATGCCCGAAGGGGCGAAAGTACTCGGCCAGTAAATAAAAAATCGGAGAACATGTCGCCTGGTTCTTCTCCCCCTCACCAACCCAGTACACTATGTATATTTTATGTGCAAATATATCCATGGTCTGGGTAGTATATCTGTTAACTATGCTACATATTACTACTATTACTATAACTGTGGCTTACTTCAACTGTGGCTTTAAATATATTACTATATTATTCAGGTGAGGAGAACTACATGAGAGTCGACCATTTAATTACGCCTTGCAAGTCTTCACTGGTGAGTCCAACGCCAACTCTGCCTACTGCAGCTTCAAACTCCAAAGAGATCACTTTCACCCTTTCGACTCCAGCATCCAGCTGCTGTCCCATCTACCCCATCTTGGAGTATACACAATCGAGTCGTTACAACATTGAAGAAACAGCTTCCCTAGACCCTAGCAAACCTGTTGTTTCGCGACGCTGTACCAATGAATTTCCAGCAACACCTAATGTGATTTATCATACTGATGAAGATGGTGTTTACGCTATCCCTAGCACTCCAGCCGATCACCATGGGCTTCCAAACTTCCAGATCGATAGGCTTTCTCGTGAAGCTTCAGCTTGCCCGAAAAATCCCGAAGATACTCCATCAACAAGCCAGATTATTGTGCGACCTAAAGCTGTCAAACCAGCGAAAATCACACCATTTGTTGTATTTCAAGATGAAGCTGACCCTTAATTTGTCTTTGAATATTGGAATATCGTTTAAAATGATTCAGTTTGTAATTATTGTTCCAAATGTGTACGTGATCTAATTAATTGAATTATACTGGGTGGATGGAATTCTTGTTACCTTTGAGCTACAGGTCCTTTCAACTGCCATTCTCTATAAAATGGAAATATTCATTTTTATCTTCGGGCAACTTCACTCAATTATTCTATTCTTCTTATCTTTCTTAGCAGTTGTCAAAATATATTTTTAACCTATTCAGATCTACTGCTTGAAATGATTTCTCTTCTATCCAAGTTCAATGGTAACCATCTTACAAGAAAGGAAAATATTGTAATAAAAAACACGGCTTCAGCAGTGGGCTTTTTATTCACACAACCGAATATTGCAACTAGTTATAATTGAGTTTTCACGCCGTTCACATCAGACGTTGCACCACGCTCAGTAACGCAGTACGCCTGGAAAGCATAGAAATCTTAGCCAATAGAACTCTGAAGAGAAGCAATAAATTAAATACTGGGGTTTTTATTAGGATGAATGATGGAATGTTGATTTTCAAAAGAAAACGGGAATCACCTAATTTGTATAATTGTGGCATTCAAGCACTAGAAAGGCATTAGGCTCTTCATGCACTAGAACGTCAATATTATTCAACCAACTTTCTAAAAACTTGACTTGAACATGGGCGTAGTTTTGACAGTTGATGCTTTGGCCAGCTCTAAGGTCATTCTAAAAAGATTTGAACTGAAGGGTCCGGCGTTTCTGGACTCCATTGTGACAGGAGATGAAACTTGGCTGGCTAATTACACGAGACAAAAAGAAAATCCCAACCGTGGCTCCATATCTCCTCACTGTCAGGGAAAAATCAATACAAATTATGGTTTCGGTTTTTTGGGACCAGTAAAGCATTCCTTGGGTCGAATTTTTACCTCATGGGGAAACAACGTGCAACGGGGCATAATACTGTACAACTTTGAAAAATCTGAGGAGGGCATTTCTGAACAAGTGGAGAAAAATGCTAACGAAGGGAGTCTGCCTTTTGCATGTAAAGCGCAATCACACAAGGCGAACCCTTTACGGAACTTTTGTACTCCTTCGGTTGGGACGTTTTGAACCACCCACCTCACTCCCACTACTTTGCTCCTTCTGATAATCATCTGTTCACCTCTATTGAAGATGCACCTTGTAGGAAAAAAAAACTTTCAACCCAACAGGAGATCCAAACCGCTGTTACAAACGTGACCATGGAGGTGGCGGATTAGAAACCTCAATTCGAAAGCGTAAACATGCAGTGATTGAGGAGGCAATTACGTGGAAAAATAATAACGTAGAATAATTTCTAGGAAAATAACTGAGCTGTATGCGAGTAATACCCTATATTGTTTTTTTTAGATGTTATTGTACATTAACTACCTGGGACCTATCGTTTTTTGTTATTAGAAAACCATCTCTATTTACAGTCAATTTGCATTGTCGCCTCCAACACCACATCCCTTCTTCTATTGATGAGCCTCCTGTAGCTGGTCTGCGTGTACCACTTTGTCACGTCCATTTGGAAGGCAGATTCTGTACACAACATCGCTGAACCTCTTGAGTGCAACGTGGGTTCCCATCCATGGTCATTGACGCTTGGTTGTGAGCCCTTTCTTCCTCAATGGGTTGTACAACCGGACTCTGTCTTGGCGAGTACACTGTATCTCTTCTTTGCCTCGTCTGCCTTGTTTCCCAGTGCCTCCCTGGTGACATCGTGCGCCTTGTCGAGTATTTTCCGCAAGGCCATGAGGTACTTTGCAGGGGTGACTGGTTCTGGAGCCAACACGGTCAGCTGACAGAGTGGGCATCTTTCCACAGACGAACATTGATGGTGAGAAACCTGTGATACAGTGAGTAGTTGCCCTGTAAGCAAGAAAGGCCCACGCGAGGTGCTCATCCCCATTATTTTGATGATGCTCAGTGACCTTTCGGATCATCTCAATCAGAGTTCTTTTAAACCGCTTTACCAGTCCATTACTCTATGTTTACAGCAGTATTGTCCATGCTTGTACACACAGAGGATCCTCATAACTCCTCTGAAAAATCTGACTCGAAGTTGCGACCTTAATCAGTGTGTAGCTCCCTGGGAACACCAAATTGTGCCACAAGATGCTCAACCAGTCCTTGAGTCATCGACTCCGCTCGCCAATCTGTAACCTAGAATGCTTATGGCCACTTGGTAAACTAGTCCACAGCCACAACAATGTGATGATTTTCACAAGTCAACCGTGGGAAGGAGCATATTACATCGACGGCTACTCTTTCAAAGGGGACAACTACATGGTCTTGTAAGGGTGGTTGTTTTCCACTTGATCTAGCTTCTCTGCATATGACATAGTTTTGCAAAATTCCATATGCCCCTCTGTAACCCCTCCCAGCAGAAATTTTGTCGTGGCTCACTCATCATTCTCCTTGTTCCTAAGTGTCCCAAGTTGTGCACTTTCTGGAGCACTGTCCGTCGACTGTGCTGGGGAACAACAAACTGTACTACGAACCTATATCATTCTCCCACTGTCTCTTCAGTACCCCATCCTTCATGATTATCTGGTCCCACATAGCCATGAGAGCTTCTGAGTGTTGATTCGGACCTGTTTTACATCCCCATGGTCATTGTCTTCGTACATCCATGTATCAGACATGGTTGATAGGACAAACTGTCAGTGTTTCCATGTGCTGCTCCCTTATGTTACAACTGTTATGTTATAAGGCACCAGCCATGTGACCGCTAACCTGCTGAAAGTTCTGTAGCCACTGTAGGGATGGGTGCATAGGACGGGTGGCACCCTAAATAGCAACTATCGACAATATCCAGGTCCAGCGTTTTTCCCCATTCATCCTGATAACCGGTATAAATAGTTTTAGAGTTGCAGGCTGAAGCTCGTTGGGATCTTCTGAAACATAAATATGTCAAAATCCATTTCCATTTCTTCAAATGTTAGCGATGCTCGTCCTAAATTCCTTCATATGAGCTCCTTGACCACATGAACGATTCGCTCCCACCATCCTCACTCCTATGCCGTGGTAGGAGTGCTGAATTTCCACCGAATTTTGTGTAATTCTGAAAAACAAGAAATTCCTTTCCCGTAATTAATTCTGGTGAAATTTATCCCATTGTCTGAGTTTATGACCGACATTCAGCCTCTTTGCGCAATAAATCATCTTAGACAAACGAAGAAAGATTCTGTTGACAATGTGGTTTTTAATTCGCATCCTTTCAGAAAAAGAGGTCCTGCAAGGGCCACTCCTATAATTTCGGAGGCAGTGACACTGGAAATCCAATCTGCAAGTACGCTACTGAAGGTGTCGCTAGGGTTTTCCTTTGTGACTTGACTGTGCGTATGAATGGTCTTCCAACTCCAAAAAGTGGTGATTGAGAGCTGGAAAGGAAAGTTGTTCAATCATTTGGGGAATGAGAAATAATTATTTTTTATATTATAAGTGGAGGTGGTCCAATCAGTGGTCAATTCAGTAGAAGTAGTAATGTAGATATCTGCGGATACGCCTCAGACTATGGCGAAGAGCTATCTATTCTATGACCGTGAGAATGCATCCCATGCAATTTGATGGGGGTAAAGGTCCGACACGATTCTTGGATGCTCGAACGGGCCAGCAGGTGCAAATGTTCCTGGAGCTGTGACAGTATGGCGCTGAATTTTGGCTTATTGACAGTTGATACATGCTTGAGTCCATTTGGAAATGTCAACATTCATACTCGCCATCCATTTCCAGTTTTCTCAGGCCGCAAGAGATCGAAATTTAATCTCTTGAGGTTCACTGAGAAAACTGGAAAACGGATTCTTCAACAAGAACTGACAAATCTGTATAAAAGGCAAATAGAAATAATGATCATAGGTGTAGTACAAGTTTGTTTTATTTAGAATAAACAAATAATATCATACAGTATCACAAAAATCGTCCTGATTAGCGAAAGTTTTTTCAATTTGTAATGTACAATAATATAAAAATAGCTGGTACATGAAATGTGGAAAAATGATGTTGGAGGATCCTCAGTCTACGCGTTCCAACGTCTAATTGGGCCACCGAGCGCCAAATTGCAGACCTGGAAAAGAGGTACATGGAAGTGATCAGAGAAAGAATAAATGGCGTATCGACACATTGTTCAAGTTGTGATATTTACATTCCACAAGCTGTGACAGAAAATTATTTATTACCTTTCTGCATCTAAGGAAAACCCCTGAAATTTTCATTAGAGTACGTTGCTGACTGTATCGGGCAACCCTTCGTAAAGCATTTCCTCACTCGTACCTGAAATTCAATACAGAGAATTAGATTTCTACAAATCGAATTAGCCCTTATCTTGACACAACTAGAATTGAATACTTTTTAAAGATTTTTTTCTCTTTAATCGCTTCTGGGGGTCCTAAATAACCTAAAATGACAGCTTAAAAAAATAAATACCTACCTACATAATAATGAATACCTAATAGAATAATGCGCTACTAATTTCAATTATTGACGTAATCAAATTTCTGAGTACTGTATTATTTCACATGAACTTATCTCACAGGGAAAAATTAAAATGGATGCACGCTTTGCTAGCATCGCTAAGAAGGGAAAAAAAACATCCGAATCATATTCTTCCGAAGATAGAAGCGCTAGTATCGATATTCACGTTCAACGGACTAGTTATGACGTAATAACTATTCATTTTTTGTTCAAAATCATCAGTTTTCATCAGCGATTTTCACAATTTTCATGAAAAATTGGTCATTCCGTCTTCAGCTGACACCAAATAGCAGAATAAATTCAGGCCATTAGGAACGAAAATAAAAAATACGCGTCCTCCCCATTGACTTGTGACAGAAAATTATTGATTACCTTTCTGCATCTAAGGGAAACCCAATGAAATTTTCATTTGAGTGCGTTGCTGACTGTATTGGGCAACCCTTCGTAAAGTAACATCGTTACGGCACTTGAAAAATGTTGATAACAATTCCTCCTCCGAAATGTTAATGGAAACATTGTTGTCAACATTTTCTGTAACATTGTTATTTTTTCCGTCAACATTGTTAGTAACATTGTTGGCGAAACCGAGTTTTGTTATCGAGCCATGTGCGATAACAAACCGGCATTTGTGACTAACATTGAGGATAACATTGTTAGAGAACTAGACCCAAATAAAACAGACGGAAGAATTGTTGGCAACAAAAAAGTTGACGACATTGTTGCTAACAATGTTGGTAACATATTTCTAGATCATCTCATTTTGTTACAAACATTATTGTTAACAACATCTCATGTTAATAACATTTGTTTTCACTAACATTTGGTCTGTAAGCACCTTCATACACTTTAGTTACCTCAAACGCATGCGATAGAGTTACCCAACTGATCTGCATATCGAATTAGCCCTTATCTTGAAACAACAAGAATAAAATATTTGTTAAAGACTTTTTCCTCTTAAATCGCTTTTGGGGGTCTTAAATAACCTAAAATGACAGCTTAAAAAAATACATACCTACCTACATAATAATGGATACCTAATAGAATAATGCGCTACTAATTTCAATTATTGACGTAATCAAATTTTTGAGTAATGTATTATTTCACATGAACTTATCTCTCAGGGAAAAAATTAAAATGGATGCACGCTTTGCTAGCATCCCTAAGAAGGAAAAAACATCAAGTACCTAGCCAATCCAGTTCGCCATGTACATCAGTGAACTTCATATTAGATACCTAGGTAGTAAGATAATGGGGAAGACGCCTATTTTTTATTTTCGTTCCTTTTGGCCTGAATTCTGTTATTTGGTGTCAACTGAAGACGGAATGACCAATTTTTCATGAAAATTGTGCGTTTCCGCGGAGAAAATCGCTAAGGAAAACCGATGATTTTGAACGAAAAATGAATAGTTATTACGTCATAACTAGTCAGTCGAACGTGAATATCGACACTAGCGCTTGTATCTTCGGAGAATAAACTAACATAGGGAGCAATAATTTGAGGTTGCTGTGAGATTACCAAACCCCCCTCAGCAATTTATTTGCTTTACAAGGCATTTCGGGCGGTACTGACTCGACGATTAAAAAAACCTAACAAGTAGCAGTGAAGTTAGGTAGCGTCATTTACTCGATTTAGCATGACTCCAGTCTTAAAGACCGTCTTGTTGTTACTGTCTTTCAGCCGTCTGCAGAGCGCTCTAGGGAGTCACTTCAATCGGTTGGAGTTACATCTCCGGGTTTATTCAAACCACTGATTTTCCTTAGCGATTTTCTCCGCGAAAACTCACAATTTTCATGAAAAATTGGTCATTCCGTCTTCAGCTGACACCAAATAACAGAATTCAGGCCATTAGGTACGAAAATAAAAAATAGGCGTCTTCCCCATTAACATTTTGATTTTCTGATCATTAGAATATCCTATAGCTACAATTTCGATTAACAATGGAGATCTCAGCTCCTAACTTTCTCTGTGGCTCATAATTAATTTGGGAGGAGCAATAGTGAACGTTCTTACTGTCATAATCATAACCTGTGTTGTCGATACGAAAATACAGGAATCCAGCATGACTTCAACAAAATCTCAAGAATTGTTACATCGTTTTAAATTGTGATTGGATATTACTATGAAACAGTATTTTTCGAATCCTTAACCCTTATTAGGGCACAGTGTACTTAAGTACACCATCCTTTAAAATGCCCCCAGAAGCCACGGAAATCCTCGATTTCAACTTTTTTTTGCTCATATCTCTTTGCTATGATCTCCTCTACCGCGTGGTAAAATTAAAATCAGTTAGCCGGAAATTCGTGATAAGGTTGTGTTTTCACTCATTGACTGCAGATCGTTCCAGTTTGTGAGATGTGTTGAGCCTCATCAGTTGTGAGGTAAGTTCAAACTGTTCAATTTTGTAATAAAATCGATTTTTTTTCAGTTGAAAGTGATTAAAATGATTGGTACATATACCCTAGTTACTGTTTAGTGTGAAAGTTGTTAATTTATTTGCTTGTAAGTCGATTGAGGCGAAAAAAACTGAAGGTGTCTTTAAGTCACCTTTGCTCTGATAGGGTATGCGATTAGGGCATAACTTGAATTCTGTGACAGGGGTTTTTACACCACTTCACCCTAGTTTGCAGATGTTTGGATCAACAGGCGAAGCCAGTCAGATCTTCATCGAATATAAATTAGTGAATATCAATCTGGTCCCTGATTCTATTAGACGTCATGGCGTAAGTCATCGTTTGGAGTTCACCACGGAAGGAAACTGTAGGCCCTGCCACGTCAAACAAACTGTTTTCGAATGTAAAACGCTGCAAATGATTGTACAGTGGTTTATTATTCCTTCGCTTCAATATTGATTTAGAAAGACTATCCATTTGTGATAGTAATTATTTCGAACATTTCGGAACAATCCCACCGAAAAACAGATTGTAACTATGGGGGAAAACTCCGTAGCAACTATTGTAATTTTATTCAATTTTATTTTTCTTAATTTCCTAATTAAAAACTAAATTTTTTGCCTAACGGTACAGCTGGAGAGAGCGTTTCACGACCATTCCAATGAGTATAGAACGATTTTTATAGCTCCAAGAACTCTCGAGTTATACCCTCATGTCAAATTTCTAAAAATCTCCCAAATTCGGCACAAAAGCTGCGATAACTCGAGAACCAATAAAGCTATCGAAACGGCGATGGTCTCATTCGATTCAGCGTCCAAAAATCTATATAATTTGATACCACGTACACATTTTTCTGAAAAACCGTGGAAAATATGAATTTTCTCCCCCTCATAACCCCCCAAAAATACCCTTAAAATTGAGCTAGAAAGTTGGTTCAAGAATTGGGCCGTCGTAGGACCGAGATTGATTTTTGGTGAAAATTTCAAGAATGTAGCTATTATGGTTTGGCCGGAAAAGTGTTGACGGCGTACGGCGTACGGCGGACAGACAGAATTTTTTTTATTGGATATTCGGATTCTACATGCCTTGAAACGTAAAACATCAAATTTTGAGGGGGGGTTATAAATTTTTTTTTCTTGGGCGATTACAATGGTTTATTATTGAATAATAAACCAAAAATGTGACGTTAGGCTGCGTGTAGAAAGACAAGCATTGTTTCAAACAAATTCATTTGTAACAATGTAGGTACCTAAGTATAGAGAGATCATGTTGTGGTTTTGTATTTCGAATAATATTTTATTTTACACTCTTTGTGTAAATTGGTTTATATGGGGGGGATGGATTCCTGAACTCTACATTCATTTTTAGCGAATTTCAGTTTGCAGTGGATTCCTAAGCATTTCTCCACACGCCATTGGAAACTTATCAGAATCAAGCGAAACTGAATTTTTTACACTGAGGGAGACAGTTGCTTGATTGTGATGAGATTTCTTGATGGAGCGTAGAGAAAAGTTCCGGAATCCACTACAAACTAAATTTCGCAAAAAATGAATGTAGACAATTCGGGAATACACCGCCCAAATATTCTCATATAGTTATAAATTTCGAAGAACCAAAGATCCTAAAAAAATTTACATTCAATGCCTGCCTAATGTTTTATTCACTCTTTATACTCGTAGTTACCATGGTAAAATAATATTCGTTCGATCTCCAAGATGAGATAATCTGATACACCATCAATAAATAATGTGAATTATTTATTTACTTCAAATTTATTGTGATTTTGATAGAATTTTACCAGGAATAAAACTGAGAGAAAAGTTTTGTGTGATTTTCATTGAAAACCCTGATCATGCATCTTCAACAGCTATCCGGTCAAAGTATACCAAGTACACCGATACCAAAAAATTTTAGGTACCTATGGGTAATTTTTGAAATTAAATTGCATATTATTCATATTGGAGGCTCTTAGAAGCCATTTAACCAAGAAATTTAAAAAAAATCCAACGAATTCCATGCTTGCCCTAATAAGGGTTATAATAGGTATTAGGTAGCACAGCAAAACGCTTCAACGCATGCCGCATGTTGCAAGGTTAATTTAACGACCGACCATGAGATGAGGCGTATGAAAGGAAATAAAAATAGCAACATAGTAAACTTACCATAATAGAAGTTCGGCGCACAACGATTATGGAATAGAAAACAAGAGTATTTTTTTGAATAAAAACAATTAACGACGAGGACGAGGCAGACAGTAGACACCTAGACACGCAACCTCTGAAGTCTGAATCTGAATTTCGCACTGAATACTGAATTAGTGAATTTAATAAAATCAAAATGGCACCGACCATTCGAAAAGGCACCGAGCATGGTGTAGAAAGCTAGGCTTTTTGAGGTCGGACTTGGGAAGCTTCCTATGCCGTCCGTCGCCGCCACCGTCGCATTCCTCCCACCCCGCTCGGTGCCGTTTCGAATGGTCGCTGCCATTTTGATTTCGTTAAATTCAGTGTGATTGTGTAATTCAGATTCAGAGGGTACGTCTACTGTCTGGCTCGTCGTTAATTGTTTTTATTCGAAAAAATACATATTTTCTATTCCATAATCGTTGTGCGCCGAACTTCTATTATGGTTCATGTAGGTATCAATTTAATCATGTTAGAGTGGGAGAAAAATATAGGTAATAAAGGTAAATATAATTACACTATACAAGGTAAAATATAATTTAAGAAAAAATTATTGAGACTGCCGCTCACATTCGGTCCCGAACGAGACATAAGGCCCGCCCACCTTCTCAAGGCTAGGCAAGGCAGAGCTCTCGCGGCTGGTACGGCCTTTCACCTTCACCTCAGTCTCGTATCTCCTCGCGCCTGGCACGAACCACGGACGTCCGCTTTGCTCAGTCTCGTATCACCTCGCGCCAAGTGTTTATTTTTCTTCTTCGTCCGAACTTCTATTATGGTAAGTTTACTTACTACTTTGCTATTTATTTCCTTTCATACGCCTCATCTCATGCACGGTCGATAAATTAACCTTGCAACATGCGGCATGTGTTGATTTGGAAAATACTGTTTCATAGTAGGTAATTTCCAATCACAATTTAAAACGATGTAACAATTCTTGAGATTTTGTTGAAATCATGCTGGATTCCTGTATTTTCGTATCGACAACACAGGTTATGATTATGGCAGTAAGAACGTTCACTATTGCTCCTCCCAAATTAATTATGAGCCACAGAGAAAGTTAGGAGCTGAGATCTCCATTGTTAATCGAAATTGTAGCTATAGGATATTCTAATGATCAGAAAATCAAAATGTTAATGGGGAAGACGCCTATTTTTTATTTTCGTACCTAATGGCCTGAATTCTGTTATTTGGTGTCAGCTGAAGACGGAATGACCAATTTTTCATGAAAATTGTGAAAATCGCTGATGAAAACTGATGATTTTGAACAAAAAATGAATAGTTATTACGTCATAACTAGTCCGTTGAACGTGAATATCGATACTAGCGCTTGTATCTTCGGAAGAATATGATTCGGATGATGAAATATGATTCGGAAGATTTGAGGTTGCTGTGAGATTACCCAAACCCCCCAGCAATTGTTTGCTTCACGAGGCATTTTGGGCGGTACTAACTCGACGATTAAAAAATATAACAAGTAAGTACTTAGCAGTGAAGTTAGCGCATGGGGTAGAAAGCTAGGCTTTTTGAGGTCGGACTTAAGAAGCTTCCTATGCCGTCCGTCGCCGCCACCGTCGCATTCCTCCCACCCTGCTCGGTGCCGTTTCGAACGGTCGCTGGGTCGCTGCCATTTTGATTTCGATAAATTCAGTAGGGATGGGATATCGGAGCCTCAATATCGATATTGGCATCGGTGTCGATATCGTACACCCAATATCGATATCAACGATATATTGGTCCCTTAACATCGATATTTATCAATATATCGGTCAACTATCGATTTTTTCAACATTTTAAAAAACTACCATTTCGCGCAGCTAATTATCGTGATTACATCAGTTCACTGGAGAGTTTTAGTGCATTTTGCATTTTTTGAAAACTTAAACGTAGGAGTAAGGTACTTATCTCCCTAAAAATTTATTTTGTAGTACCACAGAGCAGAATTTAATAAAACAACAACACAGTATTATTATGACACGTCAATACAATACAGTTACAGCATGGGGTGGAGATAACATAACATCTGGTGAAGGTTACTTTACTCTTTACTTGGTCAATGTCATCAGTCGATTGGTCAACGGTCGATGTGAATGGTCGATTGTATGAGATAATTATGTTATTCGGTATTGATGGGATTCAACGTCGATAAATAATTAATGTTATTTAAAAGAAGCCGATTTTTCACAAATTTTTCCGATATCCGATATATCGGTAAGGTACAATCGATCATCGATAAATATCGACAGACCAATATCGATTTTAAAAAATCGGTTCTTCGTGACCGATTATCGATATTTTTGAAATATCGATTATCGATTCCCATCCCTAAAATTCAGTGTGATTGTGTAATTCAGATTCAGAGGTTACGTCTACTGTCTGGCTCGTCGTTAATTGTTTTTATTCGAAAAAATACTTATTTTCTATTCCATAATCGTTGTGCGCCGAACTTCTATTATGGTAAGTTTACTATGTTGCTATTTATTTCCTTTCATACGCCTCATCTCATGCACGGTCGATAAATTAACCTTGCAACATGCGGCATGCGTTGATTCGAAAAATACTGTTTCATAGTAGGTAATTTCCAATCACAATTTAAAACGATGTAACAATTCTTGAGATTTTGTTGAAATCATGCTGGATTCCTGTATTTTCGTATCGACGACACAGGTTATGATTATGGCAGTAAGAACGTTCACTATTGCTCCTCCCAAATTAATTATGAGCCACAGAGGAAGTTATGAGCTGAGATCACCATTGTAAATCGGAATTGTAGCTATAGGATATTCTAATGATCAGAAAATCAAAATGTTAAATATCTTACTACCTATCTAATATCAAGTTCACTGATGTACATGGCGAACTGGATTGGCTAGGGACTTGAAGTTTTTTTTTTCCTTCCTAGCGATGCTAGCAAAGCGTGCATCCATTTTAATTTTTCCCTGTGAGATAAGTTCATGTGAAATAATACAGTACTCAGAAATTTGATTACGTCAATAATTGAAATTAGTAGCGCATTATTCTATTAGGTATTCATTATTATGTAGGTAGGTATTTATTTTTTTAAGCTGTCATTTTAGGTTATTTAGGACCCCCAGAAGCGATTAAAGAGAAAAAATCTTTAAAAAGTATTCAATTCTAGTTGTGTCAAGATAAGGGCTAATTCGATTTGTAGAAATCTAATTCTCTGTATTGAATTTCAGGTACGAGTGAGGAAAAAAATGCTTTACGAAGGGTTGCCCGATACAGTCAGCAACGTACTCTAATGAAAATTTCAGGGGTTTTCCTTAGATGCAGAAAGGTAATAAATAATTTTCTGTCACAGCTTGTGGAATGTAAATATCACAACTTGAAAAATGTGTCGATACGCCATTTATTCTTTCTCTGATCACTTCCATGTACCTCTTTTCCAGGTCTGCAATTTGGCGCTCGGTGGCCCAATTAGACGTTGGAACGCGTAAACTGAGGATCCTCCAACATCAATGAATATTTATGTAGCAGTGGACTTTTCTTTGCATTGCATACAATCCACTTAAGTGGAGCGCTTTCCGTTTTTATATTTATCCCACCATCGTAGCACTATTGGAATTGTTTTATATTTTTTCTTGCCTTTTGAAATTATTTCAACGCTACCGACTTTTATTTGATCAAAAATAATTATCAAACGTGATACTGTACATCCTTACTACGATTCATTTTATTTCATAAATCACTTTTTTTTAAACTCACCACCTTGGATAATGTTCACTTAATATTTTTCCACATTTCATGTGCCAGCTATTTTTATATTATTGTACATTACAAATTGAAAAAACTTTCGCTAATCAGGACGATTTTTGTGATACTGTATGATATTATTTGTTTATTCTAAATAAAACAAACTTGTACTACACCTATGATCATTACTTCTATTTGCCTTTTATACAGATTTGTCAGTTCTTGCTGAAGAATCCGTTTTCCAGTTTTCTCAGTGAACCTCAAGAGATTGAATTTCGATCTCTTGCGGCCTGAGAAAACTGGAAATGGATGAGTCGACGTACTATTTAGTAGTTTTAAAAAAGAGCGGCAAAAAACCTCAATCGATTATACTGGTTCGATTCAATTACTCTACTCGATAGATAAACATCGATATATTTCATCGATTAAAAGTTATCGATTAGATTTTAGTTCAAGTGCCGTCCGAAGAGGTCGCACCTGTAAGTCCGACCTCCTCCCATACCAGTTTCCCCTCTATAAGATCTCCCTTTCTCTATGAGTTAGCGTCACTTACTTGATTTAGCATGACTCCAGTCATTAAGACCGTCTTGTTGTTGTTGTCTGTCTTTCAGCCGTCTGCAGAGCGCTCTAGGGAGTTACTTCAATCCGTTGGAGTTACATCTCCAGGTTTATTCAAATCGCTGATTTTCCTTAGCGATTTTCTCCGCGGAAACTCACAATTTTCATGAAAAATTGGTCATTCCCTTTTCGGCTGACACCGAATAGCAGAATTCAGGCCATTAGGAACAAAAATAAAAAATAGGGGGTCTTCCCCATTGTCACAGCTTGTAGAATGCAAATATCACAACTAAATCAATGTGTTGATACGCCAGTTATTCTTTCTCTGATCACTTCCATATACCTCTTTTCCAGGTTTGCAATTTGCCGCTTGGTGGCCCGTAGACGTTGGAACGCGTAAATTGAGGATCCTCCAACATCAATGAATATTTATGTAGCAGTGGACTTTTCTTTGCATTGCATACAATCCACTTAAGTGGAGCGCTTTCCGTTTTTATAATTTCCCCACCATCGTAGCACTATTGGAATTGTTTTAGGTTTTTTGTTGCTTTTTAAAATTATTTTAATGCTACCGACTTTTAATTGATCAAAAATAATTATCAAACGTGATACTGTACATCCTTACCTAGTACGATTAATTTTATTTCATAAATCACTTTTTTAAACTCACCAACTTGGATAATGTTCACTTAATATTTTTCCACATTTCATCTACCAGCTATTTTGGTTTATTATTCAATAATAAACCATTGTAATCGCCCAAGAAAAAAATTTATAACCCCCCCTCATAATTTGATGTTTTACGTTTCAAGGCATGTAGAATCCGAATATCCAATAAAAAAAATTCTGTCTGTCCGCCGTACGCCGTCAACACTTTTCCGGCCAAACCATAATAGCTAAATTCTTGAATTTTTCACCAAAAATCAAACTCGGTCCTACGACGGCCCAATTCTTGAACCAACTTGCTAGCTCAACTTGAAGGGTATCTTTGAGGGGGAGAAAACTCATATTTTCCAAGGTTTTTCAGAAAAATGTGTACGTAGTATCAAATTATATAGATTTTTGGACGCTGAATCGAATGAGACCATTGCGAGATCGATAGCTTCATTGGTTGTCGAGTTATCACTGCTTTTGTGTCGGATTTGGGAGATCTTCAGAAATTTGACATGATGGTATAACTCAAGAGTTCTTGGACCTATAAAAATCGTTCTATACTCATTGGAATGGTCGTCAAACACTCTCTCCAGCTGTAGGGTAAGGCAAAAAATTTAGTTTTTAATTAGGAAATTAAGAAAATTAAAAATGATAAAAATTGCAATAGTTGCTACGGATTTTTTCCGATAGCTACCAATCTGTTTTTCGGTGAGAACGTCACAAATGTTCGGAATAATTCTTATCACAAATGAATAGTCTTTCTAAATCAATATTGAAGCGAAGGAATAATAAACCACTGTTCAATCATTTGCAGCGTTTTTATATTATTGTACATTACAAATAGAAAAAACTTAAGCTAATCAGAACGGTTTTTGTGATACTGTATGATATAATTTGTTTATTCTAAATAAAACAGACTTGTACCGCACATTTGTTCATTACTTCTATTTGCCTTTTATACAAATTTGTCAGGTACTGTCAGTTCTCTCTGAAGAATCCATGTTATCCAGTTTTCTCAGTGAACTTCAAGAGATTAAATTTCGATCTCTTGCGGCCTGAGAAAACTGGAAATGGATGTGTCAACGTGCTTTTTTGTAGTATTTTATAAAAGAGCAATAAATTAGTAGGTGCCAAGTAATAAGTTTGGGTCTGGACGTGAAGATTCATAGAGAACTCTTGAATGGTTTTTAGGAAAAGGCGTAAATAGTCATCGTCAAATCGATATTGTTAAACATCGGTTCTCATAAATGCTGGTTTGCACTGTTCAAGAATCATGATTTTCTTCGTTTGGTTGTCGTCGCATTTATTGTAGTAGAGGGGTTGTGAGGGGGAGAAAAACCAGGCGACTTATTGTGTGGAACCATGAGGTCCACGTCGCCCTGAAGATGGGCGAAAGTGCTCGGCCAGCCATTAAAAATCTGGAGAATAAGTCGCCTGGTTTTTGTCCCCCTCACAACCCCTCTTCTACAAGAATCATGATATTTATATTCTTACTAATTCGAAATCTATAGGCTTCTCCAATACAATATAAGGGAGGCGCCGACTCCAAAAAATTTTCTTTTAATATGCCAAGCGCACATTCCACAATTCACCGTATACATTTGTGTCTCGTATTATAAAGTCTCTCAGCGTCATCTCTGGGATCATTTCGCAAGGGTGGCATTAGCTAAGTTCTTAAACCGTATGCTGAATCCCCGAGGATAACATAATTTGGAAACATTCCTCTCTCCATTTGCTCATAAAGGACGCAGTTTCGAAGCACACTACTATCGTGAACGCTACCCGGCCATTTCGAATAAACATAAAAAAAACTTTAAAAAAAAAATAAAACCGACTTCAAAAAGTTTGTCTATATAATACACTCTGAAAAGGAAAAAATAACAAAAATGTCCCAACTTCGCAGCAACTCATTCGCCAACTACACATTTTAAGGACTACTTTACTACTCGTATTGACCTGACCACTTCCTGATTGATTGGATCACCTTCCCTAATAATATAAAAATTACTATTTCTCATTTCCCAAATGATTAAAAGATTTTCCTTTCACCTCTGAATTGCCTCCAGACTGATCATCTTTTGGAGTCGGCGCCTCTCTTATATTGTATTGGAGAAGCCTATAGATTCCGAATTACCAGTAGTATGAATATAAATATCATGAGTTTTCACGATTCTTGAACAGAGCAAATCAGCATTTATGAGAACTGATTATTAACAATATCGATTTGAAGGTGACTATTCACGCCTTTTCCTAAAAACCATTTCAGATTTCTCTAAGAATCTCCACGTCCAGACCCAGACTTATTATCTGGCACCTACTAATTTATCGTAAATTCATATTTATTTGTAACCATCGGGTAGTCATTTTGCCAGAGAGGCGCCGACTCCAAAAGATGATCAATCTGGAGGCAATTCAGAGGTGAAAGGAAAATCTTTTAATCATTTGGGAAATGAGAAATAGTAATTTTTATATTATTAGGGAAGGTGATCCAATCAATCAGGAAGTGGTCAGGTCAATACGAGTAGTAAAGTAGTCCTTAAAATGTGTAGTTGGCGAATGAGTTGCTGCGAAGTTGGGACATTTTTGTTATTTTTTCCTTTTCAGAGTGTATTTTATAGACAAACTTTTTGAAGTCGGTTTTATTTTTTTTTTTTAAGTTTTTTTTTATTTTTCTCTTTTTAGTGACTTACAATTATGGACAGCTCTCTTTACAGAATTTTCCCAAGCTTTCATTATTGTGTTCTTGTCACTTACTACTAACCGTCCAAACTCAATTCATAAGTCCGTTGAACGTTGAAGTTCTAAAGTATAATGATTACCTAACTATTTTCAATGTTATTATGTTGATTGAGAGTGAGTTTGAACGTTTGGAATAATCCATCTACTGATTTGGGTCTCTTGGTCAACATACCGGATACTTTGATCCCATTGATACACCTTACAAAACTCAAATAATTGTCTACACCATTGCTGGTTACTGAATTGCACCGATTCACTCGTTCTTTATTTCTCAAACGATAATAGAGTTATGATTTCCTGAAGCGTATCCGCATTCACACTGAATGAGAGAATCCGAACCAAATTTCAGAAATTCGCCAAACGTTTGTGCATTAAAATGGAGTTATTTGGCCTATAAAACCATGTTATTTATTGAAAATTTAACGCTGAATTCAAATCTTCTAACGAGAATGCTATGACTAACGTAGTTTTTTTTTCTCCAAGCATAAATAGTCCAAAAAACGTGATTTTGAAACAAATTTTTTAGAAATACGGCCTAAAAAGTATCTACTTTTCGTTCAATCAATACCGAATTTGAATCACGTAAACTAGACTCAAATTTGAACAATTTAAGTATAAAAAATATGGAAAAACAGTTTTGGATTGGAAGTTAAGAGGTCTGAAACACAGGTCCATTAAAACATCGATTGCTCCCTTATTATGCCACATAAACTTGATTTTTTAACATCGTTAGAAAGCTCTAGCTAAGTGCTTTCAAGTGCAATAGTGTTCATATTTTTTTCTCGACGTGGTTGGGAACGGTGCTCGAAAAACCTCAAAAAAGTGAAAATCGGCATCACGTTTTTTGTTACACTTTCTTCTCTACACGCTATATTAGAATGCCGAACGAAACATTGAAGCTAGGCCCTTGTAGGCAGATAAATTATGAACAAAATGACACCAGAAACAAAACAATCGAGCAAGTATTCTAGAAGTTATAAGCTTGCAAAGTCAAAACTTCCTCGTGACCCCGATAATAAAAATCAAGCAAAATTCAACTGTCGTAAAGAAAAATTCAAAGTCTAAAGTATATTCACTCTTGTGGTCTATAAAAATCTCTAATGCAAAAAAACGGCATACGGCGGAAGTACTGTGTGTTATCCAAACTATACAAAACAAGTTCTGTGAACCCGTGAAGTTTTGCACCCTGTAAAAAGCTCAACAGCGATAAACGGCGTAGGGCGGAAGTACGGTATGTGATCAAAACAAAACAAAACATGATTGTTGTTGGTCACATTTAAAGCAGAGACTCGAAAGTTACAAGAGTGCTAGAATGAAATAACTGAATCGCGTTTAACGAGGAAGTACTGCATGTGACCCCGATAATAAAAATCAAGCAAAATTCAACTGTCATGAAGAAAAATTTAAAGTCTAAAGTATATTCACTCTTGTGGTCTATAAAAATATCTAATGCAAAAAACGGCATAAGGCGGAAGTACTGTGTGTTATCCAAACTATACAAAACAAGTTCTGTGAACGTGGTCAGAGTTGGTCAAAAATATAGCAAAGAGCCCTAAAAAGTATAGTAACTGAAAATGCGTTTTGCGAGGAAGTACTGCAGGTGACCTCAATAATAAAAAACAAGCAATATTCAGCTGTCATATAGAAAATTTAAAGTCTAATGTATATTCACTCTTGCGGTCTATTAAAATCTCAAAAGTTAAAAAATGGCATACAGCGGAAGTACTGTGTGTTGCCCAAACCATACAAAACAAGTTTTGTGAACGAGGTCAAAGTTGGTCATATTTATAGCAAAGAGACCCTAAAAGTACAATAACGCTTAATAAAATAACTGAAAATGGTTTTACGAGGAAGTACTGCAGGTGACCCCAATAATAAAAATCAAGCAATATTCAGCTGTCATATAGAAAATTCAAAGTCTAATGTATATTCACTCTTGCGGTCTATTAAATCTCAAAAGTTAAAAAAAAGGCATAATGCGGAAGTACTGTGTGTTATCCAAACTATGCAAAACAAGTTTTGTGACCGAGGTCAAAGTTGGTCATATTTAAAGCAAAGAAACCCAAAAAATACAAATTAAACAACTGAAAATGCGTTTTACGAGGAGGTACTGCATGTGACCCCAATAATAAAAATCAAGCGATATTCAACTGTCATATAGAAAAATTTTAAGTCCTCCAGCGTTCAAATATATTCATTTTTGTGGTCTATAAAAATCAAAATGTAGCAAATGTGCAAATAACGCGGATGTACTGCATGTGACCCATTTGATCAAAATCAGGCATCATTCAATCGCCAACCCCAACATTTTAAGACCTCAAACATTCAAATACATTGAGTTTTGCGGCCTGTAAAAATCAAAATACAAAACATGCACTTGTGAAATCGTGAAAAACGCTCATAACGTGGAGGCATTGTATGTGACCCACTATACAAAAAATCTAGTGTTTTCTGCTTGCCATAACCGACATTTCAAGCCCTCAAATGTAGAAAAATATTGATTCTTCGAAACAGAAAAAACTTTGAACGCTTATATCTCGGAAGTACTGTGTGTAATTCAAAATCTGGAAAAACCTAATTTTGAACAATCACTGGGAGAACATTCCCTTGAAATTTCATAGGGTTTCATCAATTTTTCAGGGAGATATGGCGATTTATGTCAGTTTGTGACCACAGACAGACAGACAGACGGACAGACGGACACACAGACACTTGTTCAGAAAGTGTTTCTGAGTATACTACTATGAAAATTTATTCCATCAGGACCTCGGTTCCGAATTCGACTTTTCAGACGATCTCAATACTTCCATTTACTACATAAACATGGAAGTAAAAAAAAACTTTTTAAAAAAAAAAATAAAACCGACTTCAAAAACTTTGTTTATAAAATACACTCTGAAAAGGAAAAAATAACAAAAATGTCCCAACTTCGCAGCAACTCATTCGCCAACTACACATTTTAAGGACTACTTTACTACTCGTATTGACCTGACCACTTCCTGATTGATTGGATCACCTTCCCTAATAATATAAAAACTACTATTTCTCATTTCCCAACTGATTAAAAGATTTTCCTTTCACCTCTGAATTGCCTCCAGATTTATCATCTTTTGGAGTCGGCGCCTCTCTTATATTGTATTGGAGAAGCCTATCGATTCCGAATTAGTAAGAATATAAATATCATGAGTTTTCACTATTCTTGAACAGAGCACATCAGCATTTATGAGAACTAATTATTAACAATATCGATTTGAAGGTGACTATTCACGCCTTTTAATAAAAACCATTTCAGATTTCTCTAAGAATCTTTACGTCCAGACCCAGACTTATTACCTGGCACCTACTAATTTATCGTAAATTCATATTTATTTGTAACCATCGGTTATTTTGCCAGAGAGGCGCCGACTCCAAAAGATGATAAATCTGGAGGCAATTCAGAGGTGAAAGGAAAATCTTTTAATCAGTTGGGAAATGAGAAATAGTAGTTTTTATATTATTAGGGAAGGTGATCCAATCAATCAGGAAGTGGTCAGGTCAATACGAGTAGTAAAGTAGTCCTTAAAATGTGTAGTTGGCGAATGAGTTGCTGCGAAGTTGGGACATTTTTGTTATTTTTTCCTTTTCAGAGTGTATTTTATAGACAAAGTTTTTGAAGTCGGTTTTATTTTTTTTTTTTAAAGTTTTTTTTTTATTTTTCTCTTTTTAGTGACTTACAATTATGGACAGCTCTCTTTACAGAATTTTCCCAAGCTTTCATTCTTTCATAAAGTTTCAGTCTCGTTCTATCATTCATGCGAGTATTAATGATCGATCATAACAAGTTCTTGTCACTTACTACTAACCGTCCAAACTCAATTCATAAGTCAGTTGAACGTTGAAGTTCTAAAGTATAATGGTTACCTAACTATTTTCAATGTTATTATGTTGATTGAGAGTGAGTTTGAACGTTTGGAATAATCCATCCACTGATTGGGTCTTGGTCAACATACCGGATACTTTGATCCCATTGATACACCTTACAAAACTCAAATAATTGTCTACACCATTGCTGATTACTGAATTGCACCAATTCACTCGTTCTTTATTTCTCTATTCTTCTCGTTCTATTATCTCGTTATTTCTCGTTCTATTATTACGATAATAGAGAGATAATTTTCTCAAGCGCAATCGCACTGAATGAGAGAATCCTAACAAAATTTCAGAAATTCGCCGAACGTTTGTGCATTAAAATGGAGTTATTTGGCCTTCAAAACCATGTTATTTATTGAAAATTTAACGCCAAATTCAAATCTTCTAACGAGAATGCTATGACTAACGTAGTTTTTTTTCTACAAGCATAAATAGTCCGAAAAACGTGATTTTGAAACAAATTTTTTAGAAATACGGCCTAAAAAGTATCTACTTTTAGTCCAATCAATACCAAATTTGAATCTCGTAAACTAGACTCAAATTTGAACAATTTAAGTATAAAAAATATGGAAAAACAGTTTTTGTTTCGAAGTTATGAGGTCTCAAACACAGGTCCATTAAAACATCGATTGCTCCCTTATTATGCCACCTAAACTTGATTTTTTACCATCGTCAGAAAGCTCTAGCTAAGTGCTTTCAGGTGCAATAGTGTTCATATTTTTTTTCTCGACGTGGTTGGGAACGGTGCTCGAAAAACCTCAAAAAAGTGAAAATCGGCATCACGTTTTTTCTCACACTTTCTTCTCTACACGCTATATTAGAATGCCGAACGAAAAATTGAAGCTAGGCCCTTGTAGGCAGATAAATTATGAACAAAATGAAACCAGAAACAAAACAATCGAGCAAGTATTCTAGAAGTTACAAGCTTGCAAAGTCAAAACTCTCTTTTTTCGCGAAAATCACGTTTTCCGGCGTTTCTCCGCGTCTGGGGACGTAACTACTGGATGGACTCAATTGAAAAAATTATGGGACCTACCTGGATAGTAACCCTTTCAAACAAAAAAAAAAGTAACCCAATCGAACGTACAGGAGCTGAACGCTGGTGGACAACACATACCGAGGAAAAAAAAAAAAAAAAAAAAAAAATCCCGCTAGACGACCATAGTAACCTCCTCCTTGTTTGAAGTCGGTTAAAAATCATATCAGGTAATACTTACTTTCTCGGAAGTTTTCATACCAAATCTGGGATTATTCCGAACCAAATTTTTCTATAATGAAATAAAAGTTCACCGGTTTTCATATACAGCAACTTCATTCTTCAGTATCCAGTGCCGCCATGTTTTATTTCCATTTTAAACTAATATAAAGAACAACCAACTTGGTCTAAGGATGAGAACAGACTGAATTTAATTTTAAATTGTTTATGCTAAATTTATGAAAAGCCGGAAACAAATTTGAGACAAGTGAACAATTTAATGGTTCAATTTAATTCCTACTGATGAATATAAATTGGTTTTAAAATAGACGCTATTCAACCATGAGGATTAAAAACTTCCAGGGCGTGGTCTTCAGCTTCACAAGTAACAAGAACGTCTCGGTAATTGTCCAGTAGTTGAAGAATCTGAGAGCGCCTCAAGTTCTCTAAGTACATGATATCTTCAATATGATGGTCTCCATTCAAATAATCTGTAAAGCCAAACTTACTAGGTTAGCATCCTCAGCGATACCAGGAAAAATGACCAAATTGATTCTACAGTGGTTTATTATTCTTCGGCTTCCATCATGGTTTAAGAAGAACGTCCATCTGTAACTATCCCAAACTTTAGAAAACGTTTCCACCAAACGGCTCAATGGTAACTTGCAAAGATCGACTTTTAAATTACTTCAATTTATCTAAATATTTAATTCTTTTTCTAGTCGTTGCATTTTTCGATGGCCAGGGGGTGTGAGGAGGAGAAAAACCAGGCGACTCATTCTTTGATTCTTTATCTGATGACCATGCACTTTCGCCTGTTTGGGCAGCAAATAAAGAATTGTAGAATGAAGCGCCTGGTTTTCTCCCCCTCACGCCCCCTGGACATAAAGAAGTTAATTTAATGTCAAACTGATCGCTTAAGAATAAAGCTGAAAAGTGTGTTTAACGTGCACTCCAACGAGGATGCACGGTTTTTACAGCTCAATTAAGTCTCTAGTTACACCATGGAAAAGTCCTCAAAATCTTGAAAACTTCACAGGAAAGAGAACCGTCGACGAAGCTATCAACCCTGTTGTGGTCTCATTCGATTCCCCAATTCGTTCATGTTGAATTACAGTATCAAGAGAAAGTTTCACCTAACGTAGTTAGACATGAGAAACGCGATGGAGTTGTGTCCCTGGTGGTGGTCATGGGCTGACGGCCGTCTGTGTCGTCTGAGTTTTTGGACCGCCTTTTGGACACATTCTGCATTGACCAGGTGAGAGTAGCCTTTAAACGCCTTTTCGCCGCTCGAATTTTGAAATTCGTCTTTGTACATGTGACCACCGTGCTTGGACCTTTTATTACCGCAATTAGTTTTCTTTTGGTCCAATGATTTTGGTCATGTTTTATTAATTATTTTTGCTTTCTTTTCAAAAATTAGACATTTAGGAAGCATTCAAATGTATGACAGAGTGCATTGATCCTACTGAAAAGGACGTTACATTGACCATCTTGTGTTTCAGAATGACTTAATGCACAAATAGAGCTAGTTGTTGGGTCGCTCACTTGAATGATAGTCAGTGGTCTGTGTTTGAGTGGCTAGGCTGGCATTTGGACTTACTGAGAGAATGCTGTAATCACAATGAGGTGAGAAGATACCTGCTTACTCGTACATTGGCGAGTCCCCTCATTTTGGCTTGTTATTAACCATTGTAATCGCCCAAGAAATTTTCTTTCTACCCCCCCCCCCATTGATTGGTGGGAACATTAAAAAATATTCGGAATAATTACCGTCACAAATGGATACTCATTTTAAATCATTATTGAAGCAAAGGAATAATAAACCACTGTACAATCATATGCATAGTTTTGGTTTATTATTCAATAATAAACCATTGTAATCGCCCAAGAAAAAAAAATTTCTAACCCCCCTCAAAATTTGATGTTTTACGTTTCAAGGCATGTAGAATCCGAATATCCAATAAAAAAAATTTCTGTCCGTCCGCCGTACGCCGTTAGCAGTTTTCCGACCAAACTGTAAGAGCTAAAAATTTGAAATTTTCACCAAAAATCCTACGACGGCCTAATTCTTGAACCAACTTGCTAGCTCAATTTTAAGGGTATTTTTGGGGGGTTTTGAGGGGGAGAAAATTCTATTTTCCAAGGTTTTTCAGAGAAATGTGTACGTGGTATCAAATTATATAGATTTTTGAACGCTGAATTGAATGAGACCATCGCCGGGTCGATAGCTTTATTGGTTCTCGAGTTATCGCAGCTTTTGTGAAAAATTTGGGCGATTTTCAGAAATTTGACACGAGGGTATAACTCGAGAGTTCTTGGAGCTATAAAAATCGTTCTATACTCATTGGAATGGTCGTTAAACACTCTCTCCAGCTGTATCGTTAGGCAACAGGTTTAGTTTTTAATTCGGGAATTAAGAAAAATAAAAATTATTAAAATTACAATAGTTGCTACGGAGTTTTCCCCTATAGTTACCATCTGTTTTTCGGTGGGAACGTTCACAAATTTTCGGAATATTTAAAATGACAAATGGATGGTCTTCTTAAATCAATATTGAAGCGAAATAATAATAATCCACTGTACAATCATTTGCAGCGTTTTTCTTAGGAGATGACTTGATTTCTTGTCACCCAGACGCGTCTCAGTCGACTAACGTTAAAGATTATTTAGTACTGGGTTGGTGAGGGGGAGAAGAACCAGGCGACATGTTCTCCGATTTTTTATTTACTGGCCGAGCACTTTCGCCCCTTCAGGCATCCTCAGGGCGATGTGGAACCATAGGTTACCACTGCCGGCTGTGGTAACCTATGGTTCCACATCGCCCTGAGGATGCCTGAAGGGGCGAAAGTGCTCGGCCAGTAAATAAAAAATCGGAGAACATGTCGCCTGGTTCTTCTCCCCCTCACCAACCCAGTACGATGAGAGATGCGACGACTCAACCAAGAAGATTATTTAGAGTAATATTTTCGTATTCTGTTCTTTAGCTAGAAGTATTTGTTAGAGTAGGGGAATTTCCAAATATATCACTTACTTAAGACAAAATACTTGCATCCACTGTGCTTACTACACGATGGTATTTTATAGGTTTCACATCATAAATCTGATTCATTCTGATTTGGGAGTCTACTTGACCAAACCACAATTCACCATTCGCTTTCCAGAATGGGGGAGCAACAAAATTAATCGTAAAATTTCTCATAGATTGATTACCGGTTGCCAAGTTATTCTTCTAATTAATCGTTCCTGATTCTATATTGGCTAACAATTGTTCGGGCTGCTGGTCACCAATTTAATGGTGTCAATCTTCCCGTTTTCTCTAACCGGCTTTTCAGACGATCCCAATACTTTTATTTTTTATGTAAACATGGGAGTAAAAACATCGCGGAAAAACTAACACATCAAGGAAAACATCAGTTTAAAATGGACGATAGCTCACTTTGCTGCACAAGTCGTACAAGGAGTTTCATCTGTTGTGCACTAGCTGGTATGTTGTTTAATATTGAGCGTTCATCAGAGCTCAGTCGAGCTAAGAAATCTTCCACTTCCCATCCACTGACACCAACTCCATCACCAATTGAATCGCTTCCATCACTTTCCATTCCGCTCAACGATAATGTTTCTGAAGGCGTGCTGATCCCACAATTAGAGCCCTCACTTTTCGTTCCATAGTTACCAGGCTGTTTGAATAAAAAGAAGCAATGAAGTCAGTTTGGTTCAGCGTTCAATAGCCGGTAGAAACTGTTACCTTACATGCATTTTTTCAGGAGAAAATTTTTGGAAATACCTAATTTTATCCACCTCCCCCCCTTGAAACCTCCAAAAAATACCTTTAAAATTGAGGTATTGATTTGGCTGAAGAAGTGAGCCACTGACGAGGCAAGAATGATTTAGGGTAATAATTTCATATTTATGTAGCTAGTATGTATATCATGACAGATTATTCAAAATTTCGAAAATTTAACAAAAAAACACAAGTTTTTGAGTAGGATCCCCTTTTCAAAAAGGAGAAATGACAATTGAAGACCAAATTTGTTCGGGACGGCCTTCAACGCTGAGAAAATCGACACCCTCGTCAGTGAAGATCGAGGCCGAACGATCGACCAACTCAGTCAGATCGGTAGAATGTCCTAGAGCAGTTTAAAGAACAGAGATTGTCGACGTTTTTGACAAAAAACGGCATGACCCCGATTGTTCATCTCCCCTACTCACCGGGTCTGTCCTGGCCTCCTGTGACTTCATTTTGTTCCCCAGACTCAAAAGGAACATGAAAGGCAAGTGTTTTGCCACTGTGGAGGAGGTGAAAAGAAAATCGCAGGAAGGCCTAAACACGATTCCGATAAGTGAATTCACAAATAATGGTTTCCAACAATGTAAAAAAGGTTGGACAAGTGTGTTGTGGTCAACGGTAATTAGGCTTGATTGAGAAGATAAGAAATATAGTCATCTAAGTCTGAAAAATATTACTAATGATTTGTAAACTTGACGTAATTGCATTAATAAAAAAAAAAGAAGTTCTTTTCCTTCTCGTCGCATTTCTTGATGTCCGGGGGTTGTGAGGTGGAGAAAAGCTAGGCGACTCATTCTCCAATTCTTTATTAGCTGGCCGAGCACTTTCGCCCATTCGGGCATCCTCAGGGCGACGTCGCCCTGAAGATGCCCGAATAAAATTATCAGATCAAATTATTCTAGACACCCTGATATTGTCGCGTACATCCTGACACCAATTTGTAAAGCAATTCTGAAGCAGTGAATGCTGTTTCACACTAAAAACTCACGAGTTGATGAAGTCCTTTATTGGTTGGCATGTAGAAGATATAAGTATGAAGTTGCAGCAAAAGTCGATGTTGCATCAACCAAATGATGATTTGAGAGTCCGTGAAACTATCATCATTAATAGGGGACATCATCAGTCGGATCGAAGTAGGAAAAGAAAACGAGGCGATTGTCTGAAATATAAAAAATAATTTACACTTCTACAGTGATTTTAACTTAAGACAAACAATGGAAAAATTAGAAATGAAAACTTGTACTTGACAACGAAATATATACATGTTGATTCAAATTTGACGATAAGTCTCTGTCTTTTCAATAAATTTAGTCAGTTAGATAGAAGAAGTTTTGTTGGAATAATTGAGTGTTGAAGATATGAACGAACTTGATTGATTCCAATCGTATCATAGATATTCTTCAAATCAACACTCGAATTGTTCATTGCAGAAAGAAGAATTGCCCAAATCTAATATACCTAATAGCTGCTTCAATTGGTCTGAGCCTGGATCAATTCCCAAGTATTGCAACGACATGTCAGAACGTTCAAGCAAGTAGTTGCAATTAACGCTATAGTCTGCCGCTCAGTAGGTGTTCTGGCACTGGGCAGGAGTTTGAAGTCCTTTGAATTTGTGATTGGCTTAAACTTTTTATGCGATTGATTGCTGGTAGTGATGGTATAATGTCAAGAAATTGTTTCAATTTATTACTGTTGGTGAACAGCACTCTTAAAATGACCATCTTGCAGTCAACAAATCACAATAATGATATCTTAGTGTGTAACCCTGGGTTGAAAAGACAAACTAATTATAAAATTAAGAAATTTATATGAAGGCCAGGTTAAAGTTAGTAACAGAGTCTAGACCTAAGGAGGTCTGGTTTAATTTAAATTACATCGTAGGTTGTTTTGCAGTGCCCTGTTCAAATCACAGAAAGGTTGAAACTCCTTTAACCCAATAAGTAGAGAAGAGTGACAACATGACGAAAATAAACATACTAAGTTTCATATTTCACCTGTAGGAGATTTTGACCAGGAAAAGTTTCTGCAAATTTCTCAACCAATGGTGATGAGGCGAGAAGAACATTATTGGGTGCGGCTATATAAATATTGCTCTCACAGATTGGATATATGATTATGGCTTGGCCAAGATACACCAAATGATAGACCAAATTACACACCTGAAAATGAAAGTATTCAATAATTGCAATCAATTGCAACCAGATGTTAATGGGTTTTGGAAAGCACAAAGCAATTATCCAATACAAGCGTTTAAAAGTTTTCCTTATTGTTGATTTCTACAAACCTTAGGTGAATACCAATATATTTGAATGGACAAGGTCTTAGAAAGCCAAGGTGAGTAGACAGAGACACAGTGGGAAAAAATGTTAAGGCAATAATTTGTTTACTACCGTTTTCAGTGTCAGATCAGCGTCAGAGGCAAGAGTCTGAAGTGACTTGAGCGGTGTGTAGATTTTGATCAACCGTATGAGAGTTGGAGAACAATCAGGGAACAAACTATCAATTAGCACTACTGGATCGATGAGCAGTAATATTCCATGGTAGGGTCTCAAATTTTCCATATACCTAAAAAATAATACTGAAGGTTATTCATGATCAATAAAAGATTAACTGGGTTACATAGGCATTACCGTAACTTGGCGAAGATTATTCATGTTTATGTAGTAAAAATGGAAGTATAGTGATTGTTCGAAAAGCTGAACCGGAGGTCGATTTATTCCTGAACCATATGAGTAAAAGGGCTCACATTTTTATTGTAGGTTATTCTAATGTTAATAAACTTTTGGTGCATATCATATTGAGACATATTACTACGAAGCAATGCACTGTAATCACAATGTTGCAAGAAATGATTGATTTTACTTGCATGTTCACATGGAAAATGAAAATAATGTGATTGTCAGAAAATTCGTACTCAGAGGTCTTTTTGGAAGACATTTTCATAGTACTATGAATGGGAGGGGGGAGCCAGGTGTTCGGCGGGCTTCGTCCAGTGGGGGAGGGCGGGAAGCTTCAGTTGCAGACTGGCAGTCAGTTACGATGATGGCTGCGTGGTCTGAAGGGAGCAGGTGGTTACTGTCAATTCGCAGCGTTATGTGAACATGATAGAAGAATTTCTTCTCCCACAACTTGAAGAGAACAATTTATTACGACATGGACAATAAATATGTGGTTCCAACAAGATGGGGCAACTGCACATACCGCTAGGATATCAATGCAAGCTGTACGCGCTCTGTTCCCTGGACGTTTGATTTCCCGTAATGAAGATGTCCATTGGCCCCCTCGCTCACCGGACCTCACAGTATGTGACTTTTTTTATGGGGCTATTTAAAAGCGAGGGTCTACATCAACAAACCCCGGACCATTCAGGAGTTGAAGGCAGCAATTCACAACAAAATCACATCAATTCCTGGTGATGTGCTTGAGCGGGCAATGCGGAATGTTAAGACCGACTCCAAGAATGCGTCGCTCGAGAAGGAGGGCATTTGATGGATGTAATTTTCAAAAACTAACTTTACTAATTTTTTGTTAATAAACTTCCATTGTAACTACTCGTTTTGCACTTTATTTCAATCCAATACCTTTACAATTGAGTTTGACAAGTATCTTGAAAGCACCCGATCCACCTGCGCCACCCGGTATATTTGACACTTGAGGTCTTCAAGTGTTAGTAATGGCGAGTGAATGACGCTCGATTTTTATCGCTAGGGTCACACAATGTACATCCATGATACCCGCTCATTTTTTGTACTTAGAAATTTTCAAACCACTAAAGTCAATATATTTGAACGTTGGAGGTCGTGAAATGTTATCAAGCAGGGTTGGCAATAGATTTTTACAACCAGGGTCACGCGGCGTACTCCTCCTTTATCCAAATATTGTTTGTATTAAGAATGTTTACAGACTGCAAAAATCAATAATAATTATTTGAACGCTCAAGGTATATGAATTTTTGTTAACGGCATGGAATCACGCTTGATTTCATATAATCTAGTTATCATCACTAAGGCTACCAAAAAATAATGATATACAAAAATTATACAAAATGTTAAACTGATGTTCCAAAATTAAATCTATTATCAGTGCAAATAAGACAATGTGATTGAATTTTCAATACCTAACATACAGTATATCGGAGATTAAGGAATTATGATAAGCACCGTCTCTAGTGCACAAATATGATAATAGTTCTTGCGAGGCTTCATGAAAATTTGTTCCCTTAGCTCATGTAAAATGTTTTCATTCTGGGACAGGGGCCACCAGGACTGAATTGAAAAAAAGTCGAGAGGCCCACTGAGCAACAGAACAACCACTTGAAAAATAGGACTGAACTGCAAACACTCGTTTCTCAAAACTCCAACTGCTGGTAATTACCAAGTAATGATCACTTTAGAACCTACTCTGCTGAGAGAGATCATGAGAGATCATACGTCACTAAGTACCACCTTTCAGTCAATATGGCATGCATTTTAATTTAGGAAAGTAACTTGTCGCGACAAGTGTAACTGTTTGATCTCATAATTTTTCATAATTCTCAAGGAATTTTTCATGCTAATGAATATTGAACTTTGAACAACAAACTGCATGTAAGAAACCAACTATGTCAGCCAACATACTGATAAAGTGATTCAGAGGAAATTTTCACTCCCTGGTTTTGAAGGTAGTGGACTTTTTGTGGCAAACAGAATCCGACGTAAACCCAGCCATTGATTCTCAGATGAATTTTTCCAAAGTTAATGAGATCATTGTACACCTGAAAGTTGAGATCATACACATCACATTGATTGCTTGCTAGCTATCTTGATTGCTCAATCTATGAGCTAGGTACATGTAATTCACCTTCTCTAAATCCTTGGCCAGACTGCACTGCTCTTCTATCAGCTGAAATGGATCATTATTATCATTAGACACATCCTCGGAGCGGTCCTCATGTGCTGCTGTCATAATTTGAACCTGATGATAAGAAAATAAAAACCCCAAGTAGGTAGTTTGTTTCAAAGAGAACACCAATTCTAGCATAATCTTCATCATCTAAAATAAATACTGTTTGAAAAAAAAAATCACCTGCTCGCTCAGATACCTACATCTCCGCTCCTCATGCCGCAATGCAACACCAAGCAATTTGCTCAGCCTGTAATAGCATTTGACAATAGAATGAGATGCACCTGCTTGCAATGAAAACACTACGTTTATGAGCATGATTGGCTCACAGGGCACTAGAGTTGGATGTCCCACAAAGCGAACATTATTTACTTTCAGTTCGAATTTGGCATCACATAGCTCTTGCTTCACAGCAAAAAGGCTTGATAGTACTTCATCGGAGAAACAACCTGGAAATGGAAGAATGCATTGTACTTTATTCTGAACAAGTCAGGAACAAGCGAACCTTAACCCCTTAACCCTAAACCTAACCAGCCCTAATTAAACTCGGTTATCAGTGATGAGATAAATGATAATACCAAACATTTCACGTTTTATTGTTTCAATCATCAGTGTCTTTGTGTTTTGATTTTTTTTAGGTATTGGTGCGTTTTTTATTTTAATCCACAGGGTCTTTTCATTGTATGGGTGACTGTTACTTTGAAAGTTTGTTAGAACATTATGGTGGCGCATTCCCAGTACTTACCTGGTCAAAAGACTGAACCAAACTTGAGAGACTGATCAAGTTGTCAGAAGTTATCAAAAGATGAGACCATGGTGTTTTCTGGCCAATCAATAAAATAAAGATTTTTTGTCGTTGATGAATGCATATTTTTAATCATGGTCCCTAGATTTGCGTTGTGCACACCTGGTGCCTCAATGTGCGGAAAACTGGAGTTTTATGATGCCAATAACTGCCCACATCTTGCCAAGAAGCTTTTCCCCATATTTTTTAAAAAATAAATTAATTCGCTGATCATATATCAAGATTTGGCTAGCGTGGAACGAAGCTAGAGTTCCTAGAGAACTCAACAGAGCTCAACAGACAGACCCCAAAGCCTCTGACTGAATTAGGAAATTCCATTGGGGTGCCGAAAGGCAAAATAAACCTTTGTACGATCATGAGCAGCGATATTTTCTATCAACTTAAATGATGCTCTAAGATTACTAAATATCTTGATTAAATAACTAACAACACTTGCCTTCTTTTTCCCATGAACAGTTATGTTTGCCGATACGAACAGCCTTAGCAAACGTGGAAGTGCTGTGTGATCAATACACACCAAATTTGGTTACAGGAGACTACAGTACGTAAAAAACAAGACGCCAGTGTGGATCGACCCTCAATATCGTCAGCCGACATTGTTTAATACAACAAACACTCACATTTTGATTCAAGTGACAAAGGTTCTTCTTCTGGTATGATGAGTGAGTAAGGGTTTGCTCTCCTCCTTCTAGCTCCAGAAAGAGATTCAGAACCACCTCCTGTACAAGCATCTTTTGAATGCAAAGTTATTTTCTTGTACGGGTATTTGAAAAGTAAACGATCACCTTTGCTATCACTTTTAACCAGGAATACGTTCAACGGGTTCGCATCCATGCTGCATCCTGATGCAAGTGTCAACGTCAACAGAAACTGAATTGAAGAATTAATTAGATATTAATTCTGGGTACTGGAAACTGGAATTGTGTATTGAGATTAGGGAAGGGATGCAATCCGATTATCGATATTTAAGGACTATCGATAACTTAATTACGATTATCGATATATTATATCGGTGACAGCTCTACCGATAATTACCGATTATCGATAGTTTCCAGCCGATATTATCGGTTCCACCATTTGTCGTTTTTCTTCAAATTTTTGTCTTCTTAAACTTGTAAAATTGACTGTGCCCAAGGGGATTGAAAGAGATACGCGTATCTCTTTCAAGTTTCATCCTCCTTGGCCTTAGATGTGACCACAAGGAGCTCTCCGCGGGCAGTACGATTAATCCTAACTCGTAACTCAAATTAGGAACCGACTGAAAGGTAAAATTTTGTCAATGCTGCTGTTCCTCCAAAGTGTTCCCGAATCCTTATTCTTCTGATGTAATACTGAAATGTTTCAATGACGTAATGGGTCTGGACGTAAAGATTCTTAGAGAAATCTGAAATGGTTTTTAGGAAAAGGCGTGAATAGTCACCTTCAAATCGATATTGTTAATAATCAGTTCTCATAAATGCTGATTTGCTCTGTTCAAGAATCGTGAAAACTCATGATATTTATATTCATACTACTGGTAATTCGGAATCTATAGGCTTCTCCAATACAATATAGGAGAGGCGCCGACTCCAAAAGATGATCAATCTGGAGGCAATTCAGAGGTGAAAGGAAAATCTTTTAATCATTTGGGAAATGAGAAATAGTAATTTTTATATTATTAGGGAAGGTGATCCAATCAATCAGGAAGTGGTCAGGTCAATACGAGTAGTAAAGTAGTCCTTAAAATGTGTAGTTGGCGAATGAGTTGCTGCGAAGTTGGGACATTTTTGTTATTTTTAGCCGACTTCAAACATTTTATAGACAAACTTTTTGAAGTCGGTTTTATTTTTTTTTTTAAAGTTTTTTTTTATTTCCTTTTCAGAGTGTATTTTATAGACAAAGTTTTTGAAGTCGGTTTTATTATTTTTTTTTTTAAGTTTTTTTAAAAATTGTAAATTAATTGGTAGTACCGATATATCGATGTACCGATAGATCGATAATTTGTCTCCGATATATCAGTGCTACCGATAGTGGCCCACCGATATATCGGTGACAATGATTATCGATAGTTTTCCTCCGACATTGCATCCCTAATGGCCACTGATAGTCGATAGTATCGAAATAGCGATATTTCCACGCCAATAGTCGATATTTTTCCATCGATAGTTCATTGGTCGATATATATCGACTATCGATAATTTAGTAATGATAGTTTTTGCCGATATTTTTTTCAGTCCGATATAATATCGTAGTGTTTCAGTATTAATAATATTAACAGGCAGTGATTAGTTTTCGAAACTAATCATATATGTCGGCGCAAATCTACCCTCAATAAGAAGACACTTCAAAAAGCGACTTTCAATAACTCCATGGCGGGAAGATTGGGAAATGAACGTACAGGACTCAGGGGGGTGATGGGTTGGTGGAAGAGGAGTCTAGTCTAGTCTGGTCTCTGGTCGTCTGGTCTTGCGCGCGAATGGAAGCGAAGTGTTAGCTTGTGCATTGTGTTCCCGTTTAAAGTTGAAAAAGACAATTTTTTGTTGTTCTAAAGTTTAATTAAATCAGTTTTCCTAGTCGTCTGAAGATCCCTGTTTCCCTGTCACCCTTCCAACATATATTTATTATTAGGTTGAGGTCTCTATTATAATATTAAGTAGGTCGCATCTGTTACAAATATCGTTATTTATTCTGACTTCAATGAGAAATGAGTGATTGCGAACTAGGGATGGGAATCGATAATCGATATTTCAAAAATATCGATAATCGGTCACGAAGAACCGATTTTTTTAAATCGATATTGGTCTGTCGATATTTATCGATGATCGATTGTACCTTACCGATATATCGGATATCGGAAAAATTTGTGAAACATCGGCTTCTTTTAAATAAAATTAATTATTTATCGACGTTGAATCTCATCAATACCGAATAACATAATTATCTCATACAATCAACCATTCACATCGACCGTTGACCAATCGACTGATGACATTGACCAAGTAAAGTAACCTTCACCAGGGTTATGTTATGTTATCTCCACCCCATGTTGCAGCTGTATTGTATTGATGTGTCATAATAATACTGTGTTGTTGTTTTATCAAATTCTGCTCTGTGGTACTACAAAATAAGTTTTTAGGGAGATAAGTACCGGTACAAAGATGTAATCACGATACATAGCTGCGCGAAATGGTAGTTTTTTAAAATGTTGAAAAAAATCGATAGTTAACCGATATATCGATAAATATCGATGTTAAGGGACCAATATATCGTTGATATCGATATTGGGTGTACGATATCGACACCGATGCCAATATCGATATTGAGGCTCCGATATCCCATCCCTATTGCGAACTGACGATGAAGAAGTAATCTTCAACAACAACAACAACGCATGGTGGTAACTTCATGGATGGATGTTATCAACGTTTTTTTATCAGTGTACTTCGTAGTTTTCCGTGTTCATTAGTTCATTTTCATTACCTACTTATAACATAAGATAATTTCTAAATTACTATTTTTACAAACTGTTCCTGAACAACTTTTCTTTTGAAAAATTTTTTCCTACACCTTTGAAACTGAATTTGTAAAATTAAATTATGAATAATGTATTTATCATTTTAACCCGCATTATTTATTCTATTACATATATATATCTATGTTGACTAAAAACTATCGAAAAAGTATCGATATTATTGAACCGATACTATTGGAGTGGAAAGAATCGATTTTTTTCCCGTTATATATCGAGTATCGATATTAGGCACTGATACTATCGGCCACCAATATATCGATATCATATTGTCGATGTCCCATCCCTACTATGTGGCTGTCTGACAAGGTGAGCTTGTTATGTTGATTGAGAGTGAGTTTGAACGTTAGAAATTAATGGAATAATCTATCCACTGATTTGAGACTCTTAGTCTACATACCGGATGCTTTGATCCCATTGATCCACCTTACAAAACTCAAATAATTTAGTACACCATTTTTGATTACTGAAATGCTCCAATTTACATGTTCTTATTTCTCAAATGATAATAGAGTTATGATTTTCTCGAGCCTATCCGCAATTACACTGAATGAGAGGATCCGAACAAAATTTCAGAAATTCGCCCAACGTTTGTGCATTATAATGACAGGATTTGGCCCTCAAAACCATGTAATTTGTTGAAAAAGTAATGCTGAATTCAAACCTGTTAACGAAAATTCTATGACTATCGTAGTTTTTTTTCTACAAGCATAAATAGTTTAAAAAAAATAAAACCGACTTCAAAAAGTTTGTCTATAAAATACACTCTGAAAAGGAAAAAATAACAAAAATGTCCCAACTTCGCAGCAACTCATTCGCCAACTACACATTTTAAGGACTACTTACTTTACTACTCGTATTGACCTGACCACTTCCTGATTGATTGGATCACCTTCCCTAATAATATAAAAATTACTATTTCTCATTTCCCAAATGATTAAAAGATTTTCCTTTCACCTCTGAATCGCCTCCAGATTTATCATCTTTTGGAGTCGGCGCCTCTCTTATATTGTATTGGAGAAGCCTATAGATTCCGAACTACCATATCAGTAGTATGAATATAAATATCATGAGTTTTCACGATTCTTGAACAGAGCAAATCAGCATTTTTTATGAGAACTGATTATTAACAATATCGATTTGAAGGTGACTATTCACGCCTTTTCCTAAAAACCATTTCAGATTTCTCTAAGAATCTTTACATCCAGACCCAGACTTATTACGTGGCGCCTACTAATTTATCGTAAATTCATATTTATTTGTAACCATCAGGTAGTCATTTTGCCAGAGAGGCGCCGACTCCAAAAGATGATCAATCTGGAGGCAATTCAGAGGTGAAAGGAAAATCTTTTAATCATTTGGGAAATGAGAAATAGTAATTTTTATATTATTAGGGAAGGTGATCCAATCAATCAGGAAGTGGTCAGGTCAATACGAGTAGTAAAGTAGTCCTTAAAATGTGTAGTTGGCGAATGAGTTGCTGCGAAGTTGGGACATTTTTGTTATTTTTTCCTTTTCAGAGTGTATTTTATAGACAAACTTTTTGAAGTCGGTTTTATTTTTTTTTTTAAAGTTTTTTTTTATTTTTCTCTTTTTAGTGACTTACAATTATGGACAGCTCTCTTTACAGAATTTTCCCAAGCTTTCATTATTGTGTTCTTGTCACTTACTACTAACCGTCCAAACTCAATTCATGAGTCCGTTGAACGTTGAAGTTCTAAAGTATAATGGTTACCTAACTATTTTCAATGTTATTATGTTGATTGAGAGTGAGTTTGAACGTTTGGAATAATCCATCCACTGATTTGGGTCTCTTGGTCAACATACCGGATACTTTGATCCCATTGATGCACCTTACAAAACTCAAATAATTGTCTACACCATTGCTGGTTACTGAATTGCACCAATTCACTCGTTCTTTATTTCTCTAACGATAATAGAGTGATGATTTCCTGAAGCGTATCCGCATTCACACTGAATGAGAGAATCCGAACCAAATTTCAGAAATTCGCCAAACGTTTGTGCATTAAAATGGAGTTATTTGGCCTTCAAAACCATGTTATTTATTGAAAATTTAACGCTGAATTCAAATCTTCTAACGAGAATGCTATGACTAACGTAGTTTTTTTTCTACAAGCATAAATAGTCCAAAAAACGTGATTTTGAAACAAATTTTTTAGAAATACGGCCTAAAAAGTATTTAATTTTGTTGAATCAATACCAAATTTGGATCACGTAAACTAGACTCAAATTTGAACAGTTTAAGTTTAAAAACGATGGAAAAACAGTTTTGGTTTGGAAGTTATGAGGTCTCAAACACAGGTCCATTAAAACATTGATGGCTCCCTTATTATGCCACATAAACTTGATTTTTTAACATCGTTAGAAAGCTCTAGCTAAGTGCTTTCAAGTGCAATAGTGTTCATATTTTTTTTCTCGACGTGGTTGGGAACGGTGCTCGAAAAACCTCAAAAAAGTGAAAATTGGCATCACGTTTTTTGTTACACTTTCTTCTCTACACGCTATATTAGAATGCCGAACGAAAAATTGGAGCTAGGCCCTTGTAGGCAGATAAATTATGAACAAAATGACACCAGAAACAAAACAATCGAGCAAGTATTCTAGAAGTAATAAGCTTGCAAAGTCAAAACTTCCTTTTTTCGCGAAAATCACGTTTTCCGGCGTTTCTCCGCGTCTGGAGACGTAACTACTGGATGGACTCAATTGAAAAAAATTATGGGACCTACCTGGATAGTAACCCATTCAAACAAAAAAAAAAGTAACCCGATCGGACGTACAAGAGCTGAACGCCGGTGGACAACACATACCGAAAAAAAAAAAAAAGAAAAAAAAAAAAATCCCGCTAGACGACCATAGTAACCTCCTCCTTGTTTGAAGTCGGTTAAAAAAAACGTGATTTTGAAACAATTTTTTATAATTACGGCCTGAAAAGTATCTACGCTTGGTTCAATCAATACCAAACTTATATCACGTAAACTAGAGTTAAATTTGAACAATTTTAGTCTTCAAACTAAGGAAAAACAGTTTTCGTTTAGAAATTATGCAGTCCCTAACATAGGTCCTTAAAAACATCGATTGCTCCCGTATTAAAATTGATTTTTAACCATCATTGGAAAAATCAGTAGTATATTTGAATGCTTGAAGTTCTTTAATGTTTGTAGCGATGTGTAAATTACTTGATTCCCCCTTCAGGGACGGTCATAAATTTTTGGGTGTCATTGCTATGAAAATGACCTCATTTTATGATACTTGGCTTGTATTGTTAGGCTCAGATACTGCACTTCTGCATTATTAACCTAATTCGTAGGTTTTTCTACTTTTCTTTCTTTTTTTTCAAAACAGTTGTAGTGTACTAACGTTGCGGCCTTCGTACTAGTTTCTTGATTTTCTAATTCTGGTTATATCTGTTACTGACTAGATCATGTATGTTCTGTGTTATCTATGTACACTTCAACACAGTTACTAGTAGGAGTCACATAAATATGATCATGCAATTATGTGTGGAATCAAAAGTTTGGTAATAAATAAATCAGTCGAGCATGATTGTGCGTAGTGAACGTTGTTTAACAACGTGTTGTTTCAGAGTGGTTAAGGATGGCTCCTGATACGTTGGCACTTTGTAAAGAGAACATCCAACCCCTGGAGCAGGGACGAGAGCAAGCAAACTTGGATTAGCACTTCGTGCCCTGAGTGATGTTGAACTTCGGGCGAAACTCCAAAAAGAGCGAGAGTTTGTATATTATAGCTGTTTTTAATTTTTCTTGTTACTAATTAATTTCAATCTGTGAGATTTGAGTTGATGATATCTTTCAGGGAGCATGAAAAATATGACATATGATGGAAATGACCCCCTACCGCCGCGGCATGACTATGTCGATTGGATTGAACAGAGTTGCCCAAAACATGGCAAAGAAGTGAATCTGATACCGCTTCTTGAAGATACCATCATGCAATTCAAGGAAGTGGAGCTGTATAAACAGTACAGTCGTTTTATCGACCTAATCATCAAATACGTGAGGATGGTGGCAATTTTTTGTTTGTGGAGTGATAAACTGATTCATGATTGGGGAATAAAATTTCTGGGATTCATGCAGCTAAATATTTGGTGAAAGAAGTCAGCGTTCAGTATAAATTGTGTGATAGGGCTGGCTGGTGTTCAGCCCCTGTAAGTCGATGAGATTACTTTTTAAACTTATTTTTGAGAGGGATACTATCCTGGTAGGTCCCAAATTAAAACAAAATCCATCCAGGAGTTACAGCCCTAGATTTGGAGAAATGCTGGAAAAAGTGATTTTTGCAAAAATAGCAACTTTTGACTTTGCAAGCTAATAACTTTTACAAAAACCGTGCAAATGCGATGAGTGGTTTATTATTCCTTCGATTCAATAGGTAATGATTTCGGAGAACTATCATAACTTGCTCAAACATTAAATTAAAAGGTACATTTTTCGTCTAACTTTATAGTTGAAGAGACCATTTGGCGACCATTCCAACAAGATTACGATTTTCATAGCGCCAACGATTCTCGAGTTATACCTTTATGCCCAATTTGTGAAAATCTCCCAAATTTTACTAACCCCCTCAACATTTTACGTTTTACGTTTCAAGGCATATAGGATCCGAATATCCAGTAGAAAAAATCCTGTCCGTCTGCCGTACGCCGCCATCACTTTTTGGAGGAAACTATTATAGTTACATTTTTGAAATTTCACAAAAAATCAATCGTGGCCTGACAACGGCTCAATTCTTTCGCCAAATCGCTATCTCAATTTTCAGGGTATTTTTGAGGGGGAGAATATTCGTATTTCCCAACGTTTCTCAGAAAAAGGTGTGTTTGATATCCATTTCTATAGATTTTTGGACGCTGAATTGGATAACACCATCGCGGGGTCGGTAGCTTTATTGGTTCATTTTATGATACTTGGCTTGTATTGTTAGGCTCAGATACTGCACTTCTGCATTATTAACCTTATTCGTAGGTTTTTCTACTTTTCTTTCTTTTTTTTCAAAACAGTTGTAGTGTACTAACGTTGCGGCCTTCGTATTAGTTTCTTGATTTTATAATTTTGGTTATATCTGTTACTGACTAGATCATGTAGGTATGTTCTGTGTTATCTATGTACACTTCAACACAGTTACTAGTAGGAGTCACATAAATATGATCATGCAATTATGTGTGGAATCAAAAGTTTGGTAATAAATAAATCAGTCGAGCATGATTGTGCGTAGTGAACGTTGTTTAACAACGTGTTGTTTCAGAGTGGTTAAGGATGGCTCCTGATACGTTGGAACTTTGTAAGGAGAACATCCAACCCCTGGAGCAGGGACGAGAGCAAGCAAACTTGGATTAGCACTTCGTGCCCTGAGTGATGTTGAACTTCGGGCGAAACTCCAAAAAGAGCGAGAGTTTGTATATTATAGCTGTTTTTAATTTTTCTTGTTACTAATTAATTTCAATCTGTGTGATTTTAGTTGATGATATTTTTCAGGGAGCATGAAAAATATGACATATGATGGAAATGACCCTCTACCGCCGCGGCATGACTATGTCGATTGGATTGAACAGAGTTGCCCAAAACATGGCAAAGAAGTGAATCTGATACCGCTTCTTGAAGATACCATCATGCAATTCAAGGAAGTGGAGCAGTATAAACAGGACAGTCGTTTTATCGACCTAATCATCAAATACGTGAGGATGGTGGCAATTTTTTGTTTGTGGAGTGATAAACTGATTCATGATTGGGGAATAAAATTTCTGGGATTCATGCAGCTAAATATTTGGTGAAAGAAGTCAGCGTTCAGTATAAATTGTGTGATAGGGCTGGCTGGTGTTCAGCCCCTGTAAGTCGATGAGATTACTTTTTAAACTTATTTTTGAGAGGGATACTATCCTGGTAGGTCCCAAATTAAAACAAAATCCATCCAGGAGTTACAGCCCCAGATTCGGAGAAATGCTGGAAAAAGTGATTTTTGCGAATATAGCAACTTTTGATTTTGCAAGCTAATAACTTTTACAAAAACCTTGCAAATGCGATGAGTGGTTTATTATTCCTTCGATTCAATAGGTAATGATTTGGGAAAACTATCATAACTTGCTCAAACATTAAATTAAAAGGTACATTTTTCGTCTAACTTTATAGTTGAAGAGACCATTTGACGACCATTCCAACAAGATTACGATTTTCATAGCGCCAACGATTCTCGAGTTATACCTTTATGCCCAATTTGTGAAAATCTCCCAAATTTTACTAACCCCCTCAACATTTTACGTTTTACGTTTCAAGGCATATAGGATCCGAATATCCAGTAGAAAAAATCCTGTCCGTCTGCCGTACGCCGCCATCACTTTTTGGAGGAAACTATTATAGTTACATTTTTGAAATTTCACAAAAAATCAATCGTGGCCTGACAACGGTTCAATTCTTTCGCCAAATCGCTATCTCAATTTTCAGGGTATTTTTGAGGGGGAGAATATTCGTATTTCCCAACGTTTCTCAGAAAAAGGTGTGTTTGATATCTATTTCTATAGATTTTTGGGCGCTGAATCGGATAACACCATCGCGGGGTCGGTAGCTTTATTGGTTCATTTTATGATACTTGGCTTGTATTGTTAGGCTCAGATACTGCACTTCTGCATTATTAACCTAATTCGTAGGTTTTTCTACTTTTCTTTCTTTTTTTCAAAACAGTTGTAGTGTACTAACGTTGCGGCCTTCGTATTAGTTTCTTGATTTTATAATTTTGGTTATATCTGTTACTGACTAGATCATGTAGGTATGTTCTGTGTTATCTATGTACACTTCAACACAGTTACTAGTAGGAGTCACATAAATATGATCATGCAATTATGTGTGGAATCAAAAGTTTGGTAATAAATAAATCAGTCGAGCATGATTGTGCGTAGTGAACGTTGTTTAACAACGTGTTGTTTCAGAGTGGTTAAGGATGGCTCCTGATACGTTGGAACTTTGTAAGGAGAACATCCAACCCCTGGAGCAGGGACGAGAGCAAGCAAACTTGGATTAGCACTTCGTGCCCTGAGTGATGTTGAACTTCGGGCGAAACTCCAAAAAGAGCGAGAGTTTGTATATTATAGCTGTTTTTAATTTTTCTTGTTACTAATTAATTTCAATCTGTGTGATTTTAGTTGATGATATTTTTCAGGGAGCATGAAAAATATGACATATGATGGAAATGACCCTCTACCGCCGCGGCATGACTATGTCGATTGGATTGAACAGAGTTGCCCAAAACATGGCAAAGAAGTGAATCTGATACCGCTTCTTGAAGATACCATCATGCAATTCAAGGAAGTGAAGCAGTATAAACAGGACAGTCGTTTTATCGACCTAATCATCAAATACGTGAGGATGGTGGCAATTTTTTGTTTGTGGAGTGATAAACTGATTCATGATTGGGGAATAAAATTTCTGGGATTCATGCAGCTAAATATTTGGTGAAAGAAGTCAGCGTTCAGTATAAATTGTGTGATAGGGCTGGTGTTCAGCCCCTGTAAGTCGATGAGATTACTTTTTAAACTTATTTTTGAGAGGGATACTATCCTGGTAGGTCCCAAATTAAAACAAAATCCATCCAGGAGTTACAGCCCTAGATTTGGAGAAATGCTGGAAAAAGTGATTTTTGCAAAAATAGCAACTTTTGACTTTGCAAGCTAATAACTTTTACAAAAACCGTGCAAATGCGATGAGTGGTTTATTATTCCTTCGATTCAATAGGTAATGATTTCGGAGAACTATCATAACTTGCTCAAACATTAAATTAAAAGGTACATTTTTCGTCTAACTTTATAGTTGAAGAGACCATTTGGCGACCATTCCAACAAGATTACGATTTTCATAGCGCCAACGATTCTCGAGTTATACCTTTATGCCCAATTTGTGAAAATCTCCCAAATTTTACTAACCCCCTCAACATTTTACGTTTTACGTTTCAAGGCATATAGGATCCGAATATCCAGTAGAAAAAATCCTGTCCGTCTGCCGTACGCCGCCATCACTTTTTGGAGGAAACTATTATAGTTACATTTTTGAAATTTCACAAAAAATCAATCGTGGCCTGACAACGGCTCAATTCTTTCGCCAAATCGCTATCTCAATTTTCAGGGTATTTTTGAGGGGGAGAATATTCGTATTTCCCAACGTTTCTCAGAAAAAGGTGTGTTTGATATCTATTTCTATAGATTTTTGGGCGCTGAATCGGATAACACCATCGCGGGGTCGGTAGCTTTATTGGTTCATTTTATGATACTTGGCTTGTATTGTTAGGCTCAGATACTGCACTTCTGCATTATTAACCTTATTCGTAGGTTTTTCTACTTTTCTTTCTTTTTTTTCAAAACAGTTGTAGTGTACTAACGTTGCGGCCTTCGTATTAGTTTCTTGATTTTATAATTTTGGTTATATCTGTTACTGACTAGATCATGTAGGTATGTTCTGTGTTATCTATGTACACTTCAACACAGTTACTAGTAGGAGTCACATAAATATGATCATGCAATTATGTGTGGAATCAAAAGTTTGGTAATAAATAAATCAGTCGAGCATGATTGTGCGTAGTGAACGTTGTTTAACAACGTGTTGTTTCAGAGTGGTTAAGGATGGCTCCTGATACGTTGGAACTTTGTAAGGAGAACATCCAACCCCTGGAGCAGGGACGAGAGCAAGCAAACTTGGATTAGCACTTCGTGCCCTGAGTGATGTTGAACTTCGGGCGAAACTCCAAAAAGAGCGAGAGTTTGTATATTATAGCTGTTTTTAATTTTTCTTGTTACTAATTAATTTCAATCTGTGTGATTTTAGTTGATGATATTTTTCAGGGAGCATGAAAAATATGACATATGATGGAAATGACCCTCTACCGCCGCGGCATGACTATGTCGATTGGATTGAACAGAGTTGCCCAAAACATGGCAAAGAAGTGAATCTGATACCGCTTCTTGAAGATACCATCATGCAATTCAAGGAAGTGGAGCAGTATAAACAGGACAGTCGTTTTATCGACCTAATCATCAAATACGTGAGGATGGTGGCAATTTTTTGTTTGTGGAGTGATAAACTGATTCATGATTGGGGAATAAAATTTCTGGGATTCATGCAGCTAAATATTTGGTGAAAGAAGTCAGCGTTCAGTATAAATTGTGTGATAGGGCTGGCTGGTGTTCAGCCCCTGTAAGTCGATGAGATTACTTTTTAAACTTATTTTTGAGAGGGATACTATCCTGGTAGGTCCCAAATTAAAACAAAATCCATCCAGGAGTTACAGCCCCAGATTCGGAGAAATGCTGGAAAAAGTGATTTTTGCGAATATAGCAACTTTTGATTTTGCAAGCTAATAACTTTTACAAAAACCTTGCAAATGCGATGAGTGGTTTATTATTCCTTCGATTCAATAGGTAATGATTTGGGAAAACTATCATAACTTGCTCAAACATTAAATTAAAAGGTACATTTTTCGTCTAACTTTATAGTTGAAGAGACCATTTGACGACCATTCCAACAAGATTACGATTTTCATAGCGCCAACGATTCTCGAGTTATACCTTTATGCCCAATTTGTGAAAATCTCCCAAATTTTACTAACCCCCTCAACATTTTACGTTTTACGTTTCAAGGCATATAGGATCCGAATATCCAGTAGAAAAAATCCTGTCCGTCTGCCGTACGCCGCCATCACTTTTTGGAGGAAACTATTATAGTTACATTTTTGAAATTTCACAAAAAATCAATCGTGGCCTGACAACGGTTCAATTCTTTCGCCAAATCGCTATCTCAATTTTCAGGGTATTTTTGAGGGGGAGAATATTCGTATTTCCCAACGTTTCTCAGAAAAAGGTGTGTTTGATATCTATTTCTATAGATTTTTGGGCGCTGAATCGGATAACACCATCGCGGGGTCGGTAGCTTTATTGGTTCATTTTATGATACTTGGCTTGTATTGTTAGGCTCAGATACTGCACTTCTGCATTATTAACCTAATTCGTAGGTTTTTCTACTTTTCTTTCTTTTTTTTCAAAACAGTTGTAGTGTACTAACGTTGCGGCCTTCGTATTAGTTTCTTGATTTTATAATTTTGGTTATATCTGTTACTGACTAGATCATGTAGGTATGTTCTGTGTTATCTATGTACACTTCAACACAGTTACTAGTAGGAGTCACATAAATATGATCATGCAATTATGTGTGGAATCAAAAGTTTGGTAATAAATAAATCAGTCGAGCATGATTGTGCGTAGTGAACGTTGTTTAACAACGTGTTGTTTCAGAGTGGTTAAGGATGGCTCCTGATACGTTGGAACTTTGTAAGGAGAACATCCAACCCCTGGAGCAGGGACGAGAGCAAGCAAACTTGGATTAGCACTTCGTGCCCTGAGTGATGTTGAACTTCGGGCGAAACTCCAAAAAGAGCGAGAGTTTGTATATTATAGCTGTTTTTAATTTTTCTTGTTACTAATTAATTTCAATCTGTGTGATTTTAGTTGATGATATTTTTCAGGGAGCATGAAAAATATGACATATGATGGAAATGACCCTCTACCGCCGCGGCATGACTATGTCGATTGGATTGAACAGAGTTGCCCAAAACATGGCAAAGAAGTGAATCTGATACCGCTTCTTGAAGATACCATCATGCAATTCAAGGAAGTGGAGCAGTATAAACAGGACAGTCGTTTTATCGACCTAATCATCAAATACGTGAGGATGGTGGCAATTTTTTGTTTGTGGAGTGATAAACTGATTCATGATTGGGGAATAAAATTTCTGGGATTCATGCAGCTAAATATTTGGTGAAAGAAGTCAGCGTTCAGTATAAATTGTGTGATAGGGCTGGTGTTCAGCCCCTGTAAGTCGATGAGATTACTTTTTAAACTTATTTTTGAGAGGGATACTATCCTGGTAGGTCCCAAATTAAAACAAAATCCATCCAGGAGTTACAGCCCCAGATTTGGAGAAATGCTGGAAAAAGTGATTTTTGCAAAAATAGCAACTTTTGACTTTGCAAGCTAATAACTTTTACAAAAACCGTGCAAATGCGATGAGTGGTTTATTATTCCTTCGATTCAATAGGTAATGATTTGGGAGAACTATCATAACCTGCTCAAACATTAAATTAAAAGGTACATTTTTCGTCTAACTTTATAGTTGAAGAGACCATTTGGCGACCATTCCAACAAGATTACGATTTTCATAGCGCCAACGATTCTCGAGTTATACCTTTATGCCCAATTTGTGAAAATCTCCCAAATTTTACTAACCCCCTCAACATTTTACGTTTTACGTTTCAAGGCATATAGGATCCGAATATCCAGTAGAAAAAATCCTGTCCGTCTGCCGTACGCCGCCATCACTTTTTGGAGGAAACTATTATAGTTACATTTTTGAAATTTCACAAAAAATCAATCGTGGCCTGACAACGGCTCAATTCTTTCGCCAAATCGCTATCTCAATTTTCAGGGTATTTTTGAGGGGGAGAATATTCGTATTTCCCAACGTTTCTCAGAAAAAGGTGTGTTTGATATCTATTTCTATAGATTTTTGGGCGCTGAATCGGATAACACCATCGCGGGGTCGGTAGCTTTATTGGTTCTCGAGCTATCGCAGTTTGTGTGTAAAATTTGGGAGGTTTTCACAAAGTTGGCATGAGGGAATTACTTGAGAGTTCTTGGAGCTATAAAAATTGTTGTATACGCGTTGGAATGGTCGTCAAACACCCTATTCAACTGTACCGTTAGGCGAAAAAATTAGCATTTCATTTCGAAATTAAGAATAATAGCAATGATTAAAATTACAATAGTTGTTACGGAGTTTTCCCACATAGCTACCAATCTGTTTCACAAATGTTCGGAATAAGTATCATCACAAATGGATATTCTTAAAATGACTATTGAAAAAAAGGAATAATAAACCACTGTACTATTATTTGCTGTATTTTTCATTGTCTGTAGACTTACACTGCTTTAGTTTGCGCACTTCACGCAATTCACGTTTCGCAATTCACATATCGATCATTTTTGATGAAGATCAAAATCCATAAAAAATGATCGATATTGACGTTTTTACATCAGATTTCAATAAATTTTATGTTATTTGACTCAGCTAACAATGTCCTTTACTTTTTGTGTCTACATTTATTTTCAATAAACTTTGTTTGAATTTTTGAGATGTACGATGGGTCGTTTCTCATGTATTTCTTTTCTTATGTATTTTTTCTTCTTGTGTATGTTTTTCTTATACCGACAAATAGATCCCATTTGAATAGCATCAAAATTGAGCAAGTTGTTGAGCAAAATTGTCCAGAAAACCAGTGTTTCGCCACCAATGGCATGTGAATATAGCATGCGATCAATACTAGTTTCTTAATGATCAATGGTGTTGAGGCTGATATTGGTACAAAAATGACAGGTACATGGAAAGTAAAGTTTAGCATGCATTCATTCAACTTTTTTGTACATTATTGTTTTATGTTCGTAACTGTTGGAAAATATTTTTAGAATGTTGTATATTCTTGGAGCATATCAAAATCTTAAGTTCAACAAATTTATCAAAGAACGCAGTAGCAATTAAAAAACAACGTTTTTTAAGAATAAAAAACTTTATTAAAAAATAAATTACAATTAATTGATCATTTTTGCCATTTTCTTTGAGGTTTTGTTGTCAGAAGAAAATCTTTTTCGTTTTTGTTTTTTAATTGTGTTCTTCTTTGATCTTGTTAAGATACCTCATCCTAATTATACACCTTTAGATCTCGTTCGAAATTTTCTGCAGCAAAATGATCGAAGCAAAAAATAAATCCTACTGGTATTGGGATTCCAATCGTCATTTTCTCCGGCACTTAGCGATCCATTGCTTCCTAATGGATTTATCGGTAGGAAATATGACAAAATAGCAATTAATTAATACACATATTTAAAACACAAGAGTTGAGAGTACAAGTACGCTGACAAACTGGCCGAGGCATGTTTAGAATTCAGAGTTTTCCACAATTAATATTACAGCCAATACATTCTTCAAATTTAATAACGGTAATCATGATACTAAATAATTATGCATTTTAGAATGGATCTACGGGCAATAAATAATTAAAATAGTGAACTTACCGGTGAAAAGAAAGATCGTGTCACGGCATTCCGCAATCGCACGCACTACAACTGGTTTTCCCATTTCTTATTAACAATGATTTTTAAAAACCCTTGATGAAACTCTCTATTAAAACTGTAATAAAAAACTTGGCGTACACAAAACCTTCACATTGAAAGGAAAGCGGAGAAGTAATGTTGTTGCGATGAAAGTCTGATGAGGCTTTGAGGAAGGTTTATACCAGTGACGTCAGAGGAAGCTGCCCCTTGATGTTCGAGCCCGCCTTGTAATTTTTTTTATACACCGACCCAAGGTGACAGGTGGGCTCGATCCGATACTAACCCGCACGGCATGACGTCACTGGTATAAAGACAAACACTAGTTAGCTAGCTTTTAACTAACCTTTGGCAGCGGAATTTCATTACTTACTATTAATTATCATTTTTTCTCGATAAAATTTTTTTTTATCTATAACCATACTTAGAATTAAATGATACAAAAATAATCTGATAGAATTCAAATAATTTAAAAATTGACTTTTAAAATACTTACCTAATCGTAAAGATTCAGATATTTTATTTTTGAGACACTATTTTTTCATTTCTAACGTTCTTCACTGATGAAGTTAAAAAAATAAATCACCGTTGAAAAAAAAGTGGGAAAAAATGATTGATATTGACGTTTTTACATCAGATTCCAATAAATTTTGTGTTATTTGACTCAGCTTAACAATGTCCTTTACTTTTTGTGTCTACATTTATTTTCAATAAACTTTTTCTAGGATATCTAGTCTGATAAAAATCAACTGAATTTTTGAGATGTACGATTGGTCGTTACTTATGTATTTTCCACCGACATAATAATATAGATCCCATTTGAATAGCATCAAAATTGAGCAAGTTGATGAGCAAAATTGTCCAGAAAACCAGTGTTTCGCCACCAATGGCATGTGAACCATGTATATATCTTTTCCTTCTGAAAATAGCATGCCATCAATACTAGTTTCTTAGTGATCAATGGAGTTGAGGCTAGCTACTATTGGTGCAAAAATGACAGGTACGTAGAAAGTAAAGTTTAGCATGAATGTACTCATTCAACTTTTTTTTTTGTTCATTATTGTTTTATGTACCATAACTGTTGGAGAATATTTTTAGAATGTTGTATAATATTCTTGGAGCATATCAAAATCTTAAGTTCAACAAATTTATCAAAGAACACAGTAGCAATAAAAAAACAACGTTTTTGAAGAACAAAAAACTTTATTAAAAAATAAATTACAATTAATTTATCATTTTTGCCATTTTCTTTGAGGTTTCGTTGTCAGAAGAAAATCTTTTTCTTTTTTTTAATCGTCCTCTTCTTTGATCTTGTTAAGATACCCCATCCTAATTATACACCTTTAGATCTCGTTCGAAATCTTCTGCAGAAAAATGCTCGGAGCAAATAAATCCTACTGGCTGAGTTAGAAAGCATGTTGGGTAATTTTTTTGTTTATTTATTTTAATTTTTTTGTGAAAGGGAATTTATATTTGCAGTAGGTAGAAAGATAGCGAGCGTATCAGCTGAAGCTGAGGGCTCCATTTATAGCTGGTAGCTTGTTCTAGCAGTCCATGTTCACCTATCTAAATTTTCAATTTGACAGTGTTTTATTTATATTAAATGAACAACTTCATTTTTTTCAGTTAGGTCGTACATTATTTAGGTACCTGATACTTACCTACCTACAGTTCTTTCCTTGAATTTTGAAGAATGATACAACTCTTGCAGTATAAACCTTGTCATTCATCCGCTGTCCACTTGCCATTTTTCAGAGCTGGGATTTTGAGAAGCCTTCCCGTGCATAAAAGAAGCTGTACCTGTGCTGGCTGAAGAGATGAAGAAATAACGAAAACGACCAATGGGGGATGAGAGTGGAGAAGAATGATAAATATTCTGTTTGATCGACCAGTTATCAGTTGATGGTGCCCATTCAGAGCCGAAATATTTACCTAAATAATATTCACCCCCTCTCAATCGACTTATCACCTTCTTAAAAATTAATGTCCTGAAAAAGGGTATTTTCTGATGTATTGCCAAAAATAAATGTGTAATGCATATTTTCCATTGTCTCACTTTTTTTTCTTACCCACAACAATGAATACAGTAATTAACTCCTATAGTAGCAGAGTGCAGTAGACTGAAACTGAAAGGTCTTGTTAACTTTTGGGGCCACTCTAAGTTGCATGCAGGTTGAAAAGGGATAAGACAGCATGTTTAATTTTTTGAGGATTTTTATTGCCCAATGTACAGAGTTTACCTATATTTTTTTAAAATCTTGGTTGGTGTAAATAACAGCGTAATAATTATATTGCTCGATGAGAATGAAATGAACATATTAGGTGTTAAGGTGGTAGGTTGGTAAATCTCGCCTCGGGAAAATCCTGAAAATTCTAAAACAATAGTTTTCGATATCGAGGGAAATAAATAAACTCAAGATCCCACTTCGCCAACAAAGCTCGTTTATTCGCGTTCAAAAGCGAAATGAACCTAACGACCTACCTAGGGTGGCCACAAAACGAAACCGCGTACAAAATGTACGTATTCCAAAATTCGGAATCGATCAATTAAGTTAACGAGCGGACAAATGTTCATATGACCGAATCGCGACCGTGATGTAGATGATGACGATCGACGGACGAGTGGCCACTGGGCGAATAATTTCCGAAGAAAACGTTGGAAATGATTTCGTCTTACCAGCTTGATGATAACGTCGGTTTAGGGTGGTGGTGCAGCACGAACACGTGAACTTGGACGTCTCCAATTTCACAGTTTGGGTAGTAGCAGCCCAAAACTTCAACTATATATTTCCAAAACGGCCGAAAACAAGACCGGGAAAAACTACTCCAAACGGAGGTATTATCGCCGAAAAATAGAAAAACTCGGCGAAAATCGGTGGTCGAACGGTGGTAAACGAGGAAAAAAAAAAAGGTAACGGTGATACAGGTGTTGCGTTCACAAAAACAAAACGCCGGTGATAAGAACGGAGGAAATGAGCTGTAGCGACTCGAGACGAAGACTGCCGACGACAGACGAAAACGCACGAAGGGGACATGGTCGCACGGCTGGGCAAATTTACAACTCGATCATAACTCCCCCTAAATTTGTCTCAGGCGTGGATGTCGCTCAGCGAGAGCCGAACGAGCTTAACTGCGGGGCGCTTGTAGGTGCCGGAGGCAGTACGCACGGTGACGACGCGCACGATCTGGTCTTGACCCGGGTGCACATCGACCACGCGACCCAATGGCCATTTGGTCGGTGAGGAGTTGGCGTCTCGGAGGAGCACCAGGTCGTCAACCCTCACGTTCGGCGTCTGCTTGTCCCACTTCTGGCGCACCTGGAGGCTGCTGAGGTATTCCTCCTTCCAACGCGTCCAAAAATACTGCACGCGTTCGCGTACATGTTGCCAACGGTTAAGGCGTCCCGGTGGGATGCCGGAGAGGTCAGGCTCCGGAAGGGCGCTGATGGGTTGGCCGATTAGGAAGTGGCCCGGGGTGAGGGGCTCCAGGTCGTCGGGGCTGCCGGAGAGGGGTTGGAGGGGTCGCGAATTTAGGATACCTTCGATTTTGACAAAGGCGGTCGTCAACTCGTCCGCCGTGTAAGGTCTGTTGCCAAACGTTTTGAACAAGAGGTCTTTTACCATGCGCACGGCGACCTCCCAGCCTCCTCCGAAGTGTGGCGAAGAAGGGGGGTTGAAACTCCACTTCACGCCTCGGGGAGCGGTGGACTCGATGATCTTTTCGCGGGACTCCTTCTGGCCGAGAAGGTCGATCAGTTCGCGGAGGTAGCGATCGGTGCCGCGGAAATTGGTGCCGCCGTCAGAAAGCATCTCAAAAGGCAAGCCGCGTCGATTTACGAATCGGTCAAAGGCGTCCAGAAAGGCCTCGACTGACAATCCGAGAGCGATCTCGAGATGCATGGCTCGCGTCGACATGCAAATGAATAAGCACAGGTAAGCCTTTTGCACTGGCGCCTTACGTGCCTGGGAAGTGCGATACAGGAACGGGCCGGCGAAATCTACGCCGGTGATATAAAACGCTCGGACGGATGAAAAGCGCGACTTGGGGAGCTCCCCCATGAATGGGATGACGCCGGAACGGGAAAATCGGACACATACGACACACTTGTGCCGAAGGCTCTTGATTAGAGCTCTTGCTCCAGGGATCCAGTACTTCAGCCGGATAGATGCAAGCAGCGAAGCAGGTCCCGCGTGGTGATTCTGGTGATGATAGTGATCGACTATGAGGTTGGTGAAGTACGACCGCCTGGGGAGAAGAATCGGATGTTTCCGCTCGAACGAAACTGGTGCGTTGGCGAGTCGGCCACCCACGCGGGCCGTACCCTCAGGGTCGAGGAAGACGTTGAGACGCCGGAGTTCTGGTGATAGTTGATTAAACGTCTTGGTAAAAATCTCCGGGTACAGTTGGTGCTGGAGAAGTTGGATGTAGTGGAGACTAGCGTCCTCAAATTCAGCGGCGGATATCGGCCCCACAGTGCGCAACTGACGGTTTTCCTGGGTGATACGGGCATTACGTAGGAAGCGCTTCATATAGGCCACAGTTCGGACCAATCCGGGGTACTTCGAACGGCGCTTGGCGAAGTCTAGGAAGGTAGGGCACAGGGTGGACGTCAATGTCAGGAACACCTTCGCTGATTTCTTCACCTCGGGGACGGGTTCAGTCGAGGAGAAGACGGTGGAGTTCGGCCATTGATCAGTCGGCAGCTGGCACCAGGATGGTCCGGTCCACCAGAGCGTGTGAGATTCGAGCGAGGCCGGGGATACGCCTCTGGAGCCGACGTCGGCGGGGTTCTCACAACCTCGAATGTGCGACCACCATCCGAGCTCTGTAACGGAAAGTATTTGTTGAGTGCGATTGCCGACAAAGACTTGAAGCTGATGAGGTGAGATATTGAGCCACGCTAACACTGTCGAAGAGTCCGTGAAACAATAAACGTGGTCGATTTTTAGCATTTCTTTCAGGGAATCGAGCGACTTGATGAGACGGCTAACTAGCACGGCTGCGCAAAGCTCGAGCCGGGGTATTGTTAGCGTTTTAAGCGGGGCTAACTTGGTCTTGGCCTTTAAGAGCGTCATCTCAACGCGTCCAGACTCTGACGTGGTCCGGAGGTAAGCGACCGCACAATAGCCAATCGCCGAGGCGTCGCCGAAGACGAGCAGTTGACGATTGCTGTGCGATGGTGATGATGGGAAGGGGCGGTGGATAGAGATTCGCGCAACGTTGGGTAATTCCTTCACGAACTTCAGCCAGGTCGTCGCGATATCATTTGGGAGTTCCTCGTCCCATTGCAAATTAGCTGCCCAGGTTCGCTGCAGCAGGTGCTTGGCTTGAAAGACGATCGGCGCCAAATATCCAAGGGGATCGTACAATCGGGCAATGGACGAGAGCAAGATTCTTCGCGTAAGTCCTGGTGGTGGAGCTGAGATCTCATACGAGAAGGTGTCAGCAACTGGATCCCAGTGAATCCCCAGAATTTTCGTGGTCTCGGTGGTGTCCGCGCCTAATCGCACGGGGCGTTGGTCGTTCGATGGCGTCTCGAGGAGAGATGTGTGGTTGGAGGACCATTTGCTCAACTCAAAACCGCCGTGTCGGAGCATCTCAATCAACTGCGTCTTTATGCGGATGAGATGAGATAGGGAATCGCTGCCGGCGGTGATGTCATCAATATAGGTGTTATACTGGACGATCTGGGCTGCCTCAGGGTATTGATCACGATAGTTCGTGGCGTGTTGTTGAAGGACTCGCTGCGCCAGGTAGGGGGAGCAGGAGAGGCCAAAGGTGACGGTGGTTAGGGCAAAACGCTCGAGTGGCGCTTGGGGATTATCTCGCCAAAGGATCTGGAGGTAGCGATGGTCATCGGGATGAAGCCCAATCTGGCGAAACATTTTTATAATGTCGCAACTGAAGACATACTGATGAGCGCGGAACTTCAGCAGAATGGTGGTGAGGTCGGCTTGAAGTTTGGGCCCGGTCAACAGATGATCATTCAAACTTCCGGTGGTAGTGCGAAAGCTGGCGTCGAACACCACTCGTACTTTCTTGACATCTCCTACTTGCTTCAGGACGGCATGGTGGGGAATAATGTACCCGGCTGGATCATCGGTTCGCTTCATATGCCCGAGGGTTTGATACTCGGCCATCTGAGCTCGGTACTCGGCTTGTAAATCCAAGTTTTTTGACAACCTGGCTTCCAGGGACATGAAGTAGCTAGTCGCTCGCCGCTGATTTGGAACAATATTCGGGGGTCGGGTCTTGAAAGGAAGAGAGACAATATATCTTCCACCTTCCGAGCGTTGATGCGTCTCCAAAAAATACTTCTCGCAGATTTCATCCTCCGGCGACGTAGTAGGGACAAAGGACGGTTCTTCAACTTCCCAAAATCGTTCCATCAAGGACGCGAGGTCGGAGTGGGCGAAGAGGGCGAGTGACTCCGGAGCGTCGATGTCTTCGTGAAATCGGCCAATCACGGTCATGCCAAATACCGTAGGGAGAAGGCGAGGACCATCGTCCAAGACGACCTTAGGTGGCCCAGTGATGATTTCGGGAAATAAATCGGCGCCGATGAGGAAAGAAATGGGTCCCGGTTGGGCAAACGATCGATCGCTAAGGTCGTAGGCGAGATACGCTTCCCATTTCGAAGATCGCAACTTGACTTGAGGCAATCGCGGCGTGATGGAGGGGATGACGACGGCTTCGGTGTAGAGCGAAGCGGTGGCGAGCGTCGGCACGAACGTCGCGGGAGCCGTTCCTTTCACGTTAGTAAGCGGTGATCCATTAACGCCCGATATCTGTATTTTTCGAGCGGCGATTGGTAATTGCAGCTTCCGTGCGCAATCCTCGGTGAGGAATGAGTATTGCGACCCAGGGTCGACAAGGCCGCGGAACTCGATGGAGTCGCCGTGGGAGGACTGCAAACGTGCGACGATAGTTCCGAGTAAGACGCCAGACCGTTTCTCGGTTAGGTTGCCAGCGAACCCAGAAGAGCCTGCGGCGGGTCGGGCAGGCGGCGCGGTGGTCGGTTGATGGCTGACTTCTGGCTGCGCGTCTCGATTGGCTCCGGGAAGGTGCAAGTCCGTGTGGTGCCGTTTTCCGCAAGATCGGCAAGAGTAGATCGACGTGCACTCCAGCGTTTGGTGGTTGACGCTCAGGCAGTTTCTGCAACCGCGGAACTGGCGCAGAAGGCTCACACGGGTCTGCGGGTTCGCCTCCCTGAAACGTGGACAAGCCGATATAGTATGGTTCTTTTCGCATACAAAACATGATTTCATCTTAGAAAATGATGGTGGTGGAGGTGAGGTTGGGGCAGCCGTCTGGGCCATAAATGCATGACGTTGGGGGGTGCGCGAGGTATAGTGGTTGGGTGGTTTTGGCGCCTTAGGTGGGGCTAAGTACGGCTTGACATGCTCATTGCCGGACATGGAGGGTAATTCTAAATCGCCTGAGGTGATTCTCAGTACCTGGCATCGGTTCTCAACGAACGTTTTCAATTCGGTGAAGGTGGGGTATTGCGTGCCGATAATCGAAGTTTCGAACGCTTCTCTCGTGGTGGGGTCCAAGGCTCGAAGTGCTAACTCGCACAGCAAATATTCCGCCAGGTTAGGAATATTTAGGTTTCGGAGCGAGGCGATGCTTTCGCTGACGTTCGAGATATACGCCTGCAAAGATTCGGCAGACGGTTTTCCAGTTTGGGGACGAAATCCAAGAAAACGCTTTAAATACGCTGACGCTAATTTTCGGGGATCATCATAAATGCGAAGCAAGACCGCCCAAGCCTGCTCAAAATTTTCGCCAACTGCCGCGATATGTTTGACAGCGTCGTACGCTTGACCCTTTAAACATCCGACCAGGTAATGAAATTTGGTGGCGTCGGACAGATCGCTATCGTCTTTAACGAGGGAGAGAAATAATTGTTTGAAGGGAGGCCATTGAGTCAAATCTCCGTCAAACGTTTTGAGGTGAATTTTCGGCAAAACAGCTCTGCCGGCGCCGTGAAGGCCAGAATTAATCGTGGCGTCGTGCGCGCTCGAGCCAGGCTCAGCAGGACCATGTTTGGGGTAAATTTGCTGGTAATAATTATGCGCCTCATAATAGTATTGCTTGATTTGCTGCAAATAATTTTCTTCTTCGGCAGTAGGGAATTGGGTGACGTCTGGAAGGCCATTATAGTCGTACGCTTCCTCCCATTTGGCTTGGAAGTCCTTGAACAGGTCAGGTAAAGTAGCGAACATGCCTCTAAACAAGCCCCGCTCAGAAGTTGAGGAGAGCGCGGCAAAACCCTTGGAGCGGATATTCTGGATGTCCTTTCCCATCGACGTGAATTGACGTTTGGTTTTGGCCAAATTACGTTTGGTCAATAATTCGGGCTGCGTCATGGTGGCGATACGAAGTTAGCGCGGAGCGAAGAAATCGTTCTAGGCAGAAATAATATAGTTGAAAATAGTAAATTAGAACAAACAATAACAATTTATAGATAATATAGAAAATTTAGAAAAATAAATAAATTTGTTATATCACAGCCGAAACGAATTTCGAGAATTGATACTCAAAAGAAAATATTTCTCGAATTCAAATGGTAATGAAAGCGAGATAACGAGACTTTAGGCGAGGGGTGGGCTCTTGCTTTAAGTTAATTTTGCAGTGAACTGTAACAAGAGAAATCCATAGATCGCCCATTCGAATCCGGTTCGATCATGGACCAGTAATGTTAGATGTTAAGGTGGTAGGTTGGTAAATCTCGCCTCGGGAAAATCCTGAAAATTCTAAAACAATAGTTTTCGATATCGAGGGAAATAAATAAACTCAAGATCCCACTTCGCCAACAAAGCTCGTTTATTCGCGTTCAAAAGCGAAATGAACCTAACGACCTACCTAGGGTGGCCACAAAACGAAACCGCGTACAAAATGTACGTATTCCAAAATTCGGAATCGATCAATTAAGTTAACGAGCGGACAAATGTTCATATGACCGAATCGCGACCGTGATGTAGATGATGACGATCGACGGACGAGTGGCCACTGGGCGAATAATTTCCGAAGAAAACGTTGGAAATGATTTCGTCTTACCAGCTGGATGATAACGTCGGTTTAGGGTGGTGGTGAAGCACGAACACGTGAACTTGGACGTCTCCAATTTCACAGTTTGGGTAGTAGCAGCCCAAAACTTCAACTATATATTTCCAAAACGGCCGAAAACAAGACCGGGAAAAACTACTCCAAACGGAGGTATTATCGCCGAAAATAGAAAAACTCGGCGATCAAAACTGCATGGGAATCGGTGGTCGAACGGTGGTAAACGAGGAAAAAAAAGGTAACGGTGATACAGGTGTTGCGTTCACAAAAACAAAACGCCGGTGATAAGAACGGAGGAAATGAGCTGTAGCGACTCGAGACGAAGACTGCCGACGACAGACGAAAACGCACGAAGGGGAAATGGTCGCACGGCTGGGCAAATTTACAACTCGATCAATAGCTAATGGTTAGGGATAATTCAAATCTTGAAGAGGACTCAAGCACCAAAAATTGGGGCTGAAATTCTTGTCTAGCAGATCACGAGTTGCCATGGAATTGCCCAAGGTGCTGAAGAGGTTGGTAGTGAATGGACCCTTTGTCCAGATTTCCACAGTTTTATCACAGTCAGTTTTATTCGACCTCGTCATGTCGAATTTCGATGCCATTCAGTTGCCTGTTATTGGAGGAGAGTAATTCATGATAGCCCACAAGGAATCGATTTTGCTGTTTCCTGAACTGTAAATTTTGTCGCAGCAAGAATCAGTCAACTTGAAGGAAAATATATCCAACAAACGAATGTTCCTTGTTTTTTTTTTTTGCCAAAATTTTACTTAAGTTAATACCATTAAAGTGCTCTGAACATTGGTCAAGTTAATTTGTTTATCAATTTCACTGTAAGGGAGTTTCTATTCTCTTCGCACTTATAATTCGAAGACGTTTGCTCTAGACTCTGATTCTGGGCTTTCGTCTTTGAAGTGTATAATTCGAATCTTCGACCAAATATCAAACTCGCAGTATATTGATGTATAGCTCGAAGATCGCTACGGTGAAATTTACGTTCACCTCAGGTAAGTTAAATTCTGACGATTGTACACAAATCCGTAGAACATTTCTCGACTGAGTTTGTTCCTCTCGAATAAAATAAAATTTCTTTCGAAATCAACGGATCGCCTAGGAAAGAAATGAAAAAGACTCGAAGGGGCGCGAAAGAGGGTTGAAATCGGCTCTTGCATATTCACTGGTTTATTATTAAGTGTTTTCTGGTTCAAGTGCTGAAGTGGAAGGAGACTCGCTCGAGGGGTGAACTTGGGAATTATATAGAAGATATGCATATGACGGCTCATCACATATGTATAACCAAAGGGGCCGTGGGTGGCATCTCGGTCTTGCTTACCGAGAGAACGAGTTGTGGTTTATTGCAAATGAGAAATACGAATCCCCAACAACAGCCGATGGCTAAGTAGTAAAAACCTACGTTACGAGAAATCGTCCGTTCGCTTATGGGAAAACCTCTCTCGTACGAGTTTCTTCCTCTAGAGGTTTACTAACGTGTATTACTCTAGCTGACGCTGCATAATGTAATACGAGCGTAACGTCGGAATTGAACGGATAGAACAACAATCCTTGAAGATTATGGCGGCGATAATTTCGGTTGGGCGCTAGAGAAAAGAGAGAAAATAATACGCTCGAGTATAAAAAATAAATTGCCTGGATGGGAGAATTTTTTCTCGAGAATATTCATCCGAGTGCGGAGCGATTCTCGATTGCGAATTCGATTCGTCTATTTTTTCTCATTCATATGTAAAACGGCTTCTGCCACTGGAACATGCAAAGATGCTCTCGTTATCTTCGATTTCTGCCGCTTTGGCCGAGACTGACTTGCCCAATTATATAGTCAAAGATGAATAAGATGGTTTCGCTCGTTTTGAAAATAATGCGAAAAGAGGAAAAAAATTCATAAAATATCGAGAGAACTCCGAAGATTGATATAATCATCTTTAATGGTCAATAATGATAGAAATCCTCGAGCCTCGGAGGTTCTTCGAACGTGAACGAGCGGATCTCGATGTTTGATGTGTCCTGTTTGAAAATCACGGACTTGTCGAACGTGACTCGGTTTTATTTCAATATTTCTTTTCCGACCCCGGTATTTTTAATTTTCCCCCCGCTTTCTTAATGATATCCCTTCGGTTTTTAATATCCCATCAGTCCGATGTGATTATCTGATTCTGGCTGCCTGGGGAAAAAAATGATAAAATCTGAATAATTAGGTGTGTCGAATTTTTGCCAGCTACTTCGTTCACGTTGGCAAATTGCGACATGAAAAATTTCCATAAAAAAAATTTAAAAAGAAAAAATTGAAATAAATGAAAAATTAGAGATTATGAACTCGGTGGCGTTCGAATGGAATTGTGCTCTTTTTCGAATTCTAGCAGAACATTAGATAACTTACCACCCTAAGAGATCCGTAACACTATAAGAGACGTGCCCGTCTGAGAGGCGTAACTCTCTCAGAGACTTTACCCGGTATGTGACGTAACTCTCTAAAAAACGTACGTGTCTAAGTGACGTACCTGGCTGAGTGACTCCAGCATAGTTCATAGTTTGTAAACCCCAGCATTCAAATAGGCTGCTCAAAAGACGTACTTGTGTAAGAGGCGTAGCTCTCTAAGAGATACCTGTCTAAGAGATTCAACTATCCAAGAGGCGTAACTCTCTAAGAGACTTTACCGGCTAAGTGACGAGACATACCTGTCTAAATTATGTAACTCTCAAAGAGACGAACTTCTCTAAAAGGCGTAGCTTTCTTAGAAATTTATCTGTCCAATTTACTTCCTTTCTAAAAGAAGTTCCCGTCTTAGAGACGTTTCCGTCTAAGAGACGTGTCTGTCTAAGAGATGCAACTATCTAAGACACTTAACTCTCTAAGAGACTTTACCGGCTAAGTGACGAGACATACCTGTCTAAATTATGTAACTCTCAAAGAGACGAACTTCTCTAAAAGGCGTAGCTTTCTTAGAAATTTATCTGTCCAATTTACTTCCTTTCTAAAAGAAGTTCCCGTCTTAGAGACGTTTCCGTCTAAGAGACGTGTCTGTCTAAGAGATGCAACTATCTAAGACACTTAACTCTCTAAGAGACTTTACCGGCTATGTGACGAGACATATCTGTCTAAGTGGCGTAACTCTCAAAGAGACGTATCTTTCTAAAAGGTGTAACTTTCTTAGAGACTTGCCTGTCTAAGTGACTTTCTTGTCTAAGAGACGTTCCCACCTAAGAGGCGTAACTCGCTAAGAGACGTGCCCGTCTAAGAGGTGTATCTATCCAATAGGAGCGTAACTCTCTACTAGACGTAACTGTCGAAGTGACGTACCTCTGTAATGGACAGGTGTTCCGTCTAAGCGCCTTCGAATTGCTCGCTATAAGAATTAACGATTTCCCAAGGAAAGAGGCTAACGTGAGAGCATCGATGATTCGAAGTACCGATGATGACCGTTTTTACAAATCAAAAGGCGTGAAACCTAGTGTTCGATACACTCGTGCCTTCACCGATTCGTGTAAAGTTGAGAAAGGATTTGAACGGTTAGAAAAAATGAAACGATAACGCTTAAGTGACGCACGCGTAGCTCGACCGCGAGCTAAAGGTCACGAGCTTCAACAGACGATGGGGGTCATTCGATTTCCCATGATTCGATCGCGCTTCGAATGGTTTCCTCGTGGCCGACGAAGATGAACAGACCTACGGCAATTACAGCTATCGGATATGAGTACGAGGGATACGTATGAAACAGAGATCCGTAGCGTCGAATTTCGAAGCTTACGTACTTCAGGTCCTTGTTCCGAACAACCACAATTACTCGGGCGAGAGGGATTTTCGAAAAGCGGCCAGAACGAAAAATGCCCTCGCCGTTCGGGATAAAAACGTTTAATCAAATCCAATTTTATTTTTATGAAATTACATTCGTACTCCGTCGGAAACGACTCACGTTCGGGAAAAAAGTCGTGATGAGGCCCTTTCAGCGGAGAAATACACGCGCGGCCTCTCTTTTTTCCAAAACTTCACCCGGCGAGGCATCTCGACGAATTACTATCGAGTCTTCGCAACTTAACGATTTCAATCCGTTTTCCAACCTTAGGCCAAATAATGCGATCACTCGGATTTTTACCGCGAGCTTCAATTATTATCCCGTGAAAGCGCACGTCGTGGGTTATTCGAAGGAAAAAAAATGTGTAACCAGCTCAAAAAACGGATTTCGTCATTCGACGTCGTGACTCTTTAATTCGACGATTATTTCTCGAAAAATTGGAAAACCAAAGTAGTCGGAAGAGAATTTCTAAAAATAATTACCGGTGATTCGAAACGATTTGTTTCATCGCTGTTGACGAAATAGAAAAGAAATTGATGTAAACATTAATGTTTGAACAATTGATAAAATTGAAATCGAAAATTATTTGGATCGGAGTACAGATTCTGGGAGATTAGAGGAAAATTGAAATATTGATATAATAGTGATGAAAATTGAAATTAAGGTTATAAAACGACAGAAGAAAAATTCATTGAAGATTAAAAGATCGTTGGTAAATAGGAAAAACACATAATTCACCCTTCAATGAACGCAAGCGTTTATTTATTTATTTTTTATTTCTGCGATTCTATATGAACTTGGTGTCAACTAAATATCGAACTCCGAAAAAAAAATTCGAAAAGACTTGAGCGTTGAAACGAAAATGGCTCGCAATCTTAAAACATAGAAAGGAATCTTAGTTTGAGAAAAATCCTTGAAAACTCCGAAGACGAATTGAGGCTCCGCTCTCGACGTCGTCTTGAAGTGCCTCGATATTACGACCTATTAGGAGCCGCGAGGCTCTAAAAGGATATTTACAAGAGTGAAATAATCTCCCTCGTTCCCAGTCGGAGCACGTCTAGTGTGAAATTATCGTTTTTTGATCCATCTCGTTCTCGTAATAAGAAAACGTTTCTTCTGTCCGAATGGCAAACGAACCCTTTCAACGGGAAAACGGCTCGGCAAATCCAATTTTGTAAATCGAAACGAGGAGCGGGGGTAAATTGTGAGTTATTCATGGAAATATTACGAGATTAAGGTTGACTGGAGGAGTAAGGTCAGGAGGAGCTCGGATGGATCTTCAACTTCGAAGGGTCATGGTATCGAGCCGGTTTAGCTGTAGTTAGAACTGGCAAAGCCTTCTCGTCGCACCCTATTTTGAAAATGAATTGATAATAGTGAATTCGGTCATCCGCAAGAGCCACGGACCCCATCAAATATTGATCTCGAACCTCTTCAAGCCTCTCTCGTTCTGGAAGAATGTTATAATCGCTGTCGGCATTGCTCTGAAAACATTTCTTGTGAAGACATTATTTATGAAGTAAAAATGGAGCGAAAATATCGATTTTTTTTGTACACAGTAACCAAATTTATTCATTTACATATGATACTTTTTTCCCAGAAAAAAAAGTTAGATACTTAAATTAAAAAAAAAAAAAAAAAAAAAAAAAAAAAAAAAAAAAAAAACATTGAATTTTCACAAAATTTTGAATCAGAAAAAATAGCTGTATGAGTTATGACTTTTTCAAGACAAAATTATTCATTCATAAATCATTTAAAAAATGCAAATAAGAATAGATTATTTGTTCCCTTGATATTAATTTCACTTAAAAAGTATGAAATTAAGAAAATTTTCCACTTTTTTTTTTCTCTTAACTCTAAACCGAATTTTTCCCACCTGATGAGAATACTGATCTTTTATCAATTCCTCGGTAGAAAAACGCTTCTCTTATCATCGCATAGAATAGAGCTCGATAACATTTTGAAAAGAGAAAAAAAAACAATTCAATTTCGAAGAGATGAGTCCGACCTCAAACTGTCAGTAATTGAAAAGCTCCGGTAATCTCAGGTTTCTTCTACGCCGGGAGAGAATTAGAGGGAAAAAATTGATGCGGGGGCTCGAAACGGCTTAGCAGATGGGCCAGAAAAATTGTTCGAAACGAAATAAAAATTCGAACCCGGGCGGATGGTTTTTCGCTCGAGGAATCGGGGGCAGTGATTGGATTTTCCCGGTCAAGATGCGACCAGTCCAACCGAGGAAGAGCAATCTACAAGGCAAATTGTGTTCCGCATAAGGTCAGAAACCTGTTCGGATTGCGTTTTGAAGAGCATTCCCTAAGATATGAGCGAGTGATCAAATTGAAACGGTCCGTTGAATTTGAGTTTGAATATATCGGAAAATATTGGGAGCAACGGCTGTGAAAAATACTGTTCCAAGAAATGGGAATGTTTGATGTTGAAAAAGAGGGAATGTTTGTCGTTAAGCGAAAATTTGAGCCAAAAATCCTCGGAACGATGGTTCACCCAATCAATTGATCGACAAGTCCATTCACTGGCATATCTCTGCTTAAAATGGCATTTTAAATATTCAGCTCGATTATTAATTGTACCGAGCCAGTTAAAAATGTTCGTATGTTCGACAATTTTCTCTTCGAGCTTATAATGCCATCTTTATAATATTAATATCTAGCATTTCTTTGAACGAGAGCTTTACTGAAGCCAAAGGCTTGGGTATTGGAGGAATTTTATATTCTCTCCCTTGGGTTATCACTGAGTACCGTTAGTGCCCAAAATCCAGAGAATAAACTTAAATGGCTGAGAAAATGAAAACTGAAAAATGAATGAAGATTCGATTCAGCCACATTTGAAGATAACATAAATAAAGTACTTGAATTTTTCTCTAGTTGATGGAGCTAACGGCAATGAAAATCCTCAAATTAGCTTCCTCCGCCCGAAAAATTTATTGGAAAAATCCAAAACGATCCTAATTTTCGAGGGGCGAAATTTCTTAAGAACAAAAACCGCCACAATTTACATTAAGCTGCCAAGTTGGCAAGAAAGTGACAAAAGCGACACCATTTCCCCTACAGGGCTCCCCTTTGCATTCAAAACAGTGTCTTATTCTGACCAACTTGAATTAGAGTCCATTAAGTTTTCATCTCCGGACCCCACAAAAGGCCTTGCCTTTCCGTATTACGTCTGCTTTGACTGTTAATCCGAATTCCCATTGCTTAGTCCCAGTGGTTTTCTCGCGCCCCTAAATATTGATAACAACATTAACCCTTCCCTTGGACGTTTTACCTCGTTCGCACTGTAATTCCACTTGGTAAGGCTTATTACATCCCTTGATAGCAAAAAGAGCGGCTGCGATTTCGGCGCAACGTTCCGTTTAATATTTCACGGTGCACTACGAAATTCGAACGTTCCCTTTTTCAAGATTTTCCTCCAGAAATGGGATAAATTCCGTTAAAATTTAATGCCTCCTTATTTCCGTTCGTATTTCCCTTACTCACTTCGGCCTATAATTAGAAACTTTACTTTAAAAAAAATTAAAAATTAAATAGGTTTCTTTTCGGTTGAAATTTTGGGCGTCAAGAAATGAAAATCTTCGCTATACGAATAGAGCGTAAAAATTCAATCGGTATTTCTTCAATAAAATTGTTTCCCTGTTTCAAAACGTTAAACCCTTATTAGAAATTTTATTCGTCGGTCTATTAACTATAAGGCGTATAAATATTCGTATGTTCATAGAGAACGAAATGTTGTGTTGCAGAGACCTTGGCACAAGAACTAGAGCTAGAGCGCAAAGCACGGCAGCAAAACAATGAAAGGGATAAATCCCCCCTACAAGGTTAGTTCCTTAAAAAAAATTATTTAATCGAAAATCTTATGAAAAAAAAATTTCTATGACAAATAATGCTCTATCGAAGTTTCGCCGACGATTCTTAAAACAAAATTCATGTTTTTTCGCAGACAACCGACCAGGTTATTACAAGAATTCCGTATTGTTCAGCAGTGCAACCTAAATCGGCAACGTCTTTGGGAAGAATTTAGGAAATCACGCCCATTCCCTCAATTTAGATTAATTCTATGAAAACGTGTAATAACTGTTCAAACGGTTTCTGAACATTACGAGTGAACGAAGTGTTTGAGTTATCTGTAGACGTATAGGAAAGCTCTAGAACTAGAATAGAATTAATTAATAGAGTGAATACAGTTTTTTTTTTTTACAGCAGTACGAATTGTGTCTTGATTTTCTCGACAACTCGACTGGCATCGAGAGTAAAAGAGGGGTTTTCAGTTTAATTACACGTTTCTCTCTCGTTTTTTTGGTTCAAGTTGAATTTTTTGCAAAATATTTTGTTTGCTCGCCTTGCAAAATAATTTCAGCCCAAGAGACAGCCATCTGATGGCAATCAGCAGCTAAACCATTTAAAAAAAATCATTATTTTTACTTTTATTTTTTCTGGAACTACCGAAAGCCCTAGTGCGAGAAGATAGCTACAAAAAATCGTTCTCGCCGTTTTATATTATCGATCCGCCGTCGAAATTCGCCATAATTGAAAGCGTCATTGTGAAATTACGGATTCGTAAACGATCGCGCCGAGGGCGTGAATAGTGCGTATTGTTTATTTGTATTTAAATAATGTTATTGCGGTTTAGTCATATTTTAAGGCTGTTATGTAAAGGATAGCGTTTCTAGCTGTAGAGCCAGGAGAATGTTTCAAGAACACACGGGCAGGTGGTAAATAAACTGTTTATTAATATTATTTCACTCGTTGTAAAACCAGGCCGATTTCTGTCTCGCGAAACGGCGATTTTTTAATTGAGAATCGCTCGTTTCCGAGGACCGGTTATTCGCTATTAATTTATTATTCAACGCTTTTCAAATGTAAATATTATCAATATTGCAATATTACTCTATCTGAATATTCGTAGACGATGAAAAGTATACCTACCTTATCTTATAGTGTGTATTCTCGATTGAGGGCATTACAACTGCGGATTCAAATTTTGAAACAAGGTGTTTTAATTGTGAAAAATGGTGGAATATGATTTTTAGCTATAGTCTCGTGCATTGTAAATAATGTACTAGCGTCAATTTACACGTTCTAGAATTGTGTATTTTACGAAAAGAAGAAAAGGGAAAAAATGATGAAGATGAAAAAGGAAAGAAACTGTAACCTTCGAGAGGGAAAATTTTCAAACATACGGAAGATTCTTAGGATTAATTGGATCGTTCAAATTTAACTCCCCCTCCCCACAACCCCCGGATTTGTACAGGAGACTGCGCACTTTTCAACAAAAGTGCCTGGGCTACGTGTTTTTGCTACATACGTTATTGCAATTTATTAAATATCATGTACTATTATTATCGTGTATAATATTATTATTGCTGTATATAGTAGGTACTCTATCGGAAATATCGTAGTGCTAGCGGGGGGCCCGGCTTGAATTTCGACCTCTCCGAGGTGTCATCCTGAGTTCTCCTCCCCCAAATGGTGTTCCTCTTTTTTTTAATCTCTATCATTGTAAGTTATAATAAAAAAATTAAGGAAGGTGTAGCGTATTTAGCTGGAATGTTTTTTTTTTCGACCACGTATTCGTGCCCTAATGTTTCAAGAGGAAAAAATGATGTTGTACTTAATTGGCTGGCGCCCCACGTTCCAACCTAAATGTCAAATACCTAAAAATAAAAAAAAGGAATTGTACTCCGAAAATGTATATTTTTTTTACACCTATTCTATCGCCGATGTCTCCGACCAAGTACGGTAAGTACCAAATTTGAACATCGGAAGAGTGATTTTTTCAGTTGAAAAAAAATATAATAAATAATCAATTAAATTTAATTATTTGTGGCAGCGAATGCCAAATATCCTATACTTATTCTATCGTATTCTCCTCGCTCCAATTTTTTAAATTTTTTTTACACTTCTAAAATTTGTTGACAAACACACATCTTGGGCCTAAAATAATTTATTTAAGAAATTGATTACACCTCAATTTTAAATGCTCCCGTGACTCCATAAACAATTTTTTCAACATGATATTATTATTTGCATGATATTAATTTATTTTCCAGTGAAACACAAAAATAAAAATAAAATATTTTGTTTCCTGCTAGGTAGTACAAAAGTATCTTCAGGTTAGCCGAATTTAACGACTGCAGTACGAAAACCAGAGCCGAAATCTATTCCAATTTCGGGCGGCCAATTAGCCAAAATATTATTCTCGATTAGCACAAAGCGGGAAAAATTGACTCGTCCATTCTGTCCGTCAGTAAAACCAGTAGACGAGCTCCCACGTTACCGATTCCCATTCAAGGCCGTCAAGTTTGAAAGAAAAGGGCAGAAATTACTCGCCAAACCGTTTTTACAGTCTTTAAGCCGTCTGGGCATCCGACGATTTGCACAAAAGAGGATGTATGCAAGAGACGATAAAGAAAAACTGAGGGGGAAGGAGGAGAAAAAGTTCACCAACTGGAAGATCTGACGAAGGTGGTTACACAGTGAGTTTTATAGTAGGGCAGTAAAATTCTTCGTCTCAGACTACGTCAGCGAGTGCGACCTGTTTCGAAAAAACGAAGTCCACCTCGCAACAAAGCCAATACTCAAAAAAGGCTTGAGCACACAGTGGCCAATGTATACTCTTCAGAATGTATTGGCTTCGGAGAGACAGGGGGTCTGGTTCGACTCGAGCTGCTACTGGTGAATATTATCTGTCAGGTGTAAACATTGGATATTATAGGCTGGACTGAGGCGTCTCGAAGAATTTAAGTGACCCTTAGCTGCGGACAAAGTTGGGCGCTCGATGAGTTTTATTACCGCCCGAAGACGGCCTATGTCGACAGTAGCGATTTATATCATAATTTCCCAACAGATTATTCGGCGAGGAGAAGATTGCCTAGAGGGAAAACGAGTGAAATTGAAGCATTGCGAGGTTAAGAATTCGTTTAATGTTCGAAGGATAAATCGTGCTACATTGTGGAACGTCAGGAATAAATTACGTCTACCAAGTACAAATGACCTTGAAATCAGTGTTTCTTGGAGGCAGCAATCCGCCATCTTGGTTGTTGTTGAAGTGCAGAGTTTATTTTTAGTGAGAGGAAAATACATTTAAGACCTGTGAAACGGTTGTCATTCATGAGAAATTAAAATAGATTAGCGATTAGATAAACAGCAATCTGCTGATGGCTTTTCACGCCATCCTAGTCATGTATTTTTATATAGTCAGGTATTCACTACAAGCATTTTCAAATTTTTTTAACTTTAAAATCAGTTTTTTAAACCAACAAACTCTGCATAGTTCAGTAGCTCCATATTTGAGCAGGTTAAAAATCCAGATATAGATTGACAAAATCCTGATTTCAAAACACAAGATCCAGATGCAGAAGATCATGATGCAGAACGCCAACCAGAAGAGATTCAAATAAACATCAAGCTAAAAGTGAGCTTCAGCTTTCTACCAAGTGTAAGTCTTCTGTGTCACAATAATTATACCCTCCAAGAAACCTTGGTAAGTCACTTTTAAACTAGCTTGGCCAGTCTTGGTAGACATAAAATCATAAGTCATAAAAATATTTGAAACTGGTTCGGTTTCGGGCTTATGAATATTTTTGTCCTATAAATACGCTTTATAATGAATTGCAAGCAAATTTCACGATTTTTCAAGCCTGTAACACTTCGTTGTAAGCAATTCGACCGAAAAAGTTTTCTCCTGATGAGTCCTCGTCGACGCAGTCTTTTCAACCAATGAACGCAATCAAGACACAACGGCAAAAAATGACGTCAAAAACCTCTTTTTAAAAAGACGTGACTGCCCTTTTGTGTTTAGAAAAGGAATTTCTACTTTCCATGAGCTTCCATACCCTCGAGCCATCGGTTCTTTTCAACGGTTGAAAACGGGAAGGTAATCTACACCGACCCTCCATGTTTTTCTTCGCATTTTCCCTCTTTTGCGACACTTCTTATAGAGGATGTTTTCTTCCTCCTTAATCTAGCAGGATTTTAGTCAAAAACTCTCTCTTCCAAGTAGAATTTGAGCCAACATACACCTGTGCGATAAAAATACTACCGGTTTGGAACTTCTCAGTCTTGTCAGCCATAGCTGGTTTAGGGACATTAACCGTTATCACCAGTAACAGATGTTTATCTCAATAGAGCAAAGAGAAGAGGAATATAATTGGGGCTGTTTTTATAGAACAGGTCAAAGGCTGATTTAAGCTGTTTTTTTTTTTTTTTTTTTACTTATATGATTATTTTATCAAGTTCTCACATTAATCTATCGAATTTGACATAATTAAATTCTATAATCTGTGCCTAAAAAGGCACCTTTGTTGCGAAGATTAGGCTCAAGGATAAGAACCTTTGACTTCAGTAGCAGAAGGTCATTGCTTTTGGAGAAAGATAAGCCCAATGCTCAAGGCTACAAGTGTCGACAATCGTTAGCTTAAATTATTAAAAAATTCCAAACTATTAAATAAAAAATAATTTATATTAAATGAATGGCTTACGATACACGTGTACGGTATATCATCTATCTCTTGTAGAATTTGCTTTCTTTTGCTTTCGCTAATTTCGGCATCATCCGAGGGAAGTTTCGAGGAATTCGTCGTCAAACTGCCTTCAGTTTATTTTGCAAAATTCAAGGAGACAAATAACAAGACGAATATCTGTTCTTTGAAAATTTGGAAATTGATTGCGAATAAATTCAGTTTGCTTCTACGTTCAAAGTGTTGAACCTTCCACTTTGAATAAGCACTGAACGAGCCAGAAAGTATCATCAGTTGGTGCAGAAGTTTCCAAAGCAAACTTTTTTTATTGAAAATTTTTTATTGAAAATGTAATTTGAGAGAAAACTGTCTCTTTGCCATGTTAATGTGCTACCATCTTACCTTCAGCGATTCAGCTTCGTCGCAATATTCGACTCAACATTATTCAATTTATTTGCGTCCAACTACGAGCGCTCGAGTAAAAATATCCGAGCCAACATCAAGTTCAAAAATTAATTCCAAAACAACCATGCATTAAAACCGAAATGTGCTCGCGTTTGGTCGAATTGAACCCTCGGGCGCATTAGATTTATCGGTCACGATCTGTGATAAACGTGTACCATAAACTCGACACCAGCGGCGGCTGAATCGGCCTCTGTGTAGACAAGCGTTTTCTGATAGCTTCCAATCTCGTACTTTCCTTACCAGTTGGGGTAAATCAAGTGCACCTCGACAGAATTCCACAAGTTACACCACTACAGACGTGACGTCACTTAGTAATATTTGTCTGGGGAGAGAAGTGCTGGTTGAGCATAATATATTTCTGGCGAGTGAGTACATAACAACTCATTTACTGATTCATTTGTTTTAGCTTATACATTTCTTTAACAAAAAAAAAAAAAAAAATTTAAAAACGCTGCAAATGGTTGTACAGCGGGATATTATTTTTCCTCAGAAAGGCGGTCGGACACGTAAAACATCAAATTTATTTTGTAGATGGGTTTTTCTTTTTTTAAGCTATTACAATTGTTTATTATGGTATAATTAATCAAATTTGATCCGTACCGTAAGTATTTGCAACGGATTTTCAAAGTTGAAAAACATGAAACCGTGTATAGTACTAAAACTGGGAAAAACTAATGTTTGTCGTCGAATTTCCGCCGTTTTGACGTCATATTCGGATTCAGCGTTCAATTTCCTATAAGAATAGCTTTCAAAATCGCTTTAAAACAAAGATTTAATATTTCACCCTAGCGGAGCTCGAAATTTCGGCCGGTGATAAACTCGATTTACGGAAAATAATTTCTCTGGCTCTGTTTAACATTTTTTCACCAAATTTTTTGCTATGTACGCGTGTAAGGCGTTCAAATGAAGACTCCTGCTTAATAAAACGACAGATTCGCATAAATTTTGACCCCGAAAATCACGGTTAAAGGTCAATTTTCGAGAGTTTAAAAACCGATTTTTTTGGACCATTTGCAAATTTTTCCGAGAATTGAAAAAAATCACAAAAATACATCTTGGTAAGACGCAACTTTCCTGAAAATTTCAGATTTTTATCTGTATTGAGAGACGAGTAAAAAATCGTTAACTGATCGATTGAAAAAAATCGCAGGGGTCCCCCTTGGACTTTTTGCGAAAATTTTTTTGAAATAGATTTAGCTCAAATTCAGCATAATGATAGTTGATGATGTGTATATCAATAATATATGGTTCATTCTTTGTTTTTTTCGCACTAAATAGATGAAAAGAAGGTTTTAAGTGGAAAAATGTCATGTTTTCGTGTATTGTCTACTAATATTGTTGAATTACGCACGAACGGTGGAAAATTGGATAGGTACATTACATTAGGAAAATGTGGACAATTAAATTACCTATCTTTTGGTATATTCAAACATCTGAATTGACGACTTTTTGTGTGAGTTATCCACTCTGCAAGTTACAAATCTTGGGAAACTTAAAAGTTGTTACGTCTAATTCTGCTACAACATTGCTCCAGTTGAAAAACCCAATACTTTATGATACAAAGTACATTCAAACACCAACAACTACATACCAAATTATAGAAACTACTACTACCTACTATAATAACAACTATAGATTCCCACTCTCCATATACAAATAATTAACTACTATACCTATAATATACTATATATAGAAGTGGTAAGGATAAGGGATAAGGACCCCCCGACCCCCGACCGCGCTGAAGGGGCGCAGCCCCTAGTCGTATAATAAACCGAAAATTAAAACGGATCAGTTACATACCCATACAAAAATCTAGAGGTCGTTTCCCTGTTGAAGATGATCAAAATGACACGTTCACATGACGACAAATGTCTCACGCTGGTTATCGGATAGAACACGCACGTTTTTACAGCAATCCGTTGTTTTCGAATCATCGAATAAGAGGGATCGAACAAGGGTGAACTACACTTACTTCTTATAAGCCATTCTACATAAATGCGCTCGCTTTATTCCGTCGCTGGAACGGATAAAAGTCGACGTTAATGCTTCTTTCTCCGTAATCTAAAGCATTCCGTCTTTAATCCAAGCCAATATGCTCAGGTTCGTATCAAAATGATATAGAGCCGTCCGGGGACGACGAAAAGCGAAGGAGTGTCAGGATTTAAAAGCGGCGAGGGTTGAAACTCTCGCAGCATATGTTCGAGATAAGAATGCCAATAGAAGGAAAACCCAGTTTAAGATCAAACATTGCATTTGCATAGCGAAGGAGGGTGGGGCGATCGCTTCCCTGCAAAAGCGAGGAGAAACGCCGAAAAAATGATGAAAATAAGAAGGAAAAAGGCTGACTGAGCAGGTTGGGGGATCGCCCATAAAAATACCCTTCAATATTTTAACTACCGTTCCCCGCTTGTCGTTGAGTCGCGCATAGGAATGGTAATTTAGAGAAGATTTTTATATTACTTACTGCGGAATTGAAGAGCTGAAGAAAAAAGAGCCTCTGGGTCGTTTTTGGAGCTGAGGGGGAGGGAGAATGTATAAGGAAAAAAGGAAAAGAGAAAAAAGGGAGTAAAGGTTAAATATTGTTAATGCAAAAGCTGAATGGCTCCCATTAAACGTAATTTGTTTGTGCTGTAACATCGGGTTGGCTTTTCTTTCCTCCGTCTGCTTTCAGGCCATTGTTTTACAAATGCGATAGGTAGCATATTTCAACAAGGGCTCATCTCTTAAGCTATCCTAAAACAGTTTACGAAGAACTGCTCTTCAAGAGGAATCGTATTTATTGAGAAACACAAAGAATTATTTATCCATTTTCAACAGAATCTGTTAGGTTTAGTCACGATTTATTATTTTCCTGTAGTCATGAACGTTGCCCTAAGATCCAGCCTATCCTGTCCCAACTATCCATCTATCGTTCACCTGTTTGCCCCCGCTTCTTCGAGCGCTGCTTTCATCACCTTCAGTTCAGTTGTCTCCTTTCTCCGTGTTGGGCGCGCCCTGAGTCAAGTCGTCGAGTCGCTAAGTCTGTTCATCTGCGCAAGAGAAATTCCAGAAAAGGACCTCCTTCAACCGAAATTGGCGCCGATCGCTACCAGTGCTACCGAAGGACGAAATATAAAAAACCGTCGGGAAAAACGAGGTATTTGCGGATTCACAAGGCCCTTTACAGTCCTGCCCTGTGCCAAAGGTGAGCGTCCTATTTTTCCTAAATTTTCCTAATCTTGTTCCCTACCTCAAATCTGTGACTTGTTCAATTTTCGCTGCCTAAAACCCACAAAATTGGTCCATGCGGGTCGGATTAATTTATTTCACCCCAAAATCCTATTTCGAAAATCAGCCATTTTGAATAGTAGCCCACGTTCTAGAATCTTCCAATCTGTAACAGATCGGTGCCTGTCGTTGTAGTGAAACCACTCCGAGGTAACGATCATTGTACTATTCTGTACTGCAAAATTGTTCGAACTTGCAAAATAATTTGTAGCGACTCGACTCAGGTCGCGACCGGTCATTGAGTTAGTTTTCAAGCTCCGTGATCGCTCCCCTCCTTTTGATAAGGCGTAGAATACGCGCCAAGCCTTGTTTGTTTACACTTGCCTAGTCACTTTGCCTTATCGTACCTACAACCGTTTAGATTGTTTATTTATTTTTGCGTTTGCATTTACGTTGTTGTTCGCGTTTGAATTACTAATATCGTTCGTTAATAATTATTTCGCTTCAAGCCAATCTTGTTCGCCTCTCTCACCGGTTCCTTTGGGTGTTGTTCAACATTATTTCGCGTTTCCGTGTACACTGTGTTTGTTCCCGGTTATTCCATTAATTCAGTCATGTCTGCTGCCAAATTGAACGCCACTGTTCGTCGCAGAGATCGCTACGTCGCCAAATTGAAAACAACTTACGCCTTGATAGAACATTTGCCAGAAAATTTGGAACATTTCGTCGCTCGCTGCGAGGACTTAAGCGAGGATTATCGAGAGTTCGAGCGTATTCAATCCGAAGTAGAGATTTTGGAAGCCAAACTGAACAATGACGCCGAAGAAATACCGGAAGGTGGCAATGCAGCTGGCCTTGATGTGGCTAGCCAATACGATGAGATGTATTTCCAGGTAAGAATACGTTTCAAAAGCCTTATCAATGCCTATCCCGTTACTGCAACCCCGAGACGATCGACAGATACAGATCCAATAGACCGTACTTTTAATGCAGGTAATAGTACGTCGAGTCCAAGGTTACCTAAATTGGAAATCGCCCCTTTCGGAGATGACATCAGCCAGTTTCGTTCGTTCATCAGCCTTTACGATACGTTAATTCACAAATCCAATTTGTCGCCTATTGAAAAATTCTCGTATTTGAAAACATTGGTGGTCGCATCAGCTAAAGACCTAGTAGACTCAGTAACATTTACGCCTGAAAATTATAGTATTGCCTATCATAAATTAGTCGACCGTTTCTCCAATAATCGTATTTTGGCTGTGCATTATTTAAATAAAATTTTGGAAATACCACCACTTCGTTCCATGAACCTTGAAAATTTAAGAAAAATTGTGGATACCTTTCAGGTCAATATCCAAGGATTGAAGACCCTCGACATTGCAGATTTAACCGGATTCATATTTTTGCAACTGGCGCTTCGTCTCCTCGACCAACGAACTCGCACTCAATTCGAAAATGAAGTAAGAGAGGTAACATTTCCTAACTTTGATAACTTGTATAAGTTCCTAACCAAGCAATGTGCAATTTTGGATATATCCCAAGATCCTAGCGTCCAGTCTTCAAAGGCTGCCAGTTCCGTCCCGCCTATGAAACCTAAGCCATCCTATCCTATTAGAAAAGCTCTCCTAGCCACGTCGTCTCCTAAATCAGATCCAGTAAGAGCGAATCCTGCGCAACCCGTTCCCAACGAGCAAGGCCGAGTAATTACTTGCCCTCTTTGCAAAGCCAGCCATCGTTTAGCCTTTTGTCCTCAATTTTTGAGCCAACCCGTTGAAGAACGCAAAGAGAGAGTAAAATCCTTGCGCCTGTGTTTCCAATGTTTTGGGCCACACCGAATCTCTGATTGCAAGTCCGTTTATAGTTGCAAACATTGCAATTCCAAGACGCACAATTCGTTGCTGCATCGTTCCTCGAATTCCAGCCACTCAGCCGAAAACCAGTTGCAACCAACGCCTGTTCAGTCGACTTCGAGCGCCTGTCCTTCGTCTAGTGCCGGTGGAAATGCCCAGATTTATTCCTGTCGTATTTCTCATTCGACCTCCTCTCCATCCACTGTGCTATTGGGTACTGCTAGGGTGTTGGTGAGATCCACGTCGGGTCACTTGATTCCTGCTAGAGCGATCATCGATCAAGGTTCGCAGATCAACCTAATCTCGGCGCGGCTATCCCAGCAACTTGGTATTTCCTGGCGAAAATGCAATTATGATATACATGGGGTAGGGGACTCCACTCCAATTACTGGGCAGAAAATTCTCACCTGCGAGATTCACCCTCGAACGCTTGGCCAAGAACCTTTCCATGTGAATGCAGTCATCCAACCAGTCATATGTGCCTCGAATTTACCCAACGTTCCTGTCAGCCAACAACTGAAAGCCCAATTATCAGGTTTACATTTGGCTGATCCTGATTTTGATGTACCGGCCAAGATTGATTTGTTGCTCGGAGCCACCGTCTTTTCCCATATCATACGTTTCGACCAAGTTCCTTTGCCGCAGGTTTCCGATCATCGACAGCCTTGTATATTGCCAACCAGCCTCGGGCATTTGCTTATTGGTTCAGCTCCAGTCGACCAATCCACCACCGGGAAAGTAGCCATGATTGCCTTAGTTAAACCGAGCCTCGATGAATTACTCCGCAATTTTTGGGAATTAGAAGAAGTATCCGTTCCTAAAGCCGTTTCCCCGGACGAAGCCTATTGCGAGCAGCACTTCCTGTCTACTTTTCGACGAAAGCCCTCCGGTCGGTTTGTAGTTCGCCTGCCGTTCAAGAATGGTGTAGCTCCTGACCTAGGGAATAATCGCAGGGCAGTCACCGAGCGATTTCACCAAGTCGAAAGACGCTTCCTTCGAGATCCTGAGTATTATGCATTGTACAGGGAAAACATTGAAGACCTTTCCGCGCAGCGTCACCTTGAACCCGCCAGCCAACCTTCTGTCTATTTGATGTCTCACCATGGTGTGATGAAACAATCATCCTCCACTACCCGTCTTCGGGTTGTCTTCAATGGTGCCGAGAAGGACCCCAACGGTTTTTCTATAAACGATTTCCTACTCACAGGCCCCGCCCTACAACAAGATATCACTCATGTGCTCCTGAACTTTCGATATCACCTAGTTCCATTCTCATGCGATATTAAGCAGATGTTTCGCCAGATTATTTTAGATGAACGTGATCGTCAATATCAACATATCCTCTGGCGAAACGGCTCCTCTGAGGAATTGCGCGAGTGGGCGTTGTGCACTGTGACGTTTGGTCTTTCATGCAGCCCATTTCTAGCCATTCGAGTGCTACAACAGTTGGCTGCTGAGGAGCAGCCCAAATACCCCCAAGCCTCCAAGGTCCTGCTGAATCAATGCTTTGTCGATAATATTCTTGCCGGAGCCGACGACGTTACCGAGGCCACGCGACTGAGCCGACAACTCATCGACCTCTTACAAGCCGGAGGCTTTGAATTGAGGAAGTGGATGAGCAGCGTGCCGGACGTCTTGGACGGACTACCAGCCGAAGTCGTCGATGTTCCTCATACCGTTAATTTCACAAAGTCCGTCTCCGTGCTCGGCCTTGAATGGGACCCTGCCTCCGACAACCTTTTCTATAGAGTGTCACCATCTAACAAATCCCCAACCAAACGCCTTATACTTTCCCAAGTTGCTTCCATTTACGATATTAACGGCTATCTCAGCCCGTTTACCTTCCTCATGAAAAGTTTATTGCAAAAGTTGTGGCTATTGGGTGTTGGCTGGGACGATCCGTTACCCTCGAGTATTATAAATACTTGGTCAATTATGATGTCTGAATTACCAAAGCTCTCTGACCTCCGTATTCCACGCTGTATTAACTTATCTTGTTCACAGGCAACACAACTGATCGGTTTCTGCGATGCGTCTAGTTTTGGCATGGCGGCCGTGTTCTACCTACGAGTGGCCAATAATACTGAAGTGAAGATTTCCCTGCTCTCCGCCAAGACGCGCGTCGCCCCATTGAAGACCGTATCCATCCCTCGTTTAGAGCTGTGCGCCGCTCTCCTACTCGCCCGTCTGCTCAAGAACCTACAGCCATTGCTCGACCGCTTCCACGTTTCACAAACGTTCCTTTTCTCCGATGCCATGACAGCGTTGGCGTGGATTCGCACGCCGCCTCATCGTTTAAAAACTTTTGTGGCCAACCGAGTCTCCGAAATTGTTGAGGTGACCCATCCATCATCCTGGCACCATATACCTGGTGCTTTGAATAGCGCCGACTGCGCCAGCCGAGGCCTGACGCCTATCCAACTTATGGAGGAGCCAATGTGGTGGAATGGACCGCCCTTTCTCCGAGATGAGCTGTCCGAGTGGCCATTGCGATCCATCGACGACTCCATCGAAGTACCAGAATTGAAGCCCATCGAAAAACGCTCCTTCCTCGTATCTGAAACCCCTCACGATACTCTCGCCGTCTTCAGCCGTACCAACGACCTTCTCAAATTGCAACGTCTCGTGATCTACGTCCTGAGATACATTCGTCGCCGACAGAGCTCAGCGGTGCCTGTGCCGAGTCCCATTTCTGCCGCCGAGTACAAAGAGGCGATGCAGAGATTGGTTCGCATTTACCAGTCGCTATATTTCAAGCGCGACCTAGATCTGATTGCAAGAGGAGAACCTTGCAGCAACCAGTTGCGAAGCCTGAGCCCTTTTTTGCGAGAGGACGGATCCCTCATGGTGGGGGGTCGCCTACGATTCGCACCACTTCCGCAAAGGTCCAGACATCCGTACTTAATACCCCGCGAAAGTCATTTGGCGACTTTGATCGTCGATCATTACCATCATCTTACCGTGCATGGTGGATCTCGACTGATGCAATCGCTTATTCAACGGGATTTTTGGATCCCACGCATTCGCAGCCTCATTAAAGCGCGTTTGTTCCGGTGTGTAACCTGTTTCAAGAACAAGCCTAGATTGGCGCAACCAATAATGGGCGACCTTCCACTCACCCGATTCGAACAAGGCCGCTGCTTCATCAATACGGGCGTCGACTTTGGTGGTCCTTTCTTTATGAAAGAACACGCTCGGCGAAACCCAAGACTGGTCAAGGTGTACCTATCGCTCTTCATTTGTCTTGCCACCAAAGCCATCCATTTAGAGTTGGTAACCGACCTTACCACCGAAGCCTTCTTAGCTTGCCTCGACCGATTCATCAGCCGTAGGGGTGTACCTTCACGTATCCTGTCTGATCATGGCACGAACTTCAAGGGTGCTGCGCGCGCTCTCATGGCAATCTACGATTTTGTTGCCCAGCAAAGTGACACCATCGCTGCTAACCTATCTAAAAGGGGCATCCAGTGGCAATTCATACCGCCGCACGCCCCCAATCAGGGTGGACTCTGGGAAAGAGGCATCCAGACCATTAAACACCATCTTCATCGAGCAGTCGGTCAAACCCACCTCACCTTCGAAGGCTACTACACGCTTCTCTGCAAAATCGAAGCAGTCGTCAATTCGAGACCGATCTGCCCTCTGTCAACCAACCCTGATGACGGATTCGATTATTTGACTCCTGCCCACTTCCTCATCGGCGAACCACTCCTGTCTCGTCCAAATCCGGAAGAATTGGATCTCAAAATCACACCACAGGCGCGTTGGCGCATCATCTCGCAGACCTCACGTTCGTTTTGGACCCGATGGTCCCGGGAGTATCTTCAAACCCAAATGGAGCGGCCTAAGTGGGTCAATCATGATCGTCCAGTGAAACCAGGTGAGTTGGTGATTCTATCTACTCCATCGACCGCCTCCAGATTGTGGCCGATGGCGCGCGTACTGGAGGTGTACCCGGGGCGGGACGGTGTGGTTAGGGTCGCGAGGTTGAGAACCCCATCCGGGGAGTTGGTGAAACCGGTGAACAGATTGGCCATCCTTCCGATCGATAGTTCTCCGGACCATTAACCGCAATTTAAAATTATTCAATTTGGTGGGGGGTTATGTTAGGTTTAGTCACGATTTATTATTTTCCTGTAGCCATGAACGTTGCCCTAAGATCCAGCCTATCCTGTCCCAACTATCCATCTATCGTTCACCTGTTTGCCCCCGCTTCTTCGAGCGCTGCTTTCATCACAGTCAGTGCAGTTGTCTCCTTTCTCCGTGTTGGGCGCGCCCTGAGTCAAGTCATCCGCGCAAGAGAAATTCTAGAAAAGGACCTCCTTCAACCGAAATTGGCGCCGATCGCTACCAGTGCTGCCGAAGGACGAAGTATTAAAAAACCGTCGGAAAAAACGAGGTATTTGCGGATTCACAAGGCCCTTTACAGTCCTGCCCTGTGCCAAAGGTGAGCGTCCTGTTTTTCCTAAATTCTCCTAATCTTGTTCCCTACCTCAAATCTGTGACTTGTTCAATTTTCGCTGCCGAAAACCCACAATTGTATTATTGTGATAATTAGTATCGATACCCAATACTGATAAATATCGATACTTTGCTGGTCGATATTTGGAGTATCGATACCAACCTTTCGATACAGTATCGATACCAACCTTTCGATACAGTATCGTTACCAACCTTTCGATACAGTATCGATATTTTGTATCGATACTTGTTCACCGATACCCATCCCTAGTGAAAATATGTCAATGGCTTTGAGTGTCGCACTTAAATTGCTTGTGAATGTTGGGTGGCAAAGCATTCTGGAAGGTTGGCATCACTGTCGTTATTATATCAGTATGTTATCAGTTTTGTTATTCATTGCGATAGATAGGCTCCCTGCCCGTTGGTTTTCAGCCAGATAAACATCGTTATATCGGCTTTTGAATAGAATCACCATGGAAATAACGACTTGAAGGCAGAAACGCGACGAATATATTAGGTTTCAAATAGAAATGCCATTGATGTATCGGTGTTCAAACAGAAAAAATCGATATATCGCTGTTAAAATAGTAATGCCATTGATACATCGGTTTTCAGATAGAAAAATATCAATTTATCGGTTTTGGAATACCAAGATTCGATACATCGGTTTTTGGACAGAAAAACATTGATATATCGATTTTAAGACAAAAACCTCATCGCTATAAGGGCTTTCGTTCTGATAAATAGGTAACGAGATATTAGTCATCGGTTTGAAAACTGAATCAAGTCAATATATCAAGAAAGTATCCATATAATGGAGAAGCTGTAATAACGTAATTATCATCCTCGTACGATTCCACTCGAGAGTGTCCAATCGCAGAGCTTCACAATGTCAGCGCGAGACTCGATGACAAATCCAGTTTAGAATTAATATTCATGAGTCGGATCGTACAATCGGAAGGAGCTACTCGTTTATTCATTATCATAAACGAATTAGCGACCATTTGAACACGGAGCGGATCGATTGAAACGAGCTGACAGGAGAGAAAATTGATCGATCAACTATTTAGGGTTTTTTAATCGCTTTGGATTGAATGGTAACATTTTTTAAATGTTGGTATCCCTGTGCTTATCTATAATGAGTCTATCTCGGATAAATCAGCTTTTTTTAAATCAATTCTGTGATCCAGCTAATGTAAGTGATTAAAATTCATTGTGGAAGCAGAGATTGTTTTCTGCCGAAGGACAAGATCGCCAAAACCTCGGACGCCTGGATAAATTAAACAATTTACCAGAGTTGGCGACAGTCTACCACCTCTGAGTTTTAATCACATCGGACATAATTGGGCCACATTTCGAAAATGACGGCCCTTAGATCTGGGCTCTCACTCCGTTCAAACTGAGCGTGCATTACCTGGGAACGGAATCTCGCAAGTTCGACCTAAACCACCTGTCCGCCCTGACATCGTAAGTTTCCATGTGATTCGTCGGCGAACCGGTTGACCAGCCTCCGATAGCGAAAATAACGTAGTGCGGCACTCTCGGCCGGTTCGTAAGGCTCGTCGTGTTGCTCGCTTGTTTCTGCAGCTCCAGAGCGCTCCAGAGGTTCATCGACGTCACGTTGTCGACGACGGCCCCCGAAAGCACTTCCGTCCTGTACAATTCGGGCGGAATATATTCGAATCTCACGCAGGCCCATAATCTGTTCACATAGGCGTTCCTCTCTTCCGGCTTGTGGTTGATCCATTCGCTCATCGCGAGGAAAACAATTATCTCGGACGGTACGTTTAAATTATTGTCGCACAGAAAAAGCACTAAATCGTCGATCGACATGTCGTAAAATTCGTCCGACGTCTTATAATAATCGGTGAAATCTTTCAAAATCTTCCGCTTCGCGAGTTGTGCGATTTTGTAGCACGAATATGTCGTCGCGAATTTGTAAATGCCGTAGGCGTTTTTTACGTTCAAATTGTCGCCGAGGAATTTGCAGCAGAGGTCGACCAATCTGAGGAGTCCCAGTTGATCTGCTGCGGGCAGCAATTGCTGCACGTTGGTGAACGTAAGAACGCATCTTCCTGTGTAGCAAAAATCGACGACGCAATCTACAACTTTCGACGGGAAATGCAACGTCAATTCCGACCTGTTCGTCGACAACGATGAGGAAAATGCGGCGCGGAAAAATTCGCTATAGACGGCCAGTAATATTCGGTGTATCCGATAGATTTTCCCGTCGGCGCTCAAAATCGAGCCGTCGCAGAAATCGCCGGATTTTCGAAACGCTTCCAATTTCCGTAAAAATTCGACCGAATTCGACGGGTCCGTTGAACTGTCGGTTTTGGAATGATACGATTCGACGCGGGGGCGTTTTATTACGTGGACGTATCGGTTGGCTCCACGACTCGCGAATTTCCGCGCTCGACTTCTTTTCATCGCTGCGAAACTCGAACCGTCCGGATCTTCCTTGGGGAAAATTGCGACAACAAAAATAAATCCTACTCTATCTCGAATCACTACATAGCTAAATTCTCTATTCTAAAATAGCTAAAATTTCAGTGAATCGTTACAGTTGATGGGTATCGTAATCATTTTTACCCTGGCAACTGTTTTGCACTTTGGCAATGCAGAGGTCGAGGTTTGGTGGAAATATTCATGCGTTCAAGTTTGAACCTAGTCGAAATATCCCAATCATCGTAATATTGTTATTATTTGGAATGAAATTTCTCTTCTTTCGTTCATTCATTTATATCTTGGTAAACAGGTACTGCCATAAGATATTGTAATCGACACATCTCTTTTCATCATGCTTTCAATTTCTATCCGCACGACTTCTACTCTACTGTCCGCTCCATTTCAACTCTACTACCCTCACTACTTCTACACTTCTTCTGCTCTACTAACCACTCTGCTTCCACTTTATTTTTACTCCACTAACCACTCTACATCTACTCTACTATCCGCTCCACTGCTACTCTTCTTCTACTCTACTATCCGCTCCACCGCTACTCTTCTTCTACTCTACTATCCGCTCCACTGCTAACTCTTCTTCTACTCTACTATCCGCTCCACTGCTACTCTTCTACTACTATCCAATCTACTGCTACTCTTCTTCTACTCTACTATCTAATCTACTGCTACTCTACTATCCGCTCTACTGCTACTTTACTCTACTACCCACTCTACTTCTTCTTTTTCCGCTCTACTTCTACTCTACTGTCTAATCTACTGCTACTCTGCTATCTATTCTATGTTTACTCTGCTTCTACTCTACTAACCACTCTAATTACACTTGGCCACTGTGGCAATATTCTCAAAATCTTTGTACCTGTTGGCCTCGTCAACATCAACTTGTCAAAACCACCCAAAACCAAGTTTCATCGAACAATAAAATTTCTCCAAATTACTCTTAAATAAAAATTAAAATGTGAAAAAAACGAGGTTCAATTGGATTAAGCCCATTGAATCTATTTACAAATTAGGCGATGGGTTGGTTATTATGATAAAAATTCCACGACTGCTTTCTGGACTAGTCGAAATTTGTAGTGGCGATCTCAGAGACGCCCGGATTTTAGAAAACTCTAAATAAAATGACCGAGACCTGAGGGTGGCCTACACAGGTGCTTTTAACCCATTATAATAAATTGGTCGCAGAGAAATAATTATAACACCATGCACGAAATGACGAACAGGCGTTCTTCAAAGGCCCTCGCAAGTAGTATAAAAAACCGAAGTGAGGTCTTCAAGAACTAACGTTGCGTGGGATTGTTCTAAAGTGGGGAAATTGGAGATAATTGGCGGCTAAAAACTGGTCGCAGAATCTGCGGAGGAGGAATTCAAAAGGAATCCTCCATCATCAGACAACGAATAGAATCGAACTTGACGCCATTGAAGCCGATGCTTTTGAAATAATTGCTCATTTATTTGCCCGGGGTTTCTTTCGAAAATATTTGCACACTATCTAGCGTAGATTCCGCCGACGTCCGAAGGCAAACAATGTCTTCGAGTTATTCGGTTAACATTCTATCAAAATCCCCGAAGGATTGTCCTAAGCTAGGGCTTTCAAGCTTCGCGTCCTTCGTGTCAAGTTAACGAAGAACAAGCGCCTTAGGGAAGAAATCCTCAAGTACGAAAAACTGCTGTTTCGCCGGCGGAAATTTTTTCCCTTTCCCGAGAGGAAACCTTCGGTTCTACAAACACCGATGTTTGCATAGAAACGTTACCCCGAAGGTTTCAGTTGCATACTGTACATCGCCCTAATTCATGCTGAAACTGCGAGGGAAATTATGGGAACTAGTCGGAACAGCTATAAATCCCAAGCTCCACAGGTCATTAAAGCGGTTATAGCCGTTGCTGCGGTTTGAACGTGTCTGCGCTCTTCTTAACACTTTCAGCACTCAAATAGGTAACATAACCGGTTTTAACGAGTCGGAGACGAAGAGACAATGCTAAACTTCAAAACGATGGTCGTCGGTCGGGTTTGATGCCAGATAACAGTAAAAGCATCACCTTGCCACTAGGTGGGCCAAAAAATCCAATCACAATTCGGGGAAGATATAATAGATTGCAGTATTGTAGTGAACGTATGAATAACAGTTCAGTTAGTAACCATATCGTGTACTTATAGCTCAGTCAATGACAATACCGAGCCGTTATAGATCAATCAGTCAGTATTGTGCACTTAGAGTTTAATTGTTGACTACATCATGTACTTACAGCTCAATTGGTGACTATACCGTGTACTTACAGCTCAATCGGTGATTATATTGTGTACTTACAGTTTAATCGGTGACTACATCATCTACTTACAGCTCAATTGGTGACTATAACGTGTATTTATAGCTCAACTGGTGACTACGTAGTGTACTTGAAGCTCAATTGGTGACTAAATTGTGTACTTACGGCTCAATCTGTGACTATATTGTTACAGTAAAATCGTTGAGTAAACCGTGTACTTAAAGCTCAATCGGTGTTTATATTGTGTACTTACAGCTCAATCTGTGACTATATTGTTACATACAACTGAATCGGTGACTATATCTGTACTTACAGCTCAACCGGTGACTAAATCGTGTACTCACAGCTCAATTTGTGACTATATCGTGTACTTACAGCTCAATCTGTGACTAAATCGTGTACTTACAGCTCAATTGGTGACTACATCATCAACTTACAGCTCAATTGGTGACTATATCGTGTACTTATAGCTCAACCGGTGACTAAATCGTATACACTTACAGCTCAATCTGTGACTATATTGTTACAGTAAAATTGTTGAGTAAACCGTGTACTTACAGCTCAATCGGTGTTTATATTGTGTACTTACAGTTTAATCGGTGACAACATACTAAGAGCTCAATGGTGACTAAATTGTGTACTTACAGTTCAATTGGTGGCCGCATCGTGTACTTACAGCTCAATCGGTGATTATAATGTGTACTTACAGTTTAATCGGTGTTTTACATCATCAACTTACAGCTCAATTGGTGGCTATTTCGTGTACTTATAGCTCAACCGGTGACTAAATCGTGTACTTACACCTCAATTGGTGACTATATCGGGTACTTACAGCTCAATCCGTGACTAAATCGTGTATTTACACCGTTTGAAAACGAGTCCTTTCGTCTCGCCATTTCAGCCTCTCCCGACTATCCTTTGTCTCCAATACCATTCTCAGGTTTCCCTACTCCTTCCATCTCTTGGTTCCTTTGTTCCGTAAAAAACTCGAACTCCATTGTTTTCTATATCCAAAACGTTATATCTTCTCAACACTCAATTTCTTATCAATATTCAACCACTTTCATGCCCTTCTATGTGCTGCTTTCCATGATTTTAAGATGATTCGATGACGTTAGGCAAACCGTGAACGCTCCCAATTTCCTCTACATTAGGCGACTCTATCGACCGCAAAAAGCGGAGCGTTTGCGATTTCTTTCTTTTCCACGTCTCAGACGTTACGCGAGATCGATGGTCGCCGGTTTCGATGGAAATGACGGGTCGGGAAGGTGCTGGATACGCAGCCATAGCTCTTCCGCTGGAAAAGGTTTTACACATGCGGTCAGCGTTTGAACGGCTGAGGATGGGAAGAGACGAAGGCTCAGCATGAGACCACCTATCATTTTGACAATGGGCTCCTGCTCTTGAGTCTTGTGCTCTTCCCTGAGTCAGATCCCAGGTCATCGGACCTATTCACCGCTTGTTCTTCAACTGTCGAACCTTGAAGGGAACTGAATCCTCAGCGAAGGCACTCAGTTGCCATGCGCTTATTTATACTGTTATATCGAGGTCATAAATGACGTAATAAATTAGCCATATTTAGTCCAAGCAGGTTTTTTCTTCTTTTTTTTTCTGTAACGTTAAACGTTGGCTTTATAATTTACCAAATTGAATATGAAAATATCGTCAAGACTTTCAAAATATGCCAGGCTAACATTTTAATTTGTACTTGAATCCGTTTATCCAGAACTAGTTTAGAACTCGGTTTCAAATCGTACTCAGTCACTTATGTTGGGCCGATGACGGAATTTTTTTACCATCTTGAAGAGGTCGAGAGGTGAACGACACAAGATAAGACAGCGAGATAAGTTGTTCACTTCCTTTCATAAATCCCCTCGTACGTCTTTGCACCATTTTGGTTTTTTCTCGAATAGAACACTATTTTTTGTGCGTCCGCCCTTTCTCGTCACCTTTACGTTATTTCCTTTGGCGGAAAGTGAAGATATTCTCAAGAAATCTGACGCAGTTACTATTTTCTACTTGTTCAATTCGGATTTTTTCCAATCGTTCGTTCATTTTCTTCGAATTGTTCAATTGCGAATTGCTTCGTTAATTGTTGAGATAATTGCGATTGTAATCCATTTTGTAGACGTAACCGGCCCAACGAGCACTAACCAATCAATACAACCAGCCCTAACCAATACAACCAGCCCTAACCAATACAACCAGCCATAACCAATACAACCAGCCCTTGCTGGCCTTAACCAGCCCTTACCAGTTCATTAGGTGTTACGAAACAGTCTGAAAGGAGGGAGGAGTATAGGCTAAAAGGAGGGAGTGAGTAAAAGCTGTGGTTTAGTAAACTAAGGTTGTTTATTTGGCCCAGCCCTCTAACCAAGATGCTACAAGCCTCAGAGACTGTTGATTGTAGTGGAAGCGCCCAAACCATTTAAAATATTTTATTAGAGAGCGAAACGAGCTTGATGCTGCCGCTCCTCATTTGCAACAGAATTTTACTCATTCAACCGTCCAGAAATACTCGGTCTGCTGAAATTCGAAAACGTTGATCACATACGTACGCTTCTTTCTGTTAGTAATTTTTCTGGAATTTTGGCTGGCCTCAATCAATTCGCTAGTTCTTCTAATCGTACTTTTTTCTGTTTCAGAGTCGCTGCAAGCACCTCGGATTATCACTCAACCCTCATCGTCGAACAGCTTTGTCAGCGAAGGGAGGACGAAAATCCTTCAATGCCAAGCTTTGGGTGAGTCTTAAGTTTTGGTAATTTTTGAAATTTTTTCCTCCAAATTACATTAAGTTCGCCGGTGATTGGTGCCTGGAAAGCTATTTTTATCAAATTTCCTTCTTATTTTACATGTTTATCAGTTCAGAACTACACTACTTAGATCGAGATATATCCACAAGAGCTCCACAAGATGCTTTAGTGGACTCTAACTAGACGCCTCTACCTAAGGCGCCTATTTATTGAGGAGCCATAGCGGGCGAGGTGTGGATGCATTGATGTATTGTTGGGAAAACCGAATTATATTTATTCGAGTCCAATATTTTTTTTATATTGGTTTGAGAGCCGATATCGATATTTTCTTCTTCGGCACTTCAGGACCGGTCCTTCAATTGCAAAACAAACAAAGCTGCCAAATATAATTAAATTAAGATAAAAAAAGTTTTACCAACCATAAAGGAAAAAACTGGCGCTATTTTATTTGTGTGAAACTCTTGGAACACTGTTACTAAGGATAGTTTCCCTCGTGATTTTTTTGCTCAAAATCTTCCGATTGCTTCTCAACTTCGTTGCTCTTTTGAAAAATTTATAAACTGTCAAGAAAAATAGCGTCTTGAAGTTGCCGTCCTTCAGCCAATCTTAACAGTTGACAATTTTAATGAAAAAAAGCAAGTTCGAGAAGAAAAACGGTCGACATCGAATCGCTTAGAAACAATATTTCGTCGTCAGGAAAGGAACTAACTCGGTTTGGAGTGGCAAACGGGAAAGGGGGATCTGTTCATGACAAGTTCTCAACTCTTGAATCTAGCGAAACCTGAAGCGATCCTGCGGACTAGACTTTCGACGAAATGAAAGACGTGCAAGTCGAAGGGAGAACAAAACGGAATAAAGATCCGTTGAAGAGGAAGCGGACGATTTGTATTCTCTTCCAGTGTAAATGTCATTCTGTACGCTATGGGTTACAATATTGTTTACAAATGAAGCTCCTCGCACTGACGGATGGGACAGGTTCCTTTGTTCCATGTGGTCTCTCGCATCACGAATGTGTAGAAACAGTTGAAATATCCGGGGTGCGTTTCCTTCTTTCGGAAGATCGACGTTTTTAAGGCCGGTCGAAATTCTGTAATATTTAGTGGGTTACCAAGATCGAGGTTCATATGAATTTGTCCTCCGAGCTACAAATGGATTTCTTCAAGCTTCAGATGTATTCAATAGCTTCATATGGGCTCCAGACATGTCAAACTGATGGTCCCCTATTGGTGCCGACTGATTACCCTTGTTTTCCTGAGCCTTGATCTCTTAATGTGTATCATCAGGAAAAATGAGGTATCTTTACTGTGTAAAAGATGACCATCAGCCCCATGAAGATCGGTAGATGATAGTCAGCTGGTCAATTCGTCTGACGTGCTAGGTCTCAATATTCAGCTATCAAGCATTTCATTTTCAGGTTTCGTGTAGGATTTACAACGTTGCCGAGGCCAACCTAGGGGCTTTGGCAACAGTTGATGTTGCCACCGACGACTGTCGTCACGAATCTTGAACAAAGCTAATCAAGAAGCATGGCCTCTGTGAAAAGCTCTGCTGCCACTCGGTTTTTTTTTCAATTTTGGTTGCTAAAAATTCAAAACCGTAGGAAATGGGTTCAGACTTATTTCAGCGTTCCAGATGCCAGAACATGTCATGGCTTCATCATGCTTCGTCATGTTGGGCTCATTTTCACATTCACATTATCTTACATTTCCCTAATGAGGTAGGAGTTTAGTGGTGAGATGAGTCCTTCCAGTCTAAGGAGCGAGGATTTCTGCCCAGTTGCAATTGCTCATTTGTTTCTTTTTGGGTACCCATCAAATATCCAGACCGATGGGGATCGCTATAGTTTCTTCTTATCATGCCTCTCAAAGTACTGTGGGCAGCTATTCAAAAGTGATTTCATCGTGGACTGATATGGCTGCTACGCTACTTGCAGAATTGATCTGGCGGTGAATGATGAAATTGCCTTGTGGACAATTTACTTGAGCTTTTACTCTCCCCCACCGCTCAGCCTTATACTCCTTCCTGCTTTCAGTCTGTTTTGTTACACCGAAATTAACTGGTTAGGGCTGGTTCAGGGCGGTTAGGTCTGGCTGAGGTCGGTTAGGGCAGGTTCAGGCCGGTTAGGGCTGGTTCAGGCCGGTTAGGGCTGGTTCAGGCCGGTTAGGGCTGGTTCAGGCAGGTTAGGGCTGGTTCAAGCCGGTTAGGGCTGGTTCAGGCTAGTTAGGGCTGGTTCACGCCGGTCACCAGTGGTTAGGGCTTGTTGGATGTGGTCCGGATCCTGCTTGATGCAGAATTAGGTCTGACAATACCAAATATGGCAGACTACTCGAAATACCGTAAGCACGACGACATTTTGAAAAGCTCAGAAGCTGCTTGAAGCTGGAGAAGCACATTTCTTGAGCGTTTCAGACCGGAATTTGCGGCTTCTTTGCCAAGTATCGAGAAAGGCGCCTCAAGAGCTTCAATTTTAACTCGCTGTGGACGTGGCACGATTTTGACAATCTGACACAATTTTCAGTTTTCTCAATTTCTATTTCTCCGTAGTGATTAGCCTCGAAATGTCGCCTTTTAATTCAATCACTCGATCGCTCTTCTTCCATTCATTTCCGAGGAATTCCCCCGCTGAAAGGGTGAATTCTTAAAAGCAAAGCCGCATCTGTTTTCACCTCTATTTTCTACTCGGGACGCGTGGAATGCGAACCATTGTCCCTACCTGTGATTGATTGCCTTTTAGGTGTTTGACTTTACCCAATGGATACCTCGGCAGACTCCGATTGCTTGTTCGAGATAAATCAATTGATTTTAACTCTGGAACTGTGTCGTTTCGACTGCACCGTCTCCTAACAAACGACCGCCGGTGACGATTGGTATTAGAAAATGGGATAGAATACAGAAAATATTGTAATTGAGTTTCGACGAGTTTCAGCTATATTTCATCCCTGTTGATAGTTAATCTTTTCGAAAATTGAAGAGAAATCCGAGCGATGACGTACCGGCTGACATTTTTATGGTTTTTATCAGCACCTCGGTGCAGCTGGGAATCACTAGCCGTAAAAGGAGTCTTCGGTTCTTCTCGGCGTATTTAGATTTATCGCAAGTTGGGCTGCATAGGAGAAACCTCCCTTCGGCGTCGTTACCAACTCGAGTCAGCTTTGAAAAGAAAAGCCATTCAAACGTCGCACGAAGACTTTTATGGCTATATCGCAACCAGACGTTGCCCAACGCAGTAGTGCTTCCATGTTTGGCAGTATTGAATACTAATTTTGATAAAGCTCTGTCCTTCAAGGGAGAGTAATGAGCGATTTGTCTGAGGGAAAATTAATGTCCTTCAGAGGACGATTTATAAAATCCTTGGTTAAGGGCTTGCTTTGTGTAATTCTTTCAAATCCAAGGTGAAATATAGTGAGAATGCTTTTTAAGCATTTTAGAGCCATAGGACCAATATTAGTTTTTCTTAATCCCCGATTTCCTCCTGTTTTTCACTTTTAAAATTTCTTCACGTTACCTCGCTAAAACCGCAATGACTTACTCATTTCGCTCGCAAATTCAAATCTAAGGACGTCGTTGAAAATATCGTTTAATTTCCATCTTTCAAGTGCCAAACCGCTTTTTTTTCTCGAAATTTCCAATATTTTGTTGCAATAATATGTTTTTTCTAACGTTAATTATACTCCTTTTGTCCAACGTCTCAATCAGAAAAAAATGTTTTCCATCGAAATAGGCCGCGAAACTTACTGTGAATGTAAAAAACCACGAGTTACTAGGGGATCCAACGAAATCCTCAGACTTGAATTAGCGTGTTAAATTGAGAACGTTACGGCCTCGAGGTCAAGTCAAAATTGAGGAAAAAACTTTCAATGAAACCATGGGAAAAATCGGAGTGTAGGAAAAAACAAGTTTTGTTGTTAACATTATTTATCACGATTTATTATTATTATTTATAATGATCTAATTGTTATTGGGTACTGTTAATTTACTATTGATGCACTGTTATTTGAAAAAATGAAAATTCCTTATTAAAATTCGGGGAAATTTAGTGGAAAATAAAGATTAATAGTAGAAATAGTAGAGTAGTGTGTAATAGAAATATAGCAGAAATATTCACACCACCGAAAGTCATTTCGAAAGCGTGTCGATTAGTAAACTAAGAACTTGTCACGACGAATTTCATCCTTCCCTTGTAAAAAATCAAAAACTACCCCAGGAAAATTTATTTTAATTTTTAATTTTGGTTAATGTTTAATTTAATTTATTAAATTAATTTAATTTATTTAATTTATTAAATTAATTTAATTTAATTAGTTTATTAGTTTTTTTTTAATAGTAAGACTATTTTTAATTTTGTTCGATTTTTTTTAAGGACCAACTATTGTAAAATAATAATGCTTATATATGCTGCAAGTACGATCTCACGTTGTGATCGCATTACATTAAGTAATAGTGAAGCGAGTTCGAGTCCGCGGTTGACGTAAGACTAAAAGAAAAAACATTTCCTCGCGTGACGCAAGAATAGGTAATTTATCGTCCTCGTCACTTCCCTCTAACTTCGTCTCTAACTTAGGTTTCTAATTAGCTAACTGCGCTAATTGAATTAGAGATCAGAGCTAACGTGGGATTTTTCACTCTGATTCGATGAGATATCCAACCGCATTTTTTCGTTTCACAGAGTCCGCAGTTTGCATTGTTTGTACGCGTTTTTTAGATGTTTTTTCTTTTCTATTTTCCCCTTTATTGTCTTCTTGCTATTGCCAATTGAGCTGTGGAAAATATGAAAGTTCGAGTGAAATTTTCGAAATTAAAAACGATCATAATATTCGACCTGCTTATAAGTTCGACTTAAATCAAAACTAAATTATAATTGAAAGCGAACATGCGAAATATTTGTTTTTTGTCGTCTTGTTAAAAATTCGTTCAGAACCGCTCCCGTGCACAATATCCCTTTAAAATTGAATTATTTTTCTTGTTGGAATTTATAAAATAAATTGGCTCAAGTTATATAGGTAGTAGATTTCAAATTTTCGGCGAAATGATGCTCCGATGAGCCTTGTCCCGGGTTGCTGAAAATTCCGTTCAATAAAACCGTTCACAAAATTCAAGAAAATCGTGTTTTTTTTAACTTTTTGATTGTTTTTTTAATTTATGTTCCTACAATTTTCGCCACAAAAAATTTTATTCCCGAAAAAATTCTAAAAAAAAGTCTGAAAAAAAATTAAAAATTCATATCTTCGCAATTTGTAATTTTTCACTTGAAAGTCAAATCCTACGTCTAATTTCCTGTAGGAATAACTATCAAAAGATGAAAGTACCGTACCATTCGTGTATTCAACGAATTTTCAAAGTTGAAAATCGTCATTTTACGGAAAAAATTCCTGTGGCGCTGTGTGAATATTTTTTGGGCAACTTTTTGCTACGCACGTGTTAATAGCATCCAAATGAAGACTCCTGTGTAATAAAACAATCGATTTGCAAATATTTTGACCGCGCAAAGGTCGCTCAAGTTCGATTTTTGTGAATGCAAAAACTTTTTTTTTTGGACCACTTGTAATTCTTTCCGAGACTTGAAAAAAATCTCAAAAATGCACGATAGTAGGATACAACTTTCCTGAAAATTTCAGATTTTTACCTTTATTGGAAGTAGAGAAAAAAATCAATAACTGATCGTGACAAAAATTCGCAGGGGTCCCTCCTTAGTTTTTTGTGAAAATTTTTTTTGATTTCGATCTTGTTTAAATTTGGCTCAATGATTATTGATGATGTTTGTATCTATAATGTATGCTACATTCTTAGTTTCTTTTGCCCTACCTGGGTGAAAAGAAGTTTTGAAGTTGAAAAATTAGGTCTTTTCGTGTTTATTCCACCAATATTGTTGAATTCAGCATTAACGGTTGAGAAATGGATAGGTACGTTAATGTGAACTATTAAATGATGATGATAATTTTCAAAAAATGGCCCACTGTTGAGCGTTGCGGCTCTATAGCACTTTGTATTACCTTGAAACCGCGAATTTTTTCCTATCGAGCTACTTATGTCTTGTATTTTCTCTTCCGCGTTGAAACTGCGGCCGTCGAATGTTCGAAATGCTTTCCTTCGCGGATAAAAGGGAATATTAGCGGAGGCAAAACATCCCGCATTATACATCGTTTAAGTGCTACTCGAGCCTTTAGACAGGTGCTCGTTCAAGTCGAAAAGAGTTCCCTATTTCCCTCGTATTCATACTCTTTTTAATTATTCGTGCTGTCTTTTCTCTCTGACCTGCGGTAGGCCGGAATCCTAGGCTTTCGCAATTAAAAATTCCCCACCTCTAATTAGAAGAGATGACGAGTTTCTTGAGCGCGGCGCTATCAGACCATCTCGCCCTAGGTCAGTGCGCAGAAATCTGAAGAGATGAGTTTTTTCGAAACGGCTTTTTTCACAGTGTCGCTTTTACTAGGATCCAGCTTTTATTGCGGAAATTGCATATCTTGAGCTCCGTCAGGTTTTCACGTGCATATATTACCATAATCGTCACCGGTGCGAATTTTGATTTACCACGATTTCTACGGTTTGCCAAAGCGAAAAACGATTGTTATTTGCATCAATGGAATTTTCTCTCGTCGAAAATTACCATCTGCAAACTGTGCGAAATTTTTTTTTTTTTATTAATAAATGAAATAATAAAATCTCAAATCTTTATAATGCCGAGCGCTTTCGCCCCCTTGGGCATAATCGGAGGCGATCAAAGGCGCACGAAAAGGTTGAACATTAAAACCGTGTAAAATTCTCATTTAATATCGAAATTTCTTCTCACAAATTAATAATTAATAATCAATTAATCAAATTAATAATCGAAATTAAATTAAATTAATACATTAAAATGAATAAATTAAATTAAAAAATTAAAATGAATAAATTAAATTAAATTAATAAATGAAAATTAATACATTAATAGAAAATTAATTAATTTAATTTAATTTAATTTAAAAAAAAGTAATGATCAAACCCTTCCGTCAGCTGAGTGTTTTCCACTTTTTTTTCTTTAGAATCGTTTTATTACTAACAGATCGTACAGTTTCAAAAATATGATCAATCAA
>JASJUZ010000010.1:0-66133 GCA_037159825.1 Tupiocoris notatus | reverse complement strand
AGTGTAACTTTGATTCTGTCCATTATTGCCGCCATAGATAATAAGGGTTTATATTGTTTCAGTTGGCATACCCACTATAAAATGGTGCGGTTCAGAAGGTGATTATAACGTCATGGTTATGGAACTTTTGGGCCCTTCCTTAGAGGATCTGTTCAATTTTTGTAATCGCAGATTTTCCCTCAAGACTGTCTTACTACTAGCCGATCAACTTGTGAGTACTTTTTTTTGGTTATTTATCAGATGCGCGCATGAAATTTTGTCATGTATTTTTCGATACACAATTAATACAAGATAAGAAAGGAGAAACATGAGAAACAATTACATTGACTCCAGATAATTCTTCAACACTTTCAGAGATGAACTCTGAATTAGTGATTCTTCAGCAACTGATTGATTCAAATCATTAATCTCGCACACGCAATGCAATTCATATTCATAATGTAGGAACATGCTAGAGATGGATCTGCTCAACCAGCTGGTTTGAGCTCTTCCGTGCAATACCTGTTACAAATGTGCATGATTTTTCTGTTTGCAGATAAGTCGCATCGATTATATTCATAGCCGCAACTTTATTCATCGCGATATTAAGCCAGATAATTTTCTTATGGGCTTGGGCAAAAAAGGAAATTTAGTATACATAATTGATTTCGGGCTGGCGAAGAAATATCGTGACGGACGAACGCACCAACACATTCCATACAGGGAGAACAAGAATCTCACCGGCACAGCTCGTTATGCTTCAATCAACACGCATTTAGGCATTGGTAAGTGTGACAAAATTTTCGTGGTCTCTGATGCTTGGATAAGAAGAGGAAAAAACAAAAACAGTGCTTTTTATTTTCTGAAGATGCTCTACAAGGAGAAAACGGTGTATTTGATTACATCATCAGTCATTAATTGTAGATATCGCAACCTGATGTCTGGAATAAGATTCCCCAATCAAAAACCATGTGGAAAAATTATCCAATATGTGTTAAGGACTTGCTATTCCAACATCATGTTCGGAATCAATTTGATTCCCTTTTGCTTTTGCTAAAAACCTAACCAGCTCTGTTTTAGAGCTTCTTTCATTCTAATAATTGAATTCCTGTACAAATCTCGTTGCAGAACAAAGCCGGAGAGACGATTTGGAGTCTTTGGGTTATGTTCTTATGTACTTCAATCGTGGATCACTCCCATGGCAAGGTCTCAAGGCTGCTAACAAACGACAAAAATATGAACGAATCAGTGAGAAGAAGATGTCCTTTCCTATTGACGAGCTATGCAAAGGATATCCTCGTTAGTATTTTGGTACTTGTTGATTAAAAAGAGCTCACATATTGAGACAGTGAAAATTATTTGTTTTACTTATTCTGTGGTTTTTTTTATGTTATTTTTTTTAAATATTTGTTTTTCTTTTTCAGCTGAGTTCACCTTATATCTTAATTACTGTAGATCTCTTCGATTTGAAGAAAGACCTGATTATTCTTACCTTCGTCAAATGTTCCGCACATTATTCCATAGAGAGATGTTCACCTACGATTACGTCTTCGATTGGAACATGTTGAAATTCGTAAGTTTCTTCACATAATTATCTATCTCCTAACACTTGTGATCATCAATCACTGACATTTCTTTAGGTTTTGCAGAGAAGGCTACCAAAACAGTATGGAGAAAGAAACACGAGGGTTTGCAGTATCAATTTGACTGGTGTAATTATTCTGTTTTGGGTTGGATTGCTTTCAGGGTGGACTTCGAGGGGCGAGTAATGAAGATTTTATACAACCTATACAACAAACGCCAAGAGGAGGGTCTGGCGGTCAACAGGTTGTGAATGCTGCTGGGGGCGGCACTGGTGGTGGCACTGGTGCTGGTGCTGGACGTATCACCGTTCGTATCAATCCTGGCGAACGTGGCACTAACGTTGGACGTGCGAGGACTCGGCCAGCGCTAGCCCTTCCAGCCAACTCTAGCCCCCCTGCTGGTATGGAACATTGGCATATTTTCTGTTGATCTTCCTATTTGATGGTGCTGGGTCTTGTACTGAAAAAAAAGTTACAAATTTAATTGAAAACCCAAGTATCATTTAAAAACATTGACTTAGAGAAAGTGATGGTGAGAAGAAAATCCTTCTAACAGCATTCTTCATGGAAGTGGGTGGAAAAAAATTGAATGAAAATATTTTGTTTGCACCCAAAAGTTAGTATGCATATAAGGGGTGGTCTGGAATTTGAGTTTGGTGTGTTGCAATTGAGAACATTTAGTAGCTGTGTATAACTGAATTTCACATAACTGTTTAACACATTCAGTGCGGTCGTCCCGAATCCGAGCCACCTTCTATTTTTGTCATACCTTTTATTTTGGTTATTGTTGTTATTGTATTTTTGTTACCGATTATCGACTCTGTTTTTATCCTCAAGGGGGCTGGATGGTCTCTGACGTGTAAACGTATCCTCAGTTTTAATTTTCACAGTATAAATATTAGCAGATACTTGGGTTTAAATTAACCGGTATTTAATGCAGGTTGGCTGGAAGTTTTCCGATTTGCGATCCGCAGTGAATGTGTTTAAAATCTTTTCTCTATCCAACCTCTTCCTAACAAATGCGACTTGATTTTTTCAAAAAAATGTTCCTCCACTTGATAAAAATCATTTCGGAAAAAAGAAGTTTGGTCAATGACTGGGTGGTCGTTTTTAGCGACTGCTCGAGGGCGGGCAATAACTGGCGAGGGCGGACAGGAACGTCGTGTCTCGATGCGACTTCATCGAAGCGCGGTTGCGGGTGCAGTGGCTGGGGCGACAGTAGCGGGAAGTGCTGCTCATCCTCCTAACTCGTCTTCCACTCTCGACCTTTCCGTGCCAAGGAACAACCCTAATGCTGCCACAACCCCAGTCGACAAGTATGTGAACGAACCGTGTGCCGTGCTATTATAGTTTTCCTTTAAAAATTTTTTATCTTAATACACGTGAAAACAGTTTTTAATCCTAATAAAAATAAAAAACATGGAGGTCTTGTCTGGGGGGCAAGCAACTTTTCTTAGTGGAAACAAAAATTTTTGAGTGTAGTTGAAACGAAAATGTTTGTGTTTTAAATCTTCAATTTAACAATTGATCGGTTATAAATTGTAATGACCACTGTCTCTCTAGAGTAGTCTTCCTTATTAGTATTATCCATATAAGAAAATCTGGTAGTATAAATGTATTGGCTGCTAGCAACCAAGCACGTATTGCAAGTAGAAGCTTTGATAAGTGCTTATGCCCGCATGCATAAATTCCTTGATTGAGATGCCTACTATTGAAACTTGATGCCCTTTGGCATGAATTGCTCTGTAGCTAATAGCTGAGGACTCAATATTTATATCCTCATAATTTTTGTAACTTTTTTTTAAATGTATTACTCAAGGCAATTTATGCCAGGATTTTTGTTTCTTGTTGGAATGCAGCATTCGCCTAAATATTCTTGCTTGAAGTATTATGTTCTGTTCACTTATCATGTGCTCATTGCAATGGCTGATATTTCAGATTGATAGTTCATGTAAAATTCAAACAAAATATTATTTCAATAAAAAGAGCTCTAGACAAAATATATGCAAATATATGGTGAACAGCAGAACACTTTTGCTTACTAAATTGTCAGGGATGAAAGTGACTTGTGGATTTCACGACTGTTCATATCTGTATAGCTATATTTTGACTTCCAATGCCTTAAAAATGGCCTAAGCGTGATTATTGTTTGGTAAGTTTATTAATGGAATGATGGCGTTTATTTTGAAGGACTAGATTTTCCATGTATTTTTTGAATTTTTGGTATTAGTAAGAGAAACGGAAATATAGACCCAAAGTGAACTCAGGTTAATCCTAGTTCCTAAAATCCTAAAGGGATTTTGCAAATTAATTTGAATGATTTATACTATTCCATCTCAGTGGTATTGATATTGACTGTGACTGTTTACTATACATTAAAATATGATGATTCCACAATACCTTTTTGACTGACCTGTGTTTTAATTGAAGCTCTGGTCTGTAAGGCCTCATCAGTAACTGGTGTGTTGCAGATCTTGACAAGCTTGAGCATTATTTCTTGGACGTAGTTTCACCATCCAGTAAATTAGTTGTTAGAAATACTTGGTTGAGATTAGACACTAGCGTTCGAATGCAGGTGAATTTTGAGAATTTTTCATGGAGGCAAAATAGTTCAGCTAAACCAATATGAAGAAAATGTTCTTATAGACCTTTTCCGCATAACAGTACCAGTGTTTCAACAAAAATGAGGTTTTTTCTTATTGTTAACAGTTCGGTGCCCGGAGGTGCAATGGCCCCTCCTCCCCTGAGTCCCCCTTCAGGTGTACGGAGGTCGTCCGTCTCCAAAACGGACACCAGTCGGAAGAAATGAAGGCACGATCCCCCCACGGCTCAGAAAATTCAATGAAATCGATCCATCAGAATTCAGACGTCCCGCAGATAAGCACCAAGGAGGCCAGCGACTACTACAGTTGTTGGTTTGTTTGTACCAAGTGAGTTAAGGCCTCTACTTGCAGAGTTACACAAAATGAAAACTGTATTGATTCAAAATGCGACCAGGAGCGGTCTCCCATACTGTTATATAGGCGCTATTCTCAATGGGAAGTGGCTATATCTGCGTCGTTGATCCCATGTGTGTAGCATTGTGTGCATACTACCTTGATCGTACGATGTGGTCTGTTAACATTTTTCTAATCGTGTTTCGTGTGGAAAACTGATGGACAGGACTGCTTTATCTTATTTTGTGTAGGTAAGTTTGAGTACAGAAAAAGAGAAACTGAGACCACCTAACAAAAAATGTTGATGAGGCGGTTTGCTCGCGTACCATGGGCTCAGAATTTTTCTATGTATAAAAATGACTTAAGTGAAGTGAAGGCAAAGGCTATTTTTCTATGCTGTTTTACGTGCATTGTGGGATAATTTTTCGGTTTAGGGCTCGTATAGAAAAATGTGTAACTTTAAATAAATTTTGATAGTCTCGTTGTTGAGGCGTTTTGCTTTATGTGCAAGTGATGTTCAATATCGGTTTTCATTATTTTGATGTTTTTGTCCTCGAAAATCACTGTGGCTGTAAAGATGTCGTTTGCTCCTGTATTTATCGTTTTGTCACAATGAAGATAATTATTCGTGCTCAACTTTGAATGAATCTTGTAGTTTTCTAATTGTTCCCCAACCTCCGTTCCTCATAGTTGAAAATCGATTTGTTCAAAAGAACTAGATTTTGTATTCAAATCGTAAGAAGTTGTAGAGCGAAGAAAATGTCAGTAAGGCAGTGCATGAAAACGTTTCAAGTATTTCCTCTTACTGTTGTTTCTTTATCATTGCTACATTTTGTTATTGGGTCCTAAAGAAATTCTGAAAATTGGGTCGAAGTTTTCGTACTCTGTTGAAAGATTTCTTAATTTTTTAAGGAATGAGTGAATTGAAAGTAAAGCATTGCAGTGACATTTGAAAATACCGCGTTTACGTATTATTCGGACCGTGATTGTAGTTGCAAATCTCTTCTATGACTTTCTAATATTCATACCTCCGCAATTTTTCAAATCTGATGACTCTATGTTGAAGGGAAAATAGAAATCAATAATTACAAATTTATAGTTACAAAATACTGAAATACGTCGAAATAGTTACTGGAGAATGTTAAATGAGTTAGAAATTTGCTCGATTTTCTCTCATATCCATTGTTTCTCCAACCAAGAGTTAATTAGAAGTGTTCAAACTTGGCTGAAATAATGAAATACTGGCGGGCTGGCTACTTGGCTGTAGTTGGCGTTGAATTCTCACTATTCAGCTGCAAAAATTGGTTTCAGTTCAGTGTAAGCATAAGAGGACAAAAGTTAACTTATTGATACTTTCACGCAATGAAGTGGCAGTTTGATCGTGAGCTATCATATCATGTCGTAGTTAGTATCCACAGTCTTTTACCCTATTTGTACAGTTTGTTACTTCACCAATTTGATTTATTTCATTTTTATCAGCAACTATGGTAGTTAACTGAATTTTTGTTTAATCGATGTGATCATTTTAGTCTAAGGTTGTATAGATATAGATTTTATCAATGCTTCATGTACCTATTACCTATAAATTACCTTCAAGCCTATTGTTGATGGCTTTTCCCAGTGAACCAGATATCTGAAATTGACGTATTTTCGATCCTTTGGCCGGGATCAGAAACTACAAACTGCTTTCGCTTACTGTCCTGAGTTTGATTCTGGTCAAGGCCTGTTATTGTTGCAGACAGAATTCCAAACGGTTTGTTGGAATTATTTTTTCTTTCCCAGTTGAAGACTGAATGAACGCACGGTTTTGGGAAAAATAAACCGCTATATTCACATGGCATGGAAATTTGAACCGAAAGTATGAAAAAATCTTATGATGGTGCAGGAATATTTTCTTGCAGATGTTTTTGTCTAATTTCAACTTGGATCGTCGTTGCTGGACTATGGAGGAAATTGTTTGTACCTGTTTAGTATTGTTCCGTCCGGAAAATGTTGGAATCCCTATTGGATTCTCCATTTTACCCTCTGAGAAAAGGTGGAGATGCAATCGGCATTTTCTTTTCTTCTTTCTGCCCATTTTTCCATGTCCTGTGAAACTCATTGAACGTCACATAGTTTACGGATGCATTATCAGTATTGTGGCGTTGACATTAGCAGGGTAGCCAACAGGTTCCTAAGTTTGATGAAATAATAGATCTTTATGAAAATATGCGCTTATCATGTTCTGTTTTGAATACTTGGGTTATTGTATAAGCCTTTCCAGAAATATCGTCAATTTGGTACTAAAGGTTTAGTCTTAAGAGTTCAAAGCAAACTTGGAAAACTGAGTTTGCTGGGATCAATATTCACTGCCAAGTTGAATTGGTATTCAACTGTAATTGAAGGGAGTTTTATCAGTATTCCATGGTCGTATGTCAAAACCTATACAACACTAGGCTAATATGTAGCAGATTACATAGACGATATTTATGAGAAAGTTCATTCAATTTTCAACTATTAGTTTTCAATGTTTCTCCGATTGACCGCTAATGACAAAGGAAATATGAAATGAACATGAGTTCCCTTGTTTTGCTTCTGTATGCATAGAGGTCAAGTAACCTGTGGTATGATGTAAAATTTGGCACCTTGTCTCGAATGGACCATGATAGACGTATATTTTGGCCAGATCTTGATTCTTGTCAAACCTTGGATAAGTCATCATAAAATGGAAGAGTTGGTAATTTTACAAATCGGTATTAAACGTTCTATAATAGATGCATTACCCACTCTTTGGGGTCTTGATAAATAATGACATCTTGGTTGTTGTTTCTACTCAGAGTAAATTTACTCGAGCTCTTGAGCCTCACAGTGCTATGTGTCACTAGCCAAAACTGAATTTTGCCTAGTCTCTCGTATTTTGTCACGATTTCATTCTTAGATCGTCTGCTGCAATGCATGCCTACGATATCGATATGAGCGAAAGATACTCTAATTTTACTTGCAAACAGAATAGTATAAATGTCCAAATCAGTCTTATTACACGTTGTATTTGAACCCTCTAACCCCATCAACAATAAATTAATATCTATTTTACATGTGCTTTGTCCCTGCCGGATTCGAGTAAGCAACCGAAATAAACAATCTATAGTGTCTGATAATTATCGTATCTTGTTTCAATATTGTGTACTACTAAAAATGGCGTGTTTCGAATGGAGCCTTTGGATACATGCGGTTAAGTCCTCACCGGGCGTCTCAACTCAAAATGAGCGTGGGGGAAACAAGCTCTCCTTTTCAACCCGATTGTAATTTCTCGAAGAAGTAACCTTTGTCAATGAAACATTATTGATGAATCACCAACGAACCAATTATAAAAAGAAAACGTGTACATACTATGTGTAAGATAAAGATTATCGTTTAATGTACTTGTTGGTCAAAGAAATAAGTGAAATGATTTTTTCATACGCATAGGTTTAAGTGTGTTTATAATTAACAATATTACTACTCCATTAGAAGTAAATTGTTCCAATTTATTCATCACTCATTCTGACATTGCCTGCTTATTTTTCCTGTTCCTCAGTTTAAAAATTGCCCTTGAACGTTCCGCCGGAAGAATTCGGGTAAGTTTTGAACCAGAACGTTCCTGGCCTGCCGTTCCTTCGAATCTTCTTAACTGATTTACGAAGTTGGTTACTTAGTGGTTAGTAATACTCAAAGAAACATTTTACCCGGCAAAAGTTTTCTTTTTTTCATTACCTACCAACGAAGAACGCAGAATTCGAGTATTGAATAAAAAGAGAACATTTATCTGGAGAAACGAGGGGTAAAAAATTTTCAAAAAGAATCATTTTATAGTTGAGATTAGTCAGAGGATATCAGGAATAATTCATCAGTAAACCGTTGTACGAAATCTAATAAGTTCAATATCTTGCAGCTTTTCCCTCTCCGTTTTAATCTCAAATGCGAGTGATACTGTTGAAGAATAAGCTTCTTGTTCTCCGATTATCTTGAATATAATGCCAAATAAAGTCGTGCTAGCCTGTGCTTGTGAATATAACTGTTTTGGCCTAACAAAATATAATCTAAGCAGTTCAAAATTGATTTCCAGTAACGTTCGGCAAATTCAAGTCCTTCGAGTGACATTGGGAAATGTCATAGACCGTAAGTCAGCCAATTACTAATTTATTTTCAAAGAACCTACTGCACGTTTGATAAAAGCCTAATGGAGTTGGTTGAAAGTGAGGTTTGGTACAACTTCCATGAATTGAGAAAATTAAAAACAGTAATGCCCGAGTTCATCACATCTTGGATCAATATCCCCACTAAAATATCTTTTAAATAGATCTTCAAGCGACACGAACAGACATGTTTGAATAAAACCAGGGAGAATTTGGAAACCGCAAATGTTCAAACTTTTTTTATTGAATCGAATCAAAAAATGAAGCACTTGAGTGGTATTTCAAGTGACCCAGCAGCGTAGCTAATGTGAGGGACTTGGTATAAATAGGATCTCTACTGTAATAGACGATTAAGAAGCGTTCTCCTTCAAAGTTATCCCCTTGTTATCGTTTCAAACGAGTTCACGAATCAAAGTAGTTCTTGTCTCGCTAGATAACTTGGGATTAATTTATTCGAAAAATTGCCATCATTGAGAAATAAATTGTACAAAGTTCACAGTGATAAAAGTTTGTCGTTTTCAAGGATAATGAATATTAAGTGAAATGACACGTTATTTACACTCAACTGATTTCTGTACAGTATTGGAGGTTATCAAATTATCTTTAATTGTCTTTACATAGTAGTTCTGTCAGGTGCAATTATTTCTTGTTATGTCATGAATGATGAGGACTGTAAGCTGAGCTCAACAGTCTTAGTAAAACTATGATCAGCATTTTCCAAGACTATGATGATGTTGACAGTATCTCAAGTTATCCATGTACAGATTTAATTATGCAACGTCCTTGATCGTTTGCTGTGTTGAAGATGATGATGATCAAATAAGGCGAAATCAAGTCCTACAAGTAGGTCAATTTTGAACAATTGTTTCATTACATAAGTGTAAAAATGAGTCAATACGGTCGAATTATTTCACGTCTTCTTCCCCAAGGCTTTTTGAGTGAGCGCTGTTTTAGTACTTTTCACAGCTTCTTTCTCTGAAAATCATACGAAATACAAGCAGTGAATCATAAATATTTCTATTCTTATAAATTCGCCTCGTATTGAATTAGTCACTCCTCAAAGTTTTCCTTCTGTAGTGAAAAATGGACCATCTACGTACTTTATTATAGCAAAAGAACTTAACGTCAACTGTGCACAAGTAGCTGATAGCTTTCACTATTGATTTAAGATGAAACAAAACACAAAGGGAGATATACTATTGGTCAGTCAACTAATGATGTATCATAAGCAGAATTCTCAGTGTCCTTGTTCCACAAGGTCACGGGTGTTTAACGAGACGGTAGTGAGAGTTTAAGATAGATGATATAAATAAGAAGACATACAATCAATTTAAAATCAAGTAATGGGTATGAGTTGTATAAACGCACCAGCTTTTTCCGCTTCCCGTTTCTTAGCTGCTTCTTCCCTTTGCTGTTTGATGATTGCAAGCCTTGCAAGGTCTGCCCTAGCTTCGGCAGTTTTACCTTGGCTGTGCAACATATGGTAATGAGCAACTGCCCGTTGCTTCTCAATCTCTTCCCTGCAACAGATCACTATCAAATGAATTCATGCACGACATGCAGCGAATGTTTTTCAGCAAAGCTGTTGGTGAGACCTGACTGATTATACTTGTGACACTGCTATTATTTAGATACCTTTCTCTTCTGCTCAACTCGGGCTTAGCTTCTTCATTAGTAGTAGTACTAGCAGTGGCAGCACCAGTGGCGGTGGCGGGAGTAACAGCTGGCTTTTTGACACGTGGAGGGGCTCGGTTAGGATTTGATATTTCTATCAGATTTTCCACACCTTTTGCCTTGTGATGCTGCAAAGACAGTGCTTTAATACAATCGATGCATTGCAACATAGAGCGTAAAGTTTATAAAATATTTTTCTTTCTAATTATTTTATTTTATTTATTTTTTTAGAATTTATTAGGTTATCACAAAGATTTCACAAAAGTTGGTCAAAACAAAAGGAAAAATTAAATCACAGTCTTCAAGTTTATAACAACTTCAAGTTTTCCAAGATTTGTAACTTGCACAGGGGATAACTCAGACAAAAAGTCGTCAATTCAAATGTTTGAATATATCAAAAGATGGGTAATTTAATTGTCCAAATTTTCCTAATGTAATGCACCTATCCATTTTTCAACCGTTTTTGCGTTATTCAACAATATTAGTAGACTATACACGAAAACATCACATTTTTCAACTTTAAACTTTCTTTTCATCTATTTAGTGCAAAAGAAACAAAGAATGAACCATATATTATTGATATACACATCATCAACTATCATTATGCTGAATTTGAGCGAAATCTATCACAAAACATTTTTCGCGAAAAATCCAAGGGGTACCCCTGCGATTTTTTTCAACCGAACAGTTAACGATTTTTTACTCCTCTCTCAATACAGATAAAAATCAGAGATTTTCAGGAAAGTTGTGTCATACCAAGATGTATTTTTGTGATTTTTTTTATTTCTCGGAAAAATCTGCAAGTGGACCAAAAAAATCAGTTTTTGAAAGCTCGAAAATTGGACTTTAATCGTGATTTTCGGGGTCAAAATAAATGCAAATCAATTGTTTTATTATGCAGGAGTCTTCATTTGAACGCCTTACACACGTACATAGCAAAAAATTTGGTGAAAAAAATTTAAACAGAGCCAGAGAAATTATTTTCCGTAAATCGAGTTTTTCGCCGGCCGATATTCCGAGCTCCACTGGCATCGGTAATAGTGAAAAATTAAATTTTCGTTTTAAAGCGATTTTGAAAGCTATACTTATAGGAAATTTAATGCTGAATCCGAATATGACGTCAAAACGGTGGAAATTCGACGACAACTATTACTTTTCCGAGTTTTAATACACTGCCGCTCTCAAGTTTTTCAACTTTGAAAATTCGTTGCAAATACTTACAGTACTGTTAAATATTAATTTGTTACTCATTCTTATAAGAAATTAGACGTAGAAATTAGACATAATTTATTATTATTCATATACAAGATTTATATATAGTATTTTATTATTATTTGTATACTATTGTTTTTTAGTATTATTACTATTTTTATATTATTTTTTGATATTATTGATGCTTATTATTTGTGTTATTGTTTTATTACTGTTTTATTATTTGTGTATAATTGTTATTGATGTTTTTTATACATTTTTTGATATTTTTTTATATATGAATATTTATAGATTTTTTACAGTAATTTTTGTTATTGATACCAAACGCACTTTTGTCCAAAAACCCGTCAACAATACAAAAAATACCCCTTAAGCCCCCCTCCAAATACCCTACAATTAAGGTAGGGATCTGGCTAAAGAATTGAGCCATTGTCAGGCCAAGATTGATTTTTGCAGAAATGTGTCGTGAGAAAATTGTTGACGGACAGTAGTTAATTTATTTGACACTCAGATTCGACCGTCGAAACATCACATTTTGACGGAGGTTAGAAAGTTTTTTTTTCGTGAACGATTACATAAAACGAAAATTGATGAAAGAACTTGGAAACAGCATGGCTTTGAAAAAGAGTTATTCGATTCTAACTTACCGCTCCATCACCACCTTCTTCATCTGATCCAGAACTCCCTTCTTCAGAGCCAGCTTCGTCTTCCTCTTCTTCTTCACTTGATTCCATGCCTCTCTCTTTCTGGAAATCAGTAAAAAATCATTTAATTTTGGAATACAAAGCAAAGTGGCGTGTAATGATAATGTATTCCATCTTAAGACGATCCTCAACATTCCCATACGATTAATTGTCATTAAGATGGGAGCTGTCCGGTAATTGGGTAGATAGTATGTATATCTTATTCGTATTTGGTTGGTATTTAGCCTATGTTGTTTTCATCAAGTATTGTGGTTTCAGCCCGCTTCCCTAATCGTACTAGGTTTGAGCACGAAGTGACGAGAGCTAGCAGAGGTCACATGGCTTTTTGAAAAGTTAAAAATCTTAAGAACAAAGCTCCATAATTTGGAACAATAACAAGCAACCTTTGCCAAGCCACAATAAATCACACTTCTGACCCACGATATAATTTAATACTCCTTCAAAATCAACACTAGCTTTTCCCCCTATTTTTTCCTCACTTTTTTCGCTCGGTATTCATCTTTCTTCCGTTGTTCCTCCAACTCCTCCGTATTCGTGAATCGACGGTTGCGACCTTTGTGGTTGGTGTATTTTCCTGAAATTCGAATGACGCAATTCTAAACTATTGTTGCTATAGATCTCATTTCTGAGCAAAATTCGATTTCAACTCCTGTCAATTTAATGTAAGAGAAGCTTTCTAGAATAAAATACAACGTTATAACTTCTTCCGTTTGACGGATTCAAAACGTAATTGTTGTAGCGAGGGGGAGCCGAGATCTTTCACCCGTTCGGGCATCTTCCTGTGAACCTATGACCAGATGAAGCTATGTAGCCCTGAAGATACCCTAAAGGGCAAAAGGTCTCGGGAAATAAAATTAAAAAATGGAGAAAGAGTCGCCGTTTTTATCTCTCCCTCGCCATAACAATTACGTTAACACATCGCAAGTTCACGGCGAACCCAGCGCGCTTCTTCAATATTCAAAAAAATCCTCAAGTTCGAGGATTAATTTTGTTTATTTTTTATCATGATGCAGATAATCAATTAGTAATTGGCTAAGAATACGCATCCAGTCGGTGTTAAAGCGGTCAAAATAGATTCAAATTTGCCCGCTTCGAAAATAAAACGCTACATCAGTACATCTAAACCCGAATGTGGGATGGCAATCATTATGAGCTTTACTGGTTCTCGTGAAAAGGTGAAAAATACGGATAAGCATCTATATGAAAAATTTCTTACCACGAGGCATCTTCGCAAGCGTAAGCTATTTCACACGTAAATTGTCAATAATTAGTGGAATCGCAATTCCACAAAACGAGGTTGCTTATCTCGGAGTAAGCAGCTGGGTGACTGTGAATTCGCCTGCCTTGCAAGTAGCAGCAAAATGTAAACCAAATCAACTTCTTCTTCCTCTACACGGGCAAGGTGCCCTTGAATTCTTAAATTTCCCAACGCACCTCGCGTCTCGTCATAGTTTCCCAACTGACCATTTATTTTCTAAACTGATTAATTTGACAACCAAATTAATGCGCAGGCGGCCGGGGAAAAAATTGACCATGAATATAGATCATCCATAATTACGCACGTGGTTGGTGAGCTGACACGGTGCTGTCAGTGTTCCGTGGAATGGGCAATTGTGATCAATGGTCAGAGGGGAAACTGGGTGGAAGCAAGAAAACCGAGGTTCATTCCAAAATATTCTCAAAAGTACAATAATAGTCGCAATGGCATCACCTCTTTTGTGCTTCAATGGTTTGCATGGAGATTAAATTCAGTAGAATGCAATGCAGTATGGCGCGGAATGTGGGCTATGGTGAGGAAAAAATGGTCTTTCTAACCCTCTTCAAAATTTGATCGTTCACGTTTCAAGGTATGAAGAATCTGAATATCGAATAAAACAATTCTGACCGTACGACGTCAACACTTTTATGATGAATTTATGTAAGCTAAATTCTTGAAATTTTGAGCAAAAATCAATTTCTGTGGAAAGCGTCCAAAAATCTATAGAAATTGATACCAAATACACCTTTTTTTAAAAAAGTTGGAAAATACGAATTTGCTCCCAGTCAAAATCCTCTCGAAATTGAGGTAGCGATTTGGCTGAAGAATTGAGCCATTGATTTTTGGTGAAAATTTCAAAAATTCAGCTTCTAGAGTTTCGTCAGAAAAGTGTTGACGGCGCCCGGACAGAATTCTTTTAATTGAATATTCGGATCCAACATGCCATAAAACGTAAAACATCAAATTTTGAGGGGGTAGAAAATTTTTTTCTTGGGTGATTACATTGGTTTATTATTGAAATAAACCAAAAGGTCCATGTAATCAGCTTTGAGGGAATTTAAATCGTTAACGGAAAAACACTGACAACCGTGCGCGCATGACAGCCGGCGCAGTAGCGATCTCTTTCGGAACCAACCGTGCAATATCTTTAGTGAACTCCGTCGAATGGTCGATGTGAAATTCCTCCACCCCGCTTCTATCGCCATCGCCACCCCGTTTCTTGAATTTGGGAACTGCTGTTCTGTTCGATCGACACCGAATATTCGGAAACTAGCTTCGTTTCATCGTGAATGTTGTGAGATCATGCGTGTTTAAATGCCGCCTTTTATTTTACGCCGTTCGTGCTACATTTATTAGATACAGCAATCTTGAAATTCGCGCACTCCAAGTTCCTCCGCTGCATTCCAAACATCAATAATGGATAAACGGAAACTGTCGTAAGTTGGAACTCTCTAGCACTCAGCCAAATTTCTAACGGCCTTGTCGCCCTTGCTGTCAAGTATTTTTATCATTCGAACGAAATATAGTTTATCTTGGAACATTCTTGCCTATGTGAGTAAGCGTTTACGTAATTCGTTCGTGCCAAACATTTTGGCGAGTTTCGCCGACTCAGGTGCGACCTACAACTCCCCCTCGCAACAACTTTCCTCTTATCGCCTTCTCGTCTCATAAAAATGCTAACTGCAAGTCGAAGGATGTTCTTTACCCCAATTAATTCTTACTTTCCCTTTTTTAATTTCGTGCCGTCTAAATAACTCGAGTATTATCTCGTCGAATTTTACTCAACTTATCAACTTGTATAGGCTTAAAGGGGATTAATTTGATTTGTGCGCTGTTTATTCATTTCAATTCAAGGTCCCGTAACGCGATACTTATTTTTACCTAATCAATTCAATAAAAACCACGTATTACTCGGGCATATTGCATCTTCAATAAGGAGCCGCTATAAGTTGCTAGTTCGGTTTGGTTATTTCTCCGAATTGTACTGTTTTGGATTTGTATTTTCTATTTCGATAGGAGTCACCTTAGCGTTGAATAATTTTTAGATGATTGTACTCGATAGACCTGTAGGCGTTGTCATTACCTATTTCCGCCAATCAGGAGCACTAAGGCAAGGTAACTAGACAGTAAACCTACAAATTTATCCAGCCTAGTGCGCATGCGCTAGGACTTGGCCGATTGCTCGTCATTCAATCCGTTAGCCTCTGGCCAACGCTCCCTAGAACGGTATTTCAGTTTGGCATATTCAAATAGTTGTTGTTGTTGTAAATATTTGATGGAATTGGCACTGTCTGGGAGTCTTGTAACCATAATTATTTCATTGTTTGATATGTGACAGAAAATGATTCCATTTCATGTAGGTAATTAAATAAAGTCTCCACACGACGAATTGCTTACAAAGTAGTAGCAGTTTTTCTTTCGGATAACCTCGATTCAGTTAGTTGTCAGTGTAAATGTGGAAAGTAGTGATTGAACTATCAACCGTTTCAAGGGACGTGAAATCGTTTGTAATCTTTGTAATCGTTTGTAACTAGTTTGTAATCTTGGAAAACACCCTCGTTGATGGATTTCGTCTGAACATCAAGCGATATTGAGTGATTTAAAATAATTTATTATGGCAAACCACTGTTGAACCATTAATTTGCTGATTTTCCTCATCCCACGTTCGTGGCAACACTGTCCTTTAACTCGCAGTGTACTTTTGTACTATGCTACCTTAATCTCGTGTTCCTTGTTCCTTCCTGCCGGTCTTCTTCTCCCCTCAATCCTATTATAATAATAATGCGACGACCTGACGAATAAAACAAAACCAAGGCGAATTTCTGCAGTTTTCGTAATTTGTTTTTTTAGACGTCATAAAATATTATCATGTTGAAAAATTGACGCTACAAATGGTTGAAATTGAGTCTGGTTTCTATTAACACAAAATTCCCTCTTACATACTCATTGGTTTCCTTTTAAAAAACGTTCAATACTTAGCATAAGTCTTCCTTCGATAAAGGTGGAGACGTATCGGGGTTCAAGTACTCATCGTGGTGCGTTCTCCAAAAATAGTATATTTCAAAGTAACAGTCTCTCCAAATTCCTGAGAAATTTTAATATGCATTTATTACTATTAATTTACAATAGAAACTTGAGAGCCGCCGTAAAATTGTTCCGACGTTCAATGGACTCATCAGCGCCGGATATACAGCATATTGATGAATGTAAAGAGCCAGCTTCAACTCAATGTGCCAATGTTATCCTTCCTGAAAAACGAAATGGAAGTTAAATGTAAATTTCAAGAGGGTTAAGATAAATTTGAATTCCCTACTCCGCAGGAAAAGTAGTAGTAAGATTATTAGACATAATATGTATGTATGGTGCAATTTTTTCTATTCCTTAATAATTCGTAATCCACATCATTACCCACGATTGCCTCAAGAGTTTGAAAAGGAGTGCGGATCCGACAGACAGGAGCTACCCTAATGTGGTTTTCACTTCGGAACGCATTATATTAAATAATATATTATTCTGAAGTTAGAGCACGGCTGAGTGGCATAAGGCACCGAAATAATTGCCGAGCTAACATTAAGAGGAGTGTTATTACAATGTCATTACTTACTTTACTTTGAAAGGTGCTGCATTTTTGTATCTCGGCACTCCTTTATTCTAAAAATGTTATCCTGGGTTCGCGGCTACACCTGCTCAAAAACTGTTACCCTCCAGTCAGTTACATCTAATCACCGAGTAGTAAATAAATCGCTTTAAAATAAACCTATACGACCCATGAACACTGCAGTTGAGGAATATCGAAAGCGATATTGAGGTTTGTTTACTTCTGTGCCTGGAAAATAGCACAGAAGTAAACGAACGCCTTTATTCCTCTTTCTAGGGAGCGATGGCCGGAGGCTATCGGATTTAGTTGACGAGAAATCGGTCAAGTCCTGGCGCATGCGCACTAGGCCGGATAGATTTGTAGGTTTACTGTCTAGTGGCAAGGTACAGAGGCATCCGTCAACGCGTTTGTGTTGATGCGTTTCGCATTCTGATGCGCCGACTGAACGCAGCAACGCAGTCGCATTTCACGGATGTACGATCCGAATATTCAATTAAAAGAATTCTGTCCGTCCGCCTTCAACACTTTTCCCACGAAACTATTAAAGCTAAATTCTAGAAATTTTCACCAAAAAACAATTTTGGCCTGACAATGGCTCAATTCCTTCACAAAATTGCTACCTCAATTTTGGTGCTATTTTTGGGGGGTTTTCAGGGGGAAAAAATTCGTATTTTCCAACGTTTTTCAGAAAAATGTGTATCTAGTAATATAGATTTCTATAGATTTTTGGACGCTGAATCGAATGAGACCATCGCGGGGTCGATAACTTTATTGGTTCTCGAGTTATCACAGCTTTCGTGTCAAATTTTCGCCTAGCTTTTTAGCCAGAATTTGGCATAACTCGAGAGTTCTTGGAGCTATAAAAATCACTTGACCCGCTCAAGATCTGGCAGGTATACTCCCAGATGCTCTTGAGGTAGATGAAGCATTTTGTTGCCATATCAAACGGTTATTGGACTGCTAGGAGTGGTTTCGGTGGTATCGAACTGTGGAAGACGTTGGAATCACCGCAGTTTTCCCATGGTTAAGAATGACGAAGAATAGTTGTTGAGGTACAGGAATAGGTGGTTGGGTGTGTTGGTTGTTGTGGCACTGATGAGGATTTTTCAGGTTCAGCCTAATTTTCCATTTTTTGGCCCATTTGTGGAGGTCATTTGCTTAGCTGGTCTGTTGAGTGTAAGCGAACTGTGCTGTGACGAAATTCAGGAGAATATTTTGCTACTTCTTGATAAGGAATTATTACACTTAACTGAAGATTCGTTAGATTTCTGCGATAAAAAAAAGTTTTTTTTTTTAGTGCTAAAAACAATGAACTTAGTTGCTTGAGTTGGACAAAATCTGTTGAATTTGACAATTTTCCCAGAACCAAAAATAGAAAAAATATTCAGCAAAGTGGTCAATATTCGCTCACATAGTTGAGCGAGTTTTGCCGGTTATAAGGAATTGTACAGAAGTTTACGTTTGTCAATTTTCGAAGTGAGTGGCAGTAGAAATCAGCGGATCGACACAGCCCTGAAGAGGCCCGACGGGCAAAAATCCCCGATCATTAGTAAAAAAAAAGTTGGAAAAGTTGTCGCCTGTATTTCTCTTCCTCAACCAACTTGCTCTACGGAGTAATTATCCTATTCTCTCTTCGATTTGAGACTAAATTTCTAAGTCAGTTTGCCATTATTTACTGATTTTGCTCTGATGATTCTATTTCATGACGATCTTGCAAACCTTGAAAGTAAGGAGATTGAAGAAACGTTGTTAGGAACTAACTTTTTTACAAGCACTATGAGAAATAGATTACATACATTTAACCACAAAAATCCATTGTTCGCCTTGGTTACTCATAGCGAAATTAGTTTTATTGTCTTTCATATAGTATTTTTGAGGGAAATGATGACTAATATGCTAACGTGGTTGAAAGTCGGTTCAGCTGTGTTTATTGAATCCCCTCTGCTTTCAATTTTATTGGTCTGTGTATAAACGATTTGGCTTGGTCATAATGGCATATTCGATCGCTGAGCTTCCAGGAACACTAACACTTTATGACTCGTCCCTGAACTAAGAAGAAAAATTAGATCATCAATATTAATGGTCAACTCGCCTGGTAGACAAAAGCAAATAATGAGACGACAGTATTGAGAGATTCTTAATCAGTTGACTTGAAACGAGACTGTGAGTGATTCATCCACACAAATTATAACTATTGCTTGTTTCTGAATGAAAGTTTCATTCTTCTGTGCACAAATTGTGTTTTTATCAATCCACGGGAGTTTCATTCTTCTGTGCACAAATTGTGTTTTTATCAATCCACGGCAATTTCACCTTGCCTGGCCCAACAAATGTTTTACAGCTAGTCCGAATTATTTGACCGGATTATTTGTAGACTTTTGAACCTGTCAACATTACCACGAAATATGACACTAGAAGAACTGATGCCATGGCTAATTTTATTAGTCAAATGTGACACTTGATGAGGAATGAACTTCGAATTTTCATCACCCCTGCAAATGGTTGTACTGTGGTTTATTATTCCTTTGCTTTAATTATGATTTAAGAAGACCATCTATTTGTGATAGTATGCTTCCCGGTAATTTACAAACGTGTCCACTTAACGACCGATTTTTTTATAGCTCTAGAAAATCTGAAATTATACCATCATAACAAATTTTGAGGATTGGCACTTGCGTCTGCTTATCGTCCAACTTGAGAACCATTCAATTGAACGCCTAAACCCTCCCCTCTCCATAAAACGCCTAAAAAATACCCCTAAATTTAGGCAACAATTTGGCTGAAGAATTGAGACTTTGTCAGGCCAAGATTGATTTTTGGGGAAAATTTCAAGTTTGTAGCTTTTGTAGTTTTGTCAGAAAAGTGTTGTCGGTGGACGGATTTTTTTTAAGCGATTATAGTTTGATTATCGAATAAAACGCTAAAATAAGGCTAAAACGCATTAAGAATAAAACGCCGAAATCTATTGTGATACGCGAATAATTTATCGACACTGAAAGATGAAGGACTTAGCGAAAATAATTCATGGGCAGTCGACGTTTTTTCTATGCTGTAAACGAACTATAGCGAACGATCAACGTGTCTGGAAATTTTCGCCCGTATGTAAATTGTTTGTAATTGGCTATAGAGCATTCTCGCATAGAGAGAAGCATGGAAAAACTGAAATGACAAGCGAAACTTAACTTGACAGGAGGATAAGCACTTGCGCCTGCTTATCGTCCAATACATCGCCTGCTTTATCATCATCTTCCTCGTGCCGATGGCCTTGCCAGCTGATGTGTTCATTCTTTAGTGCACACTGTCCCCTCTCACAAATGGGAATCAGCCCTTATTCAATTGTAAAATTTGCTCTATTATAACAGTTTAAATAAACCCTAATATAGCTAATTTCTTGTCCTGATTACATTGTTTGCACCATTGAAATGGCCTTCCTTATTTTTGTACGTTCAGGTACGTTTTATGTGTTTTAAGTTCGATTTCGTTGAAATAACTTTAGTTTGGAATAACTTTAAGTAATGACAAGTAACTAATGAAAAAAGCTACGAAGAAATAACTACATTCGAATTAACTAATTGAGTCTCATGGTATTTGCGTTGGCTAACTTGTTTTAAAAAAAACCCAGAATCATATGCTCAATCTTTCGTTGCTATTTTTATTCCAGTACTTCGGGAGACTCACTATACATCGTCCTTGGACTTCCCAAGACAGCTACCGCCGATGATGTGAAAAAGACGTACCGTAAACTTGCTCTCAAATATCATCCTGATAAAAATCCGAATAACCCCGAAGCAGCAGAAAAGGTGAACGTCTATATTTTTTCACGTAATGGTTGTGGTGAGGGGTAGATAAATGCACGTCAAACAGAAGAAGTCCATAATACGTTGTGTTCAGTTTTAATTAGCTAATATTCTGTCATTGCCAGTATCACTGGAATTTTTGAGCTCTTGATGTGTATATTCAACGTTAGGCCAGTGCTAGTGAAGTTCATTAGTATATACCTAATTATATCTTATTTATAAATATCATATATATCATAATATATATATATATATCATGTTGCCGGTTAGTCTTAGCATGACTCATGAGCTAACTGTGTTTCATTTGTTTCAAATCAAGTTCAAAGAGGTCAATCGAGCTCACTCGATTTTGAGCGACTTGACCAAACGTAACATCTATGACAATTATGGATCGCTTGGACTATACATAGCGGAGCAATTCGGAGAAGAAAATGTCAACGCTTACTTCCTTGTAACTTCAGGATGGTGCAAGGTAAAAAATCCACTTTCTCAAATATTTGCTTTGATCAATCTCAATTGAAGTGATTAGCATACGAACTGTATGAACTGATTTAAAAAATCATATATCTCCCGATAAACAATAAATTATTTACATCAGTAAGTTAAATGAATTATTAGATTAAATACCTAGATTGTTCCCCGGGGAGTAGATGTGTAATATTATTATTTGAATAAAATTGAATTGGGAAAAGTGTGTGTTCACATTAATGGATTTTCGTACGAGTTGATAATTATTTTAGTCTAATTCGTGTTCTCAACTGATGATAAAAGGATGGTACGCTGAAGTGCATCCTAATGTATAGTAATTCTTGTTTAGTAACGCCATATTTTTTATATAGGATGTATTAAATAATGTTGGAAGGAGCCTATTTTAACAAATTTGGGAAACCTCTTGTCCAACATGCTATCAAGGTTGCCAATTGCCATTTAAGAGAACACTTGTATTACTTATTACTCTTATTATATTTTGATAATGTGAAAATAAATGTAAATTTTTTCCAGGCGCTGATTTTGTTCTGCGGTATTGTCACTGTTGGTTATTGCTGTTGCTGCTGCTTCTGTTGCTGTTGCAACTTCTGTTTCGGCAAATGCAAACCTCGGCCACCGGAAGAGTCGGGCGACTATCATACGCTACATGTGAGACCAAATATAATTATTATGTGTAGTTTCCATCTTATTAGGCGAATGAGCATTGTTTTATATCACTTGATTGGTGTAAGCGCTCTCCTTTGCACTCGATGGTTACAATTTGCGTATGCAAGTCCATGTTACAATTTTAATAATCATCGTATTACAGATACTAATCTTGCAGTGATTGAGCATCCAATACTACTATTGCATCCGCTTTTTAACTTAATTTATAATAAGTACAGTTTTTTAAATGATAGTCGATTGCCTGTATAAGCTGAAGCGCATTTAAAAACGTTTACAATTGCATTTTGGGGACATTAATTACTGTACCGGTTGTACAGTAATTAATGGTTAGCAATAACTGATTTTGGGAACCAAGGCAAATGAAATAAGTTATGAGGTTGCAATTCGTTCCAGTTTAGTGGCCAATTTCTTGGTTTGGACTTTTCTTATTGGAATAAGAAAAAGAAAATCTCTTTGAATGTATGTTGGGTGATAAATAGTTGAGCTCCGTTCGTATGCCGACAAAATACGTGGAGACGGAAAGGGCTAAATGTAATTGGTTGATGAAGTTGTAATGAGGCCTATTACCACGCTACTGACTTTGGCTAAACTGATTGCAGTCCATTTTCCGTGTGCTGGTTTTCTGTTGGCAAGTAAATCCAACATAACCTTTCTTACTCCTCGTCAACATTGAAGCTCATGGTCCAAATTCTTCCAACCTACAATCTCATTTGATAATCTTCATATTATTATTTTTTACATCACAATTCAATCAGCAAGCCACTTTCATCACTGTTGGTTAGGTCTTGTTTCCTGATGGTAGCAATTGGAGAGAAGCTAGTGCAAGCTAATCTCGGGAGCACTTCAAGTATCCACATTTATCTCGCTATGAAACTGATTTATTTTATTTTTCTCAGTTTGAAATTTCCAGTGTTAGACACACTCAATTTCAGCAGTTATGTAAATAAAAAAAAAGTTCATATAAAGGAAACCTGAAAAATTCCTAGAATCTTGAGACCGTTGTTGTCTGCCACCATGTTTTCTTATGACTTGAAAGCAGCAAAATTCTCGATTATTTTTCGCTTCTGGTTTTGCTTGCACTGCCTCTTGCTCTAAAGAGACTGCATCTTTGAGCCCATGCTGATAAAATGGTTACCCTCGTACATTGAATTAAGATCTATCTTTCTTCCAGTATTGCAAGTAGTATGAACTGATAATAATTCATTAGGAGATCCGTCCTGCTTTAAAGTCATTTTGTGAGTCTTGTGACCTCGAGGCTATCTTTAGCAATATAATATAACTACTGGTGTATGCTTGTGCACAATGCTTGAAGTTTTCTGCGGCTGTAGCCTTGAACAATTCTTTACTATTTAGACTATTTTTCAGTTGCAAACGAAGATTACAATGCTTTTGTAATATTTAACATAGTTGCCAGCTGTCAGGGTTTTTTTCTTATGCCAGCTTATTAGAGTTTTATCGGATAAAGCATTGACACTGGCGAAAGCACATTATTAATAATTCAATCCACTAGGTTGCCCCCAGATTGAGCCTTTTACTTGAAATCTGAGCTGCTTAGCTCTTATTCTTTCTTAACCACTGCTTCTGTTTGTTTTATTAATACTTCATCATCACAACATGTTTCTCATCTTGACCTTTACAATAACAGATCCTCTTTGATTTTCAATCAATACTTCATCAGAAGGGTTTCTTGTCTGTTCGTACACACGAGTGCAATAGGTCACTTGAATACATTCAGGTAGCAAAATAGAGAACAGCATGCTCATTGGTTCTATGATGTGGTAGGACATTTCTTCTTCGTCACTTCTCGTTCAATGAAAACGTCAAGGACTATGATCCATTTTCGCTTAAGTCTTCACAAAGGTAAGTTTCCTCTGCACGAAATCGTTAACCCCCTCTGTCCTTCTTTGGTTTCCACGCCTTTGAATTTCCAAAATGTTGACCAGTTTTCACTAAATCTCCGATCATAAATCTTGTATGCATGGCGTCCAAGCTGAAGTGTGGAGAACAAAAGGGTTCAAACTTGATAAAAAACAGCTAGGTGAACATTTTGGTTCAAAGAATTTCCATTTCATAGCTTCTTTTGCAAGTTTGGCAACATATTTTTCTGTTTGATTGTTGTCTGTTACTACAGGCCTGAAACGTTTGACACCCTAACGGGGTATGGCAATCATAGGGGTATAGTTTCATTCTCAGAGGCGAAAACAATCGAATGTTCAGCAGCCGGCTAAAAATTTTGAAAGTATGTCATATAAAATATAAATTTTGTTTCCTGATGGGGAAAACGGCCAGAGAAAGTCTTGGAATGCTCACCACAGCTTATGGGGATGCTGCCGTGGGGAAAACACAAGTATATATGCGGTTTTCGTGTTTCAAAAAAGGAGAAATGATGATTAAAGACCAACCTCTTTCGGGACAGCCCTCAACGTTGAGAACGGACGACACCGTCATGAAAATCGATACCCTTATCTGTGAAGATCGTCGCTGAACGATTGACCAACTCAGTTAGATCAGTTTAATGTCCTGGAGCTCAGTGCCGCGAATTTTGAGTGTGAATTTGCACATGATTGCTGCCAAATTCGACCCACACCAGCTCACCGAGGCAGTTTTTGACAAAGATGGCATGAACCCGATCGTTCATCTCCCCGCCTCAGCAGCTCTGGCCCCCTGTGACTTCTTTTTGTTCCCCGAATCAAAAGGGACATGAGAGGGAAGCGTTTTGTGGAGGAGGTGAAAAGAAAATCGCAGGAAGGCCTCTACGCATTCTGATAAGTGAATTCAAAAATTGTTTCCAACAATGGAAAAAAATATCAGACAAGTGTCTTGTGGCCAATGGTAATTACTTTGAAGGTGACCAAAATTTGGTGTAAAAATATTGAATACCATTTTCACTTTTTATGCGGGGACGCCTGCATACAACTACTTAGTTACATTTTCCTTAGCTGATAGTTGTTGATACTTCTTGATTTTGATAGCATCTATACAGATTGGATAATCGGTTGTTCCTCTTATCAAAATCCTTCTTTGAATATCGTTCTTTTCTGTTTTAACCCCTTTCCCTCTTACATTGAACCCCCCTCTATTATGCATTGAACTGTTATTGTTAATATTTGTAGTTCCTGTCATAGATTTGCATGGAACATTACCGCCCGAGATAATGAACATCCCTAAGTGTTGGACTAATTCTGAAACATTTCATTTATCTGGTCAATGTCTACATTAAATTTATGCTCTTTTATCTCAAAAAGACATTCCACACCTACTGGATCATGTATCTTTACAAGTGCAAGATATGAGTTCTGCTTAGCATGTTGCTCACTCATTTGGAATATGTTCATATGGTGGTGACAATTGGTAGTGGGTGATATTATGTGTGCAGTATTTTGTCTCTACATGTGTCTTGTCATGTGACTTTTGACTTCAGCAGCGACAATTATGGTTGTTGAAGCCCCCCCCCCCTTCTATCCATATTAGGATACTGTACAAGTATCCATTGGCTACTTACCTTCAAACTTGATTCTCAGACTAATGAATGCAAAAAATATACATTTCATTCTCAATGCTGTCAAACATTAATGACTAGGGGCTACTTGTTAGAAGAGATGTATTCTCATATTTACCAAAACGTCAAAATACATAATTGGACTAGCTTCTCGCGCTTGACAAGCCTCACTGCTGCTCACTTGCTTTTCATGACTGACCGGTGGGTTTGGACACCGTTCTGTCACGTTCTCCCCCCTGGAAGCATGTGGAGATTTCCTCTACTTGCTTCGTTGTTAGACGCTTGGTTTTTTCCATGGATTACTCATTGGGATAATATAATTACCATAGTTACTTTCTTTAACCAATGGTATTAATGATTTTCAAATAATGCAAGTTTATACATTATCAATGCTCCAATATGAGTTATTTATTTTGTGTTAATGTTATGAACAAACCTCTCTCTGCACATGCCTGGAAGTATGCAGAGAAAGTGAACGAGGGAGGGGTATGAAAGTTACGATGTGATGCTATTGTCACTCCCTACCTGAAATTTGGTTGAAAAAAAATCAAAATATTTTGTCCGTATTGCCACTCTTTTCAAAAATATGGTTCAAATGCCACTCTTTAAAAAAAAATTGTTCAAAATGAATGAATGGATAATAAAACTAGATAAAAAATTCGGCTTGTGTCTACATTTCTGACAAGTCCACTTAAGTCACCTACCTTCCCCATCTTGGCAACCGATAGTGTACTATGCAGTCCATGACATTTTCTTTGTATATAAACCACTCTCCACTCACTTGTATGTTTACTCTCATCCACGAAATTGGATGTGTGGTATATTCTCTCCAATTTTGCATCGAGCAAATATGAAGGGAAGATAATTGTTGACAAATTCACCCATGAAACTTAAGTGGCTGAAAAATGAGTTTATCCTTAGCGCCTATCCATCATTTGCATTGCATTTTTTTTTTGTTTTGAAATTATTTTTGCTTTTTGAATTTTTATAAATTGAGGGTTTAGAGTTCATGGGTATCTTTTATAGAGAGATGAACAGAGACCTGGAGTTGTTACTTCGCAGCCGGGAGGTAGCGGCAAAAAGGTAAGATTGTTCCATTTTAATTGTTGATTTGAATTGTTCAATTTTTTCTGATTGATGCATGGTTAAGAGATAAAAACATGATTTTTTCATGTTCGGAAGTGCATTTGACTTTGGCTCGTAACAATTTTGGCTTCTGTTTTCATTTGCGACTCAGTGAAACAAGATTGATATTTTGCTCAGTCTAGATTGCTTGTAGCTGATCGTCTTTTGGGACGACCCAAAACGGTGACTCGAAATATCAGTTTTCTGTACTGATCGGTTGAACATTTTGGTTTATTATTCAATAATAAACCATTGTAATCGCCCAAGAAAAAAAAATTTCTAACCCCCCTCAAAATTTGATGTTTTACGTTTCAAGGCATGTAGAATCCGAATATCCAATAAAAAAATTTCTGTCCGTACGCCGTCCGCCGTACGCCGTCCGCCGTACGCCGTCCGCCGTACGCCGTACGCCGTTAGCAGTTTTCCGGCCAAACTGTAAGAGCTAAAAATTTGAAATTTTCACCAAAAATCAATCTCGGTCCTACGACGGCCCAATTCTTGAACCAACTTGCTAGCTCAATTTTAAGGGTATTTTTGGGGGGTTTTGAGGGGGAGAAAATTCATATTTTCCAAGGTTTTTCAGAGAAATGTGTACGTGGTATCAAACTATATAGATTTTTGGACGCTGAATCGAATGAGACCATCGCCGGGTCGATAGCTTTATTGGTTCTCGAGTTATCGCAGCTTTTGTGCCGAATTTGGGAGATTTTCAGAAATTTGACACGAGGGTATAACTCGAGAGTTCTTGGAGCTATAAAAATCATTCTATACTCATTGGAATGGTCGTCAAACACTCTCTCCAGCTGTATCGTTAGGCGAAAAATTCAGATTTTAATTAGGAAATTAAGAAAAATAAAATTGATAAAAATTACAATAGTTGCTACGGAGTTTTCCCCTATAGTTACCATCTGTTTTTCGGTGGGAACGTTCACAAATGTTCGGAATAAATTTAAAATGACAAATGGATAGTCTTCTTAAATCAATATTGAAGCGAAATAATAATAAACCACTGTACAATCATTTGCAGCGTTTTTTAGAGCAGTAAATCTCAAATACCGCATATAGGAAATTTTATCTCAGTAGATATCGCCTTACGTGACCAATGCTGTTTTAAGGATTATACTCTTATCTTACTATTCAAACTGCCAAGTTATGCAATTGAAATTAGGCTGAACGCTTTGTCATCTATTGCAGTTGAAGCGTCGTCGGGTTCATGAGATGCTTATATTTTTCATTTCCAGCTGCTCCTCCGTTCTCAAAATTTTATTTTTTGTCGGAACTTGAGGGGTTTGGGAGGGATCAAGCGAACACGCAGAGACATAGTGTAATAAAATAGCCGCATTGATAGCGAGAATGACAAATAATGGGTTGCAGTATGTAGCAAATATCTTAGTGTACAGAGTAATACACTATAATAGTTTTAGTTAGTTTGATTTGAATTTTCTCTCATTCAGGGGCCTTTTGAACAGTAATTCAGGATAACAGTTAATAGCGACCTGGTCTCCGTCAGAAATATCGAAGCAAGTTTATTATACTAAGGATAGAGCTATAACTCTCAAAATAAATTTGATCAAAGATGTTATGATAGATGTAGTTTTTAATTTTTTCCAAATCGTTAGCTCTATAGTGATAAAAAAAGAAGATAATTTATCTCATTAGGCCGACCTGTTGACTGTTTTGATTTTAGAAAAAAAAGGATAAGCATCTGCTGAGATATTAAACGGGATTTCTTACTTCAGAGTTATTATTAAGTTGGCAGTGCAAAATGGCTCGCTCGGTTTTGCAAATGAACAGGCCTCTAAAACTGTCATAATATGTATCTCCTCAAAATTGTGTAATTTACGCCTGCCTCTGGGAAACACCGACAGATTAAGAACCACAATTAAATTAGTTTCGGTAGTTCTCACATGCCTGTGGGAATATTTAATATTGAGGGATCGTCACCTGCTAAAGGTGGCCTCTTTGGTTTTAGCTGTGTAGCTGACACAGAAGCTGGCAAGTCAGTTTTGAAAACGCATGGGGAAGTGAAAAACTTAGAAGGGAGCTGGGATTTATATTCTTTCAAAACGTCATTTGCTGTTGACGTAAATTGCTAAAACTCTTAATAAATTTTATGACGTTATACCCTATTGTATAGCTGGGTTTTCTTATTGGTTCCATTGCAGGATGATTTTCAGGACCAATGAAGCGTTTTTGTTGGAGTACAAGCTGTCTCAGCCGTCAAGTCAATTAATTCCGAACATTATTTCAACGCATTCTGCGTAAATATTTTAAGAACACGCCTATCTGTTAGATAATAAAATGTTTGGAAATTATTCAGTCGTCTGGTGCTTTTCGTATGAATAAACTGATTCGCAGGTTCACGTTCAAGAAATAATCTTTCAGTTATTTTAATTTTTGCAGAAATTCTACAGCCTTTAGTAACCTTAAAATTAGATTAGAAGAGGTACTGAATATTCTGAAACAGACTAGTACATGATAAATAAATAATTGTGTTCTTAGGTCACAATTCTTTGAATAGTAACACCTGCCAATTTTCATGCAGACATGTGCATGATTGTATAGAATCACCACACTTCATCCACCGTTCTTTACAATTCGTCATGTAATTGTGGGGTATACGGGCAATTTTATTAGGAAATTTTGTTGTACTGTTCGTTCTGCATGATGTATCATTTATTCAAGAATGGTTCCCCATAGTGATTTCACTGCAGCCTGATAATATTGCGCTACGCAGAGTACTAGAGATGATTCAACGAGAACAAACGTCTCCAGAAATGTTTTCCTTCGCGTAGAACAAAAATACGTGTCTGTGTGTGTGTGAAGCTTTAAAAACGAAAATGCCATTTTGAAAGTTCAGGAATTTTCGTTTTGCACGTTATGTAGTAATTGCGGTGTAGCGATATTCGCTTCAGTTTTTCATCAGGGCTCACACAATTTGTAGTAAAACTTAAATGCACAACTATGATACCGATCCTATGAATTTAGTGTTGAAGGTTTTCTTATGGTTAATGGATTTCATTTAAATGGCGTTAAGTGCACAGTTTGTATAAACTTCCAAACCAAGTTGCTCAGCTGAAACAAGGAATCCAAAATTTTTGAAAACCGAGACTTGTCCAATTCACCTCGACGTAACCGTCGAACTGATTCAGTGAACCCACTTTTTCAACTTGTTCGAAAATTGACAGTTTAAAGATGTACTTGAAAATCTCTCAAGTTTTTAATACTAGGGTTTGTAGAAGCAAGGTTCTTCAATATGTTCTAACTCTCGTGGCGCAATATTGCTATTGATTGTTGAACGTCATTGTATGCTCTTCCCTTGGAATGACTCCCATGTTGACAGCTACATATCTCATTCAGTGGATCTACATGTGCAGGTATTGAACAGAATCGCCAGTTTATTTATTCATAACTGTGAAGAATGAATGTTCTTTCTTTAACAATGGATGTGTGATAGGCAAGGGGAACAAACAAGGCGACTCGTTCTCCATAGTTTCTTCTTCATTGTAAAAGTACGTAGTACTTTTACTCATTTAGCATCATGAGGTCTCTATGTCTTGTGGTGATAATAAGATCGTAGATGACAGATTGTTGATGCCCAAATAGGTGATAGTTTTGGGTCTACAAAAGGGAAAATATGGCAAACGAGCTGCTATGTTAGCCTCCTGCTTACCCATGGTCACATAAAAAATCATTTACGACCAATTGATGAACTTCACTTAACGAATCACCGAGTCAAACCTATCAATCTGGCTTCCATATAGTCAGACTTGAAATTCAATTTGCCTGAGGAATTGCGTTGAATGTTTGCTGTATCTGAATGTAGCCTGATGGAGCTGTGCGTTTATGGTTAAATGTGTGATGCTTACAGATCCCCTCGGGATCGTTATCAGTTCTGGAGAACGTATTTATTGTGTCAAACTTATTGTTAATTTTTCAATCTACCGTGAGTTTGCCAGTGCCTATCTTCTTGTTATTTCCTGTGGCTAGAAAACTTATTTGTCAGCCTAACCTTCAAAATCACTTACCGAAAGTGGGTTGGATACTATCCATTCGCTGGGTTTATTGAAGTGAGTTAGTATTGGATAGGTATTCACAGTTATTGTTTTGAGTCTTCAGTTCAGTCTATATTGGGTATATTGTTCACTTCAGTCAGTGTCACTTGACCTCAACCATTGAAGAATCGTCATTTACAGATTTACATTTGCTCCCATTCCTGCTTGGATTATTTAAAAAAAAATCAGCATCAGTTATTCAACCCAAAAATGATTCAGCTTACACAATTTTATTTCAAATAAGTGGAAAAAGTATTCCACTTCTCTTTTCTTCCCGAAGTTGACTAATCCCTCCTAACCGTATTCAGTGATGTTCACCCCGCTGTTACGTGTGGTCCGTTAATTTTCTCTTTGGTTTGTGTGTTAAAGGATTCAGATGATGAAGGAGGTGCTGGCGGTGATGGAGCTGTCACTTCCCAACCGACGACGGGAACTGCTGGCGCGAATTCGTCAGCGCAAGTTTTTGCAATGCCTCCACCGGAACCCAGCGAGAACACCTCGCTCAAAACATCTGATCAAACTACGTACACTCCAGGTAGTCTGTGTTCATTCCAGTGAATTTCTTATAGGATTGCCTACCTAGGATTGTCTAACTAGGTTAGATTACTGCCTGATCAGAAAAGTTCGACTTGATAATTTTTAATAATTCAGATATTACAAACAAATCTTCTGTTTGTCGCATTTTGGTTTATTATTCAATAATAAACCATTATAGTCTCCCAATAAAAAAAATGTTTATCCCCCCTCTCAAAATTTGATGTTTTTTGTTTCAAGGCATGTGGAATCCGAATATCCAATAAAAAAAATGCTGTCCGTACGCCGCTAACACTTTTCTGACGAAACTATAAAAGCTACATTACTGAAATTTTCACCTGAGTTATTCCAGTTTTCGTGTAGAATTTGTGATTTCAGAAGTTTGGAATGAAGTTGTACTCATAACTCGAGAATTTCCGGAACTATAAAAAATTGTTCTGTTTTTCGGTGGGAACGTTTTCAAATGTTTAGAATAATAATTATTCTAAACATTTGAAAACGTTCCCACCGAAAAACAGAACAATTTTTTATAGTTCCGGAATAGTAATTATTACTATCACAAATGGATGGAATTGTTAAATCATTATTGAAGCAAATAGCGGGGATGGCTCATATTTTGAGCTGTTATAAGTGATTTAAAATTTCATGTGGAGAATTAAAACTGACAGGGAAGTAAGAAACGGATTTTTTCCTCCACTGATTTTGGTGCCTCATTTTTCTTGCCGAAATACCACTTAAGATTTGATTCGTAGCGTGATCCTTTTTTATTCAGACACGTGGCATATTTTGCTGGCTATTTTAAGATCAATTTCTCCTCATTGTGTACAATGTATCAATTATTTTATTGCAGGTATGGCCCAGGGCGGTTCGCCATACCACGCTGCTGCATCTGGTAAATAAGTCATCGAAAATACTTCTAAATAACTTTCGCTCTTGGGCTCCACTACTAACAAAAAATAATGTTCACGGTTTTAAAGAGCGCAACGTTAATAATGGTTTTCTCGTCCACTCTTAATCCTGCTTCCTCCTTGATTATCGGCGCATACAAAAACACAGAGTCTTAACGGTATTATTCGTTTATGGTCGGACCATTTTTACACATTTGCTGCTCTAGAATAGACGCTTCTTATTGTAAAGGATTTTTAGTTTGTACTTAGTTAATAGCGTTATTTTTTCCAATTTTAGAGTAGGTATAAGTTAATCATTGCTGATATCTCCGAGCCCTCCATTCATTTTCATTTCCTTTTATTGCCGCACTTGCTTATTTTGTGGTTTTGTGAGATCGCCGATTTCAAGGATGTTCTTACCTCCTAAACTTCAACCCTTGTATTGTTGACACTTGTTAACCGTATTATCAACATAATCACCCAAGCGTGCTTCTCTTCCTAACGCTTAACTACAGGGCCTAGACTCTATCTGATGTCTAATTGGGCGCACTTACATTAATTTATCTGTTAATTATATTTCGTATTGTTATTGTGTCTCAAGCTTTTCGTCTATTTAATTCCTCACACTCCTCACGAAGAGAGCTGAAATAATTTTATTCAGCTCTGCTCCAAGTTGCATCATGCCTATTGGCCTTTGTGTAGGAAACAGCACTGTTAATCAATACCTGGTTGCTAAGGCGAGTTGGCTGATTAATTTTAATTTCGTTAGCGTTTGTAAATAGCTAATATTCGTAACTGCATTTGTGGAGGGAATGCTGATATTTATTTGGGAGTTTTTACTTGCCAAATGACTGGTGTTGGAGAAATAAGGATAAGAGCATTCATTCTTGCGCGCAGCTGATCAGCATGAATCCACTGTATTTATGTGGCAGTTATGGATTGAATATCTTGAGTTAATGAGTCTTGAGGGACATTCTGTTGTATAAAAATTATAATGCAATGTTGAAAACAATTTCTTCTACAATCTGGCCTGAAAGGACTTGGTAATGCGCCATCAGCTACCAACACTGTTTGACTAGAGGTTTTATTGGAACACTGAAGACGCAGTGCTTGTGTTTGTCTTATTTGCTGAGGTGGAAAGTACCAAGTATATACAATATCCTTGGGGTTTTTTTTTTGCATGAATGGTCATTTGTATGAATTTGCTTTCATGCCACTAATCCTACAACAATATTACGGTGATCAATTGTTTTCTGCATTTGAAACTGACTATTGCCTTTCATGTTGAAGTTGAAGGCACTAGGTTGCCCTAGGGCACAGCTTTTGGTGCCCATATCATCTTATCTCAGTTATTTTGGGTACGCTAAAAGCTTTAATCTAGGTTCAATCCAAAAAAAAACCCATTGGCGCAAAGGTTCCGTTAAGTTTTCCCTCCAACTTCCTATCGCATCTACTTTTGTTTGTATTGTATCTATTGTAGCGTTCGTGTTATCAAAGCTCTCAGGTGGTGAAAGTTGAGCGATTTGGGGTCAGCATGAATAACAGTTCTCCTTCATGCCTTTGTTCCGAATTCTGGGAACGTTTTGACAATGGATATTAATGAAAGTGAAGAGGGTTTCTGAAGGAGAACCAATTCCACTAGCCATAGTTTCTCTGATACCATGTAAAAAAGCAAGATTATCGAGCAGCATTGGGAGCAAGATGATGTGAGTGTGAGGGGTGGATTTTAGGCTCATTTTGGCCTGGGTCTAGGAGTCCAGTACGTTCATCCTATGTAGTAAGCAAATAGTTTCAACTATATTTTTCGTCTGCCTGACCATGCCCTTGTATGATGACTTATTTTTTTCAAAATAGTTTCAAACTAGGTTTCTCTGTACCGGTACTGGGAGGGGTCAAGTTAAGACAGGTTGTGGCTAATAAAGTCTTGTATTATTTAATAGACTTGGCCCTGGAGTGGTTATGTGTCTGGAATAGGGTCTAGAAGGATATTTTTGTGGTTTATTTGATACTAGTCAACCATCATAATTATTATACAATGCTATGAACGAATAAACCGTAATTTTGAAGGAAGACAATACAAATCATAATGCTATCTATCTTTCACAGTTCACTTCCTTACTATTGCTTATTCCCCACCTTGAGTGCTATGGTTCTTGTGATGCGTTACATAGTTGGTGTGATTGATATCCCAGATCTAGCTTACACTGGCGTTAAAATTTAATTGATAACCTTGAATTACCGAGCTATCTAACTTTGAAACTATTTATAGTATTACAAAGGTGGACAATGATATTAATAATTCCTTGTGGTACTGTCCACTATTCAATGTGTATAATGTGTATTGTTGTAAGGCGCAGGGTTAAAAAATGGCTGTACGCCCTCCTCAGGTATGGTAAATTTAACACTGACTTCATTTAGATTTACGAATCTCGAGCTCTTTTTCATTCAAGTAGAGAAAGTCAAGAAGTAATTGCGTATGAATTTGGTTGGGTCTTGAAAGTTGGTGAACCTGCTCAACTGCCTACCTTCTTTGTCTAACTTTCGGCCATCCCCAAAATAAAATCGTATCTGTGCTTTCAGCAACAGAGATTACTATTGATCCCATTTTTAAACGATTTGGTGGCTGACCCAATTTCGCTACTACTCCTTGGGGACTGAGGCTGGGTTCACATATTGCGTTTAATCTAGTCGCCAATTAGTGTAGCTAATTATTTTGGATGATTTGTTTTGTGATTGTCATTTCAGGCTTGTCGTTTTCAATTGGTGGTTTTCCAACTGCTTCCTATTTCAATTTTGGTAGTGCTAGGGTTTTTAATCAATTTATGGCGGATTCATCTGAAAAACAACCAGTTATGATAGTTGTATTGCTGTTCTATGTTGAAAAGCCGTAGATTCAACTTGAACCACTAACGATTAATGGCCTTTTTACTTTTGAGGGCAAGGAAGTCGTTACACCTCAAAGCTATCTTCTGTTGAACGTTTATCTACTTGAAAAACGGTTTCTTCAAGAAAAATCAATTGAACCAGAATGAAGAATGTGACAATTATGATAAAGAGGCGAAGTAGTTTGCTCTTTCATTAGTATATTAGAAAAGCGCATCGTGAACTCAGCTTGGGTGCGGCAAAAAAGCTGGAATACCTACTTTCCCAACTTCATGTCCACTTCTTTGATTTAATTTAGTTTAAACGTGTTAATTAATATTTCAGCTCGAATATTCTCGGAAATACGTTGTCCAATAAATATCCAGTAGATTTCTATGTTCCATTTGAAATGAAGGTGAAATGAGTTGGTTTTACGTTCATGAAATCTAATTTTTGCTAACTAAGCAATTACGTCTTATTGTTCGCCGACCAGTAATCCCTCCCCTAGCCTATAATGATGTCATTTTTTTGATCCTGTGTCGTATTTATTTCCGTTTACTTGATGAATTGTCTGTTACGTTTGAAACAACTTCCAAAAGTTGGATAATACTAACGAATTATAGAATAAATATTAAATGCACTCATGTTCACCATGGGATGGTGATATTGATGATAAATATTGATGACTATTCTAATTCGGTTCACTTTATACCTCGAACATTTGAGCTCTTGAGTTTGAGTCTTACCTTGAATAATTATTCTCTTACTTAACCCTAAAAATCACTTTTCCTTAAAAATTGCTAGCGGAGAATGACTGCCAACATACAATTATGTTTTCCCATTCCGAGCCGTTCCTGAATTAATTAGTAACTAACTGTGCACATATTCATGATATTTCTATGCATTCTGAAGAGGTAAGTGGACAAAAATACAGATTAGGAGATGTACCTTTGATACCTAATTACTCAGACTTCGTTTATGCAAACATCATATATATTTGCGTACTCTGATCAACATAGAATCTGTAGCTATCTTCACAAAAATGTATATATAATCGTATTAAAAAATTTCATTCGCCGCCCGTTCATGGGTGTACTTAGGATTGCTTAATTATGTATAAGAGTTAAGATGAACCTGTATCTATGTATAGTTCGTTGTTGAAACTGCCCAAACAGATCGTTTATTCGATTATATTGAGAGCACTTGATTGTTAATAAAGTTTTAATAATGCAGAAATAAGGCATCTCACTATGTTTATTGAAAATGGATACAGTGGAAATAAATCGTTCTCGATTCAGGGTTTCCAATGTCCTAAGCGGGCTGTTTTTCGAATTTCCTGATCCTGTTTTCTTTTTTTGGTCTGCTTGACTCGATCATCATTGAAAGGCTAGAAATTGAAAGCGCTCTCGAGTCCTTTCCCGATTTTCAGTTTAGAATCCGTACTTCTTCCTCTACTTTGTTTCTTATACATACAATGGAATCATCGGGAAATTTAAGCATTTTTTAAAACGATTTTGAAAGTATTAGGTAAATGTTATTAAACTCAATTAAATGATGAGTTTTTATATTCATAGCGATGCGGTTGTCAGAGCATAATTTTCAACCCTAATGGGTCCCCTATTCAGTTATGCTTGTATAGTGAATAAACGTTTGTTAGTTCATCGCTTCACTAATATGCGTAATTATTGTTGTGTTCACTAAGGGACTTCGCTAATCGAGTTGTGAATCAACCTACAGTTGGGATGGCTAAGAAGAAGAACCTATCTCTTATGAATGGAGGGAAACCTGGGTCATTCAGGAAATAAAGTCACATTGTATGAAATGATACTCATGCAAGATGCCCAATAAACGTCTGTTTTTGAGACCAAAACATGGATGCTTAGTACCTTTAGCCTCTTGGTAGGTAAAGAAAATTACACGATCGCATCCTGATGTTGAAATATATTGCATGGGTAAATGGGTATTACTAAATCAGAATGAATTAGATTATGGAAAAAAGAACAGCGTACTCACAGCTTTATAATTTTACCAGATACAAGAACATCCACCGCATTCAGCCGAACAATCTTAGTTGGTCCCGATTTGATATTGGGCATAAAATCATAACCCTCGGTTCAAAAGCTCTTGACTATTCATTAATTTCTTGCTGCTCTCATGTCCTCACCCATTTGTTGAATATTTCAATCGATAAAGCGATAGCATTTCCTGAAACAAAATGCACGTTATTTTGGAGGCTGACAATTAGAAAGTATGTGCAATTCAGGGGATGCACGTGACTGGTAGTCTTTCTGTCGCTAATCTGATCTAACCTAAACGAAGAGTATCCACTTCTTCATATAAGGGCAATGATTCTGCTGTATATTTTGAGTTATTCCTTCAGTATTTTTCGCTCCTGCAGATTTTCTAAATCCAATACCACTTTCTATCTCTGTCAGCTGTTGAGGATGGATAGTGATATTGGACAAGGAATTGCTAATGATGCCATCAAGAATACTCGGATGAAAATGAAGGATGATTCGTTGGATTATTGCTCTTGATCCGAGGAAGTAGAATAAAAATCCTGTTTTCATAATTTTGCTTCAACATCATACGATCTTGTTAGGCGCATTGATGAGGCGCTTGAACTACTCGAATAAAAATTGTTTGAACCATTTTCATGAACAAAAAACCCTGATATTTGACTAACTTGCCACGACCTATAGTGAAATTAAACTGGCTGTGAGAGGGTTTGAATTAATTTATGCCCCATTTTTCTTAGTGAAAATTTTGTCGTCTCAGTGCAACGCTAGAGCAAGCAAATAAGAGTATTTTGCTCTTTACCTGATCGAACGGTCGGGTAGATGTCTGTACTTTGTGCAAAATGCTCTTCAACTTGAAAGATTTCTGTTAGGTATTTGTTGGTGTCAAATGAAGCTCTTTTTTCAAGAGCATTTGTCATGTACTTGAAAAATACAATCCATCGAGGCTTGAAATAGTCTTCGACAACACCTGTAGAATAAGTGAAATCGTCACAGTAAAATTTGTTTAATAATATCATAAATGCGAATTTCTAATTGATCTCCACAAAATATTGTGTAGTTGATTCACTGGTAAAGTTTGTAGAAGATGCAATTCAGCCGGTTCCCCTTAAATAACCTAGTTGACCCTAATGAGCAGAAAAAAATCAGTGTTCTCGCAATGCTTTTTACTGCTCAAAAACAATTATTTCGCTGCACTTCAGGTACAACCCAAGCAACCTTGAATTTCTTCAAATTGTATACAATCAAATTCCATAGAAACACATTGTTATGATTTTGAAGAGCACAATGTTTTGGTAGGCAGAAAATAAAGCCTAAAGTCATCCAATTAGTTAATAGTTTAGTCTCAAAAACTGTTGAACATTTGGTTGGGATGGAAGCTAATGAAGATACTGGAACAGTTGAGAACACAAAGGAACCGAAAGAGAATCCACGTAGATTGACAGCAACGTGTTTACCGGATTCCCTTCTCGTAGCCAAAGATATCAGAGACCAACTAAAATGCGTAAAATTTAGTACTCCGCTCAAATTGAAGATATCGGGTTGCATGAAAGAAGTAGAAGAATTGCTCCGCTGCGCACCAGTAATATATCTAATATTTTGTATTCGATCTATGATTTTCTTAAGGGTAGAGTAATCCTGCTGTGAATATTTGCCACAGTGACTTACATTTTTGCAAGTGGTTTCACCTTGTTTCTTCAAGGAGCACAACTTTCTGCCTACTTGCTAGCTGACCGTTTGGGAAGCGCTCTTGTCTACCTGAAAATCGCCCTCATTTGGCGGTCTTCGATTTTTTAAACAATGAAATTGCTGTGAAATATCTCTCGGCTTTCTCGAAGTAACCGTATTTGGGGAATTATTTTATAGGAAGTTGGACCCTATTTGCGTAGGGCTCTTGTAGATCTCAGAGGAGCTGTCAAGTTGAGATTTAACAATGATGAAAACGTCACAGCAGCCTTGCACAAGTATCAGCAACGTTATGGACGAGTGAAAGAAAAGAAGCATCAAATCGTCAAAGCTCAGGAAGAGGCTAAACGAGTTAAAATTGATGGACCTCCTGTACGAATTTTTCAAGTAAGTCAAGACTGGGAAAGTATAATTTTGTGGACATGGACGCTAACGGAGGGGATTAGTGTAACTAATGAGCATTGGTCAAATTATCAAGGATATTTGTTAGTCGCAATAAAGGTCGGATCATAGATCGATAGATTTAGAGAAACTTCAGTTGCAGTAATGGCAACGAGCCTCATTCTTAAGGCAATGTTCTGCAGCGTTATCTTTCCAGAAAAGAACCTTATGAGCATTATTGCTAGGAAGTCTAGAAGGATTTTCTTAAAGACCTTCTTGAATGATGCTCCAGCGTTGTCCGATGGTAGCTATCAACATAGTCTAGCTCCAGAGTTGCTATCTGATAATTCCGTCTGAACGCTATTTGGAGCTAAAAAGTTGCGAAAAATATATTTTAACTTGTCTTCACAAGTAAGTACCGAGTTTCACGAGGCGGTATTCAGAGTGGGAGTAAATACACGAAAACTCATGCAAGAAATGCTGCAAATGATGGTGCAGTGGTTCATTATTCCTTTGCTTCAATCACATCTTAAAGAAACCATCCATTTGTGATAGTAACTATTCCGAACATTTTTGTGAACGGAATAGATTTTTTTCTTGGGCGATTACAATGGTTTATTATTGAATAATAAACCAAAATGTGGAAACACCCCTCATTAGCAAGGCCCTCCAAAGGGCAGCCCTGGAACACTCGCTAGAGCAGCGCAATGGCTTCGAGCGCCTCTGAATCTTGAAATGAACCCGTAGGTACCCTTGAAATTTTTTAATTAGAATTATTTGCATCTTTTATAGCTGATGGTTAGCGACAATATCAGAATAAGCACAATGGGCTATGAGACCGACATAAAAGTGGCGGTCAGAAAGGCGAGACACTTCGAGCAGCTTCTCAAGGAAATTGAAAAATTGACAGTTTTCCATTCGTTTACGACCAAAGTAAAAGGAAAGATAAAAAGGACGTTGCAAGTTTTGCAAGATTTGCTCGTTCTAGACGGAATTCACGCGCTTCGGATGGAACACGAGACCAAAGCGTTAAAAAATGCTGTCGAAAAAGGTCGAACTGCCGAAGAAGAAATTGAAAAACGGATCAAAGATATGGGAACGAAACTTAGAAACACGTCAATCGAATGCAAAACGAAAAGAGACGAAGGCCAGTGGCTGTTGAGGGAAGTTTGTTGGAAAGTTATGTCCCAAATGGACAGGGAGATTGATCGAACGTTGCAAAATAAAAGAAATAAAGCTCGACGAGTTTAGAATCCTTTGTTTTCATTTCGGGTGGAAATTTAAATATACTATTGATCGCAGAATCAATAGTTTGGCACACCAAAGTACATTAGATTCTATGTTGTTAAACCATAATGATTCTGTATTTATGTATTTTTTTATTTCGCAGAGTATTTCAGTTCATTTACCTGCCCACTGTTTATTAGCATAATCGAGTATCTCTCCGTTAGGACCCCACAGTGTGATTTGATATCGTGCTCCTCTCTCGTACATCCGTTTTTCCTGTAAAAATATTTTTCCAGGTGCAGAAATTAATTAAGCATTGACACTTGACACTAAAATTAAAACACTTGATATTGTCGTATTTGAGATGTTAAAATATGATAAAGTTGCGAAATAACTTACCAATTCAGTGAATCCCAATGCTTTAGCATCTTCCAGCCAGACTCCGAGCAGAAACTTTTCATGGCCATTTAAAATTTCATCGAGATCGTCCAATATTTCTAGGAAGTTTGACGACAGCTGCCTTGATGAAACGGAAACAGAATTAATATCCGAACGTAGTCGACCACTTTATAACAAAGTATTTCAACTCACTTCACTGTAGTGAGGTCTTTCTTCCGATAGGCTGCGATCAGTGACAAATAAACGTCATCTAATTTCAATTGGAGCCCTTGCCTAGAGGTATCAATCAAGTCCACTTTGAAGAGGTCATTAGCATGGTAATTTGTTGAGTTAGCTACCAGTAGAAGTGATTTCCAAGCATCGTACACGTTCTGGGGATTGTACCAACGCTGCCAGAAATAAAATGACTGAATCAAACACTACTCCGAAAAATTTTCCAATAACTTTTCCACCATCTGAAGGAACCTTTTACCCAGACTTTTTCCTTCAGCGATGGGCGTTTGTTGAAAACGTATTGCCCATGGATACTGTTTGATCCCCGATAGTCGTACACTGACGTCTGAAACCAGGCATCGGTCAATAGTTAGATTTGTACTTCCGTGTTCATTTTACAATGGTTCCTCCTCTATAAATACTTCTCACCATTAAACTCGACCATGCATCACCGGCATGTTGAGCGGCTTCTCCTTGCGCTGCATACCGTCGTTCTGCGTAGAGCCTGCACCTGCGGACAACACGATGGAAACTGGGTAATCGAGAAAACTGCTGTAAATAATTCAAATCCCACATCTGAACTAAAAGTCTATCAAGTCCTACGACCTTATCCAAAACTAATAGTCTCTCAATAATTTCAAGACGAAATTGTAGTCACGATGATTGAAAATATTATACGACATTACCAATCGAAATAAGTTTTTGCAGATATCACATCGTCAATCTTATTTGGCGTAACGGCTAAATCTGTGAACAGATCGTAGACAGCATAGTCGGTTCCTATACCTTCCATCGTCAAACCAATACCAATTGCTGGACTGTGCAACTGCCGTGCCAATATGAGGTTCTGAAACGACCAAGAATATCAAAATTGTGACTTATTGTTTCAGTGAACGACGAACGGAAAACGATTGATGTCCGCCTACTTCATAAAACTGCGTCAAGGATCCGTGCATGCCCAAAGTTCCTCCAAAATTATGTAGCATACAAAATATAAAAGGATGTAACCTGCCGATGTCCATGCGTTTGAATAATGGAAACGTTTCCCCTTGTAAATCCAATACTATCATTTTGTCCTGGAATATTTAAAAAAAAAATTATATCGCCGAAAAAATATGAATAGAGCAATTCAAAATAATGTCAATAAAAAATGTCCAAGCTTAGCAGTTATCTGGAAGCTGAAAATGTACCGCAAAGCGTGGTAATATGAAGCTCCCCCCTCCAAATTTTGACATTGAGCTGAAAATAAACACAAAATCCGAGAGATTTTTATTTTTTAACTGATTTCTAAATCATTCCCTGAATTCTGTAGTACAATAAAAACTGATTCCTAACTTGATGACAAGCTAGCCTAAAAAGTTTGTAAAACTAACAACTTGAATGGGAGAGAAATAGAAAGAATGTTTGCAACCATTGGTAATTGGGAGTTTTCAAACATTCACACATCAAGTTTGTATTACTCGTCAAGTTTCCTTTAAATCATCCAAGTTCGATTGAACGGATTCGTTAGTGTTTTTAACCAGCGAATATTAAATAATTATGCAAAATGATTAACCAAAAAACTCGAGACATTTATTAGCTGTTGACTACGTTTCATGGTTTGACTCAAAATTCGGAATCTGCGTTAAATTTCTTAGCGATCTTCCGACAGCGAAAATGTTTTTTCACTCCCTTTGATACCCGCGGAGTGACTCGTCACTACTTTCTTGATTGAATTTTGCATCTAGAAAGCTTTGAGACGATTTTGTAGAAAAATCGGCAGAACTGAAGAGGAAAGCAATTTTACACAAGCTAAGGCCATCGTCCTGTAAAATATTCTCGCATTTATTATTTATCCCGATATTAAAAGACGGATGTTTCATTATTCCAAATTTAGGAACGAGCGCAATTTAGCGGATGCATTGGTTTTGCTTGCAAGCATCATGCAAGCAGAACAACTCACGTAATCCACCGATGATAAAAACGCATCGGTTCTCTCGGCCGACCAATATTTCTTGTCATGTTTGAACATCCAACCTTGCAGAAGCCTGAAATGTACCATTTATGCCAGTTAAACTTGTTAAGTTCAGTCGATCACTTACTGATTTCACCGATGATAAAAACGCTACAGCTCTTTTTACTGTCCAGTAACTCTTATCGTTGATTAAAAACCATCCCTGCAACAACCTTCAACAAGATGGGAATAAAATGAATCGCGAATCGTGAGGATTTATCACATTCAATTCGACTCGTCGTCTTTTAAATTTCACAGCACAAATGAAAATCAGGCCGATTAGTACCGAAAGTGAAAACCAAGTTTTTACTTCATTATAGTAACTCGGACATCTTCTCTGGGAGGGATGAGAGAAATTGATGATACGAAGAACGCATTGAATTGGTTTTTAGTTTTTAAAAAATTAAAATATCAAACGTTGAACCTACGAGAACCACAAGATTGAATTTAAAACGATTCGAAGTTGTAAAATCACATTGAATGTTATCAGAGATTCATTTGCTGATTTCAAAATTAAGTTGGGTATTATATTTTCCTTTTTTTTTAGAATTGCTCAACGAAATCACTTAAGGAAGCGTTCAAATAATTTTATGGAATTTTCAATTGTAAGTATTTCTCTCTTTTTTGCCGAGATTTTCGAGTGTTGACTAGGCTTGCTATCGAAGAAGGACATCACTTTCTGAAAAATCGAGGGAGTCCATTCACATTTTTCTAAACTTGCATAAATCACAGTAGTATCGTAGTAAAAGTATAGAGAAAAAAATTACCACACCGCTGATGGATCGGCAGCAGCCATGGACGAGTAAATCGAATGACCAAACGCTTTCAACACATCCGTATCGTTCGTATTTGGTATCATTTCATTGAACGGGTCACAGCTGTAAATGTGGTTCGTGCCGAACAGAGCAGTGATCTGTTGGACATGTAAATCATTCGAATTTCAGCACTGATTGAGTTGGCCGCTTAACTATTGTTTTAGCGATAATCGAACAGAAGCCAATTGGTTTAGTTTCGAATTTTATTGGACTTAACATTTAATTAGTGCGCGGTATAAAAAGTAGTCTTACTCTATCAATGAACATTTTCCCGATCCGCTTGAACAAAGGATCAGTAGGGTGCAGCAAAGCTGGGCTGGAAACAGTTAAAATCGTATACCTACTTAGTTCAATATTAATTACTATAAACCATAAAAGTTCACATAATGGCGTATTTTTTTTCGTTTGATTGCCAATAATCTTCAAAATAGCTCACCAACAAAATTCGTCGGGAAAATTATTCCATCTTGTTGCGTATGTAATGTTCACATTCGGGTACACTCTGTGAAAAAAAAATTATTCAACACTCAAATAAATTAAAAATATATTATTTATTGCCCTTTTTCCACGTATCCCATTTATTTTACCGTTGATGATGAATCGAAGAGGAGAATAGCCGAGCCTCATTCGAAAAATGGTTGACTGCCGACTGTGCGGAGTTTCAGTATTACAATACAATTTTTCACTTAATTTAATGTTAAATATTCCTGTCTGGTTAATATTTATATGATTTTTCTGGCACTTGAGAGTAATATCGCTGGACCTACTGGTCTTGGTTCCAAGTCTAAATGTTTCTGTTCAGCCCTGAAGATGCTCGAACTGGCGAAAGTACTCGGCCAGGAAATTAATGACTGTCGTATAATGTTGAGAGATTTTATTTAAAAAAAGTTAATGTAGTGCCTTTCCGATTAATTTTAATGTTATTAACGAGTAGCTGAAGTAAAGTTAATTATTTTATATGATACTACCTTTTAATAGCTCTGGGCAAATGACCGGCAAACGCTGGTAGAACCGGTGTGATCCCGAGTGCTCGCATTCTTGTTAATATTTTCTTTTGAAGACGAGTTTGCATCTCGTGCCAGGCAGGAGATAAAACTCCACCACCGCGAATATTTCCCATGCGGTTCCTGTAATGCCAATTGATATGTTTAGAAAAAATCATAATATAGAAGGTAGCCAAATCTCATCAAAAATCCTTCCCACATATCCTTCAAAAGTAGGATATTTAATCAGTGTTCACTGTAAGCTCATTTGAAATGAGATTGGTACCAGGAGAACAATAGAAACTAATACTTCACTTGCCAGGCCAGAAACGCGGGGCCAGATGAGTGTTCGTCTATCTCCTCTTGCGTAAATCCAAGATCTTGGTAAACTTGATTCCATACAGCTTCCATTCCAGTGAACGCAAGGACCAAATTGAACCCGTTGAGCGCCATCCAATCGATTTCTCGTTCCCATCTCGTCCAGTTCCACCAAACGTACGAATAACTGAACGTGCAAACGTTCATGTAGTACCTTAAACTGAATATAAGAGCTAAGAGGAGTAAGTGTACCCAAAAGCTCAGGCCACTCAATTTCGTAGTTAGTTTCTTCTCATTAGTTGTCGAGTGGTGAAATAATGAAATACATAGTTCTTCTCTATGACAGTTCTTGAACTATACGCACAACTTTCAATTGACACATTTTCCGGTTAGACCGGTCGAGATATTCATACTTCAAATTATTAGCTTGAAGATCGTAGATTGTAGAAGGTTGAGCTGTTGATTACAATTTTCCAAAATTCGGGTTTTTTTTGAGCATGCAAATGAGTTTCGTGCTAAAATTTGTATCACACAGCCCCGAAATGGTGATGACGCTTTGACATAAATTGAAAATGGGTAAACTAAAGGAGAACGTTGAGCGATCCATCCAAAATTTACCAATCGTGAAGGGAGATTCGAATATCTACCAAATTTCAAACAAATTTGGAATGTTTCGACATTTTTTGACTCTTTTTTAAACTTGTTAATGGATTTTACCTTTCGTTGAACGTGAGCTGGTATTCAACGCTTGGCCAGTCCTTGGGTAACTCGAGTTGATCTCCATCCCATGATACGTGACACTTGAGGTAATATTTTAGATAATTATTCAACCCGTAAGCTGCAGCTGTGGCTGAGCTGCCTATAATTACAACAGAATCAGAAAGAGGGTCTTTTGTGATCTGGAACAAAACGAAGTTCATGAACGTTAAATAATGAAGTGCCTTGATTTTTTTCCTTATATACGTAGTACTATTGATTTTTCTCATTTCTCATCAGCATTGTCCTCAATTGCGTGGAAAATTATGAACTTACGGCAATTTTACGGATAACCTTCTCAAGGGAAGGATCAAGACGAGACAAATAATATATTTATGTTCCATTGCCGAGCTTACGGAAAATACATTTCCATCATCAAGGCCCACTGTCCACTGTCGATGTAAAGATCATCAGTGTTCTGATGATATTGCGGTTGGAGGATACATTTTATATTTAAAACATAGATAAAAACCGGTTTTGTCAACAGCATGTAAACTCTATTGCACTTGAAATTTCATCGAAAATTGCTTGTACTAAAAAAAAATAATATCTATCTATTTGGTCGACGCCAAAGAATTCGTGACCGCACACATACTGAAGAAAGGGTCAATAATTCATCTTTGATCGTTAAAAGAAAGATTTTTTCAAATGCAGGTTTCAACCGACCTTAACGACATCTTTACCAGCTGTAGCAATACTTCGGTTGATGAGCAGTTCGAACCGAGATGCATCACTTCCCAAAAGACGAGTAGCCAGTTTTTGAAGATCTTCCACTGTTCCGACTGGTCTATTCTTAATGAGGTCGGCAATTGAAAATGGTATAGCTGTTGGAAGTAAGGTATAAAATATATTATCTCTTCAGATAAAATAAATAAATATATTTTAGAAGTTAGTAATAATTCTTTCTCGTGAATGGAGAATGATTCGATTTCAAAATGTTGGTGAAATTATTTGTTAGATGGAAAATACCGCTTACCTAGGAGGAAAATGAGAAACAGACATCTGCAATTCTTCATAATTGGATATCCAAAGTAGAAAGGTCGGCAACGTAGAAATGCAAAAACAGCGCACCAATATCCTCCAAGTGTTTTTCTGCAATCGTAAAATAGATAATTTTAACGAAGGTGATAAACATGAGTTGAAGTCTCTACCGCTGAAAAAATGAAATACCTATTTGGCGTTAAGCAGATTGTTGTATCTTCATTTTCGCAATAATAATAAATTGGCAGCAAAGCATAGCGGAAGCCTTGTTATTTTTGCCCTCGCGCCGCGCTCTGTCAAGTTTTTTACTTCATTTCATGTTTCGGGGACCACCGAAAAGGGTTTGCTTTATAGCCGCTGTCGTACTACGGAGAGCGTAGGGAGTTTGTTAATTTTTTTATATCATGCGTCTCTGATAGAGGCCAAAATCCACGGCCCATTACAACTGTAACCATTAGATGCGTTTGATTTTACATAGTAACCAATATTCCTCACGGTCATCGTGGAAATACGTAGCAAAAACACCCTGATAATTTTGGTCTCTTCGTTAATAATGGTTTTCTGATTTCTGCTGACTTCAAAATCAAACTATCAGCTCGAATTTGGAGTTATAAAACCTACTGTACTGTTCGGATTTCGTCTCCCTTGGTATGTTGGCATGTTGAGAATAAAATTGATGAAGATGGCTAAAGGCGGAAATGAAAAATCTCATCGAACATTTATAGCATCGAAAGTAAAAGAAATTAGTGAAAATTCTATGAAAAAGGAGTGGTTATTATACTTACCTTTGAGGTAGATTAGCTATCAATTTTCCTCGACTCGCAGACTTATTCCAAAAAATTGGCGTTCTTCATATTTTTTTAATTCACCGTCTAGGTACAAGACTTCACAATAACACCAAGCAGTGAGCGGTTATAATTTCTAAAATGCCCGTTTTAATCCCAATCATCTACATTGTTTCATTTAATGTTGAAGTACAATGAAATGTTACACTCATTTCGAAAGGAAAATAACTGCTAACCTTACCTATCTCATACTACACGAATAAAACACACTGAAGATGGCGAACTGCTTTTTGAGAATTCAACTAAAATAAATGAAATAAGACAAAAATAATGCAGGTACTTGAAACGAGACGATATGAATTTCTGACTCCGAATGGATCTATCTAAACTAAGGCTATATAGCCGAACTAAAGAGGGGTTCCTCAATAGGATTACATAAGTTATATACATCTCACAGAGAAAGAGAGAAATGGACTACTAGAAGTCAACGATGAAGTAAGATAGAAGAAAGAGATTGATAACGGCTCCCAGCCTGTCGAACTTCCGTTGGGCATCCTATGCACACGACGGATTACTTCGTTCAAAATGCATTTCATCACTAACCTACAAGCTGAAACTGGTTTCGGACATATAAAGTTAATGTTAGTTTTAATTTATGCTATAAACCTGTTGATTACATCCTATTGCAGCCTCTCCGCGAGAAAAACAGAATTTTTCAATCCTATTTTCCCCCCTCAATATCACGTAAGACTTTTAGCTTTCCAAAAACCTAGTTTTTTGAGATTTCAATAATTTTATTAAATCGAAGAAAAATTACCTACTGCTCTACACTAACATTTCCGATGAAAGAACGGTTGACCATTTTTTTCGAGCTATTCGGAGCCAGTGTACCTACACTACAAAAATTCAGTGGTAACAGCACTCCTAGAGCACAAAAATTTCAAGGAGTCTTCCCTTGTATTAGTAACCCCGAAAAACCGTCCATGCAGCTTCTCTCGTCATCATCCTGATTTAAGGCTTATTGTATTGCTAATGATTATTAGCAACCTAGGGCTAACCTAGGGAAACAATCAATCACTGAAATTAAACCCCTCAGATCAACAGGTTCTGTTGATCTGAAGGTCTGAAGACTTTTTGTGAACACCAGACAATTTGATGATAGAAAATTCCCTTTTGCCTCTCAAAAGTCAGTAACTTTCTAAGAAAGCTGTTTTAACCTCCGAGGACGTCTTGAATTACAAGTGGAAAATTCACCATCAGGAGAAAAGAAAAGGAAAATTTCCTTTTTGCATCGCATCAACAGAATGGGGAAAAATTTAAGAGCAAAGTAGATAAGAGAAAGAGAATATAGAAAAAGCGAAGATAGAGCGGTCAAAGTTGAGAGAGGAAAAGAAGAAGAAAATATATGAAGATTTGTTGAAGGGAAGAAAAGAGGAAACCAAAAATGTGAATCTTTATCCTTTTCGTCGAATTTTTACACGTCAATGGGGTGTCGCCTGGTTCAAAATGCCCCACACATCCCATTAAAAAATATAAATGAGTGATCGGGATGCTTGGCATAGAAATGGAGAATTTACCCATTAGATGTTATGCCATTCGTATTTTTTTCTTGTTTTTGTTCTACTATTTTTTTGGTGTTCATTCACCGGCAAACATTCATTCACAAGGAAAACGTGAAATCGTCTATCTGAAACGTCTATCATAATAAAACATTTATTGGTTAACCGGATATTTTTTTTCATCTGAATTAAAGTAGTTGGGAGACAATAATTAATTATAATCGTTCTGAAAGTGTTTGTCCGTAGTGAGGATACAATTTTCGAAATAAATGTGTCCTGATTCCGAAGATTTGGTCCTGGAAACGATTTTTGAAGTTCGAAAATATCGAACCCTTCCCCTAAGTGTTCATTCACTGGGCAGTTACGTAAACCATGGAAATTTTGAATTTTTATAGTTTTCTTGGGAAATTAAGACAGCGAAAACTCGCGCGGAAAGAAAATTTCCGACTTGAATGTTCTTTTAGCGTTATTGACGGAAACGGTCCGAATCTCTTAAAATTATTGAATTTAATGTTATTGAATTACATGTGCACGTTTAGAATGCAGTTTTCTAATTCAAAAATTTACCTTATTTTAAAAGCCCTTTAGTACCCTGAAATAGTGAAAATCACCCTAATGGCTCTCCCCTGTATCCTTGCATTCATTTCACGGTGCTACCACTTCAGATATTCCCTCATATCTGAAACAATGCCCCAATTATTGAAATAACGTTTATTCTCCCTTTCACCTATTTTTCACTTTTTCGTTCAGTAGTGTAACTTTGACTGGCAATGGTCGTTTTTTTCGAGCCTAGATATCGGACATTCTACCGCTTGATAGCCTAGATAATTTTGTCTATCTGATGAAAAGTACGGAAGTCATTTATACTGGCCATAGCAACCGATGAGCAGCTGTCTGTTCTCATATATCTTTCCGATGAACGCGACTCACAAAGACAAAACTACTCTGTCAGGAAAGGTATTTTTTCACACATTCAAGGAAACGATTGCCTTGTCCGGCTCAATTTTCTTCTTCATAGAGCTTCATAGTTGATAAAATGAAGACATAATATATCTAGGTAAGAAGCTTGGCCGTGAAAACTACTTATCCGTGTTATGCTCGGTTGATCGAAACCTTCCTCCTTCCTGAGCAATCTTTGTTTCTCAACTAAATTAAAAACCAAGATGGACAATTTTTTTTCTGCATTGGACATGGTTGTATCGTCTGTATGTGATGACCTCTCAATTCGTATTGTCCAATGTTTTTTTGGACAACGGTGTATTTGATATCAATTTCTATTTATTTTGGACGCTGAATCAAATGATACTATCGCGGGGTCGATTGATTTTATAGTTCTCATGCTATCACAGCTTTCGTGTAGAATTTTCAAGATTTTTAGAAATTTAGCATGGAGGTATAACTCGAGTACTTTTGGTGGGATAATATTAATGCTAAACTAATTTGAATGGTCGTCAAGCACTCTCTTCAGCTATACCGTTAGGGGAATAGTTAAGCTTTTTATTTAAAAATTGAGAAAAATAAAAGTTATTAAAACTACCAAAGTTGCTACGGAGATCTCCCTTTTAGTTATCAATTCATGTTGTGAGGTGGGAACTTTAACAAATGTTCGGAGGTCTCCTAACATCAAATTGAAGCAAAGGAATAATATACCGCTGTAAAATCATTATTCGTCACATTATTCGTATAATGATTTGACTTATTCAACAAGAAGGAAAATTATATGTTGGTCGGTTGTTCTCAGAAATGCAGTGGTAATAAATTGACGAGATATAGTCCAAAACAGGGGCATTGATATCGTAACCTTACGACCCAGTACGTAACCTTAGTGCCACGCATTTTGAAACCGTTGCGCCGAATTCCGATGGCTCATTATTATTATTAAGGTACAAATGAGTTAGTACCTATTTATTTAAAAAAATTGACGTCCCACGGGTATGTTTGACTGTTTTATTATTATTAATGGTCATTCAACTGTTAAATAAATTCACTCTATTCAGATGAAACAGCTAAGATCTAGTTATGGCATCTTATGATGTATCATTTGCATAACTACTTGATTATTAGTATTAGTTAATATTAATTATTCATCTGCTAGATTTACTTGCTGCTAATCTCTCGGTAATTATGTACATATTTTTCCTTAAAAAAAAACATCAAAAATATACTTTGAATTCGAATAAAGCATTGAGTTATAAGGTTTCGGTTTTTTTTCATAGTCAATGATATCGCTTTTTTATAAAGGCATATACTGGTAGCTATTCATAATCATAATTATGCTCTCCCTTAGTCAATGGGTTTCTTTTCCATCGAAGATCAGCTGGCTCTCCATGGTGAGGGTGGTTGTCAGGGACCAGAATAGGGGAAATGTCTTGGAGAACAACAAGAGAACAGCAGGGGAAGGATAAGAGGTCGCGCTGGGAGGCGGGTTCCTTTCAGAAGGATGTGGCATCGGCAGCTGAGAACAGCCACCAGTCGGTGGCTCTATGGGCCTTGCAGAATTCCGCAAGTACTACCATTACTAAATGCTCCAAGCCGTCTCCTGCATATGGACCTGGAAGAAGAATGCGACTGTTTAGATGTTTTACGAAGGCCCCGTAAAGAGTGTTCCAGTCAGTCATGCTTTTATGTTACCACGCCAGTAGAAGAATCGGTTGGTTCTCCTCGGGTAAAACCGTCAGAACACGAACAAGGAAGTCTTTTGCAGTGCGAAAAGTTGGAAGAATCATGCCCCAGTGACGGTATGCAACACGACGCAACGACTGAAGAGGATCGTGCAAGCGCTGTAGTATTACGACGTGGAGATTCTGACGAGTATCATAATTTTTCATCTGGGCTAAAGAAACAAGATAATGTTGACAGTTTCTTAAAGTGGTCAGTGGATGGCCATGCCTCTCAACCATCTACTCCACCCGGGGATAGATCCCGTATCAGTTTGCCACAAGTGGAATTAGTTGGGACAAAAGACCATAATGCCCTTGGTCAGTTCCAGTTAGGAGACCAGAGCGAACTACGACCAACGCGAGGTGGTGAAGACCTGGCCTACAACTTCCAAGTCGACGATCAAACTATGAGACAGAAATCATGGTGCCAACGTTTTATATCTTTGCCCGTCCAGCCGATTTTCGTCATTCTCGCGCTTTCCATCATTGCATTGCCTCAAAATTGTTCAGCTGGCTTTGAGGGACAGGCGGTTTTGCCATGGCGCCACTATTACCGCGTTATCAATCAGTAAGTCACTGACTTTTAATGATACCTCATAGATATAAGCTATGACATTCTTTCACAAAAAATAACCTAGCATCAGATTATTTGGTTTCCTCCATGAGGAATTCGTGATGGGTTCGTTGGTCGCAGATGGTTCTACAATGTTTCAATAGATGGATCATTTTAGATGGATTACTCTTGCTAGAAATTAACCAAAATTTTTTGTGTTATTTTTTGGCAATACAATCAAAATCGAGACGTTGAATCCATTTTTATTTTCATACAGTCGAAGTAATCGTACGATTTCAACAGCCCTGTGAACCCATTTGGATCAGAGAAGTGACGAGCAAAACATGTGTAACTGATCGGTTGCGAAAAATCGGTTTCGAGGAAAATTCAATAATTGATTTGCCTATCAATAAATGACACCTAAAATTTTTTAGGATGACAGTTGATAAAGTTCACATCAAGTGTACACGTAGCATTCTTTGTTTTTGCTTCACTCTAATGGATGAAAAAATATATTTACATTTATTTAATACCATTTCTTGGTGTTAATTTGACCAACGTAAAAGGTTGAAAAATGAATTCGTATTACTCTGGGAAATCAAAGAAAATTTAATAATTAACTATCTTGATGCAAAACTTTTTTAATCAAATTCTCGAGGATTGAAGTTGTTGGATTATACTATAAGGTTGGGGAAGAGTAATTATCCATCATTGGATCTAATCCTCTTGCTCAGAAGGCCAGTTGCCTAATGACTCAACCATTGTACCCAGAGAAGCAGATCGGGTAATCCGTGAAGACTATTTTGATCAAATCAGCGCGATTGAATGGCTGAATACTTGAGGTAATTGAGGTGGACAGAGTAGAATTGAAGGAAACGGCTAAGGTGAGATTTTTCGCGGATTTTCTCTCCGCGCCTGTAACGAGATCTTCTATCTAAAAACGCTGCAAATGATTGTAAAGTGGTTTATTATTCCTTTGCTTCAATAATAATGTAAGAAGACCATTCATTTGTGATAATAACTTGTCGGAACATTTGTGAACCTTTCCACCCAACAACAGATTGGTAACTATAAAGGAAAACTCCGTAGCAACTATTATAATTTTAATAACTTATTATTTTTCTTAATTTTCGAATTAGAAGCGAAATTATTGGTCTTACGGTACAGTGTTGAAGAGAGTGTTTGACGAGCATTCCAACGAGTAAAGAACGATTTTTATAGCTCCAAGTAGTACATGAGAAATAGATACGAAAAACACCTAGTCTGAAAAACGTCGGAAAATACAAATTGTCTTCCCTTCACAAATACCATTAAAAAGTGAGGTAGCGATTCGGTTAAAGAATTAAGCCATTGTCAGGACAAAATTGAGTTTTGGTGAACATTTCAAGAATTTAGCCTTTATATTTCGTCACAAAAGTGTTGACGGCGGACGGGCAGAATTTTTTTTATCGGATAATCGGATTCTACATGCCTTGAAACGTAAAACATCAAATTTAAAGAGGGGTTAGAACATTTTTCTTCTTGGGCGATAATTTACCACCATTAAAATACTCCAGATGAGCGCACAATGCAGCATTTTTGTGCTTTTCTTCTTGATTACTCACGTATTCTGCTCAGATGTACGAGATGTAATGTGATGATGGAATATAAGAATATATTATGTTAACATAATAAAACCGATCTGTTTCAGGTACGGAAGTTCCAAAGGTGGGCGCCCAGAGAGGGTCCGAGTAGGACAGGGACGATACCGGATGACATTGCAAGGAGCTGAACTTCTGTGCGATTTCCCTTCCACATCCGTTCTCGTATCTGTAAGTAACTAGTGGTACACCAACTGGGCCATATCACCAACTTTGGCTTTGCTTTGTATCGCACCACAGTCAAGTCAACAATGTGCGCCAATATGATTATTATATCACGAATGGAATCTTTATCCATTTGGAAGGGATTTGATTATAATGCAATCGTCTTAAAACAATAATATTAAGGACAGGTGTATCGATCGATTAAAAAACATTCATTTGCTCTCAAACTTATAAATGTAAAACTGTAAAATTTGTTTTTAATGAATTCCAAAACCTCATGACTATATATATCTCATCTGTCCATGCGTTTTTTTAACGCCCTGATATGATGCTTAAGTTTCCTTTCCGCCTCGGAAGGAATAGTAATTTACCTAAATGTATTCATTTAAAATTATGAGCTAAAGCAAAAATTAATTACTAAAATTTTTTATTCCTTGTGGTTCATGAAATTATTTAAAACTAGGGGCTCAGCGCCCCCAGCGGCTTCGCCGCCCAACCCCCTCAGAGGGGGGCTGGGCCCCCTCAGCTATCGCGCACGGTCGGCCCGTCGGAGGGGCTCCGCCGCTCCTCTTGGGCCTTAAATATTGTTCGGGTGGGGTTGTTGTCCTTTTCACTCCTATATTACAGTTTATATATAGTTTGGGTACAGGTAGAGTAGTTAGTAGTTCATAATTTGTGTATGGAGAGTGGGATTTTATAGTTGTTATAATAGTAGGTAGTAGTAGTTTCTATAATTTGGTATGTAGGTGGTGGTGTTAGAATGTACTTTGTATCATCAAGTATTGGGTTTTTCAACTGGAGCAAAGTTGTAGCAGAATTAGATGTAACAACTTCAAGTTTTCCAAGATTTGTAACTTGCAGAGTGGAAAACTCAAACAAAAAGTCGTCAATTAAGATGTTTGAATACATCAAAAAATAGGTAATTTAATTGCCCACATTTTTCTAATGTAATGTACCTATCCATTTTTCAACCGTTTTTGCGTTATTCAACAATATCAGTAGACTATACACGAAAACATCACATTTTTCAACTTTAAACGTTCTTTTCATCTATTTAGTGCAAAAGAAACAAAGAATGAACCATACATTATTGATATACACATCATCAACTATCATTATGCTGAATTTGAGCCAAATCTATTACAAAAAAATTATCGCGAAAAATCCAAGGGGTACCCCTGCGATTTTATTCAACCGAACAGTTAACGATTTTTTACTCCTCTCTCAATACAGATAAAAATCTGAAATTTTCAGGAAAGTTGTGTCTTACCAAGATGTATTTTTGTGATTTTTTTTATTTCTCGGAAAAATCGGCAAGTGGACCAAAAAAATCAGTTTTTGAAAGCTCGAAAATTGGACTTTAACCGTGATTTTCGGGGTCAAAATAAATGCAAATCAATTGTTTTATTATGCAGGAGTCTTCATTTGAACGCCTTACACACGTACGTAGCAAAAAATTTGGCGAAAAAAATTTAAGTAGAGCCAGAGAAATTATTTTCCGTAAATCGACTTTTTCACCGGCTGAAATGTCGAGCTCGGTAAGGGTGAAATATTAAATATTTGTTTTGAAGCAATTATGAAAGCTCTTCTTATAGGAAATTTAATGCTGAATCATAATATGACGTCAAAACGGCGGAAATTTCACAACTATCAGTTTTTCCAGGTTGCAAATACTTACAGTACTGTTAAATTTTAATTAGTTAATGATTCCTACAGAAAATCAGACGTAGAATTCGATTTTGAAGTGAAAATAATCGAATTCAAACAATTAATAATATTTTTTGAATTTTTTTCGATTTTCATACTTTTGAAGTTTCAACTTTGGAATTTTTTTTCGTCACGTTCGCGAAATGGGAATGATTAGGTCCTGTGGAAGAAAATGAAGGAAATTTAACGTAGAATCGATGCTGGTTTCATTTCAACACAATCGGGTGGATTTGCTCATTGCTTATCGGCAACAAGGAGAGAACCATTGGTAGAGTCGCTCGGTGATTCACTGTGGTAGTGTATTGCAGAAGTACGGTCACTTGTTCCTTGATAGTACCTACACGCTAGAATAGACGGATACGTATTATAGCACTCGAAGTCTTCGTTACTAAAGACACGGGTAATCCAATTACGGGCCAACTCTGACTCTCGGGGTCGACTGTCTGTGCCAGTGTCCATAGAACTGCTCAATCACCAATTCGTTTCGAAGCTAACAACTGAAGCTGTGCAACTATAGGCAGTCCCTAATCCGCTGGCAATCAATTCTTTTTTCTTTGAGGTCCCCTCTGAAAGGATTGTTATTCTTGGTGAATTACGGTCGGAGTCGTCTCTTCCTAATGCCAACCGAATTCCAGGCCAACCTTTTCAAAAAACATTATCGGCTTGCCTATTTTGAGGTAATTCCGGTTGTGTCCAATCGGTAAACATCCAGCCTTATCTCATGCCCTCTACTCGACTTCCTAGGTATTGTTGCCAATCGGAATCGAAACCAGCCTCTCCTTCATTCCAATGCTACCGAATCAGATTTGTATCAGGTGCCAAGTGAGTATTCTGCACCGTGAAGGGGTTTTAAGACAGCTCAAAGTTTTTTTTATTTATTTTAGAGATTTTGTCGGAGAAAGTTTGCTGTCACTGTCGTGTCATAAACACTTATCATTCTTGATTGAATACAAACGAACGATATAATTTTCATTGTAACTAAATTTTTGACCACGCATAGGTATCAACCAGCAGCTTTAAAAAATTGCAGCTTGTTCCGTTTGATGGGTGAAGGAATAAGAACCACAAATTCGTCCACATGAATTACTAATTTTATTGTACGCTTTTGTGGCTGGAATGAAAGGGTAAATATTGGAGCTGCTTCAAGTGCCACTCCTTGTCTTGGAATGATTCAGAGACAACATTTTCCTCACAATGAAATTGATTCATCAACAACTTTTCCTTGGAAATCGTCTTGCAGATCTTTGAAGTGGATTGCAGATGTATGCTCGTATAGGTATTTCAAATTCTCAGAAGGCTAGAAATAAGAAATATCATGGCAAGGTGAGTATGAGTTGTTTGTGCTTCATGCAGTACCTAACTACGCACTTGAAATTCAACTCAAATGTACTTAGGCTGAATTCAGATTTACACATTGAGTGCCTACTCGTTTCTATGCAAATTGCGGCCAGCAGCTTCTATTGTTGGACGGCCAGGAATGTTAGCATTTCTTTAGAGCTGTTGCCTGGTAGTACGGCACGCGTTCATTCAAGCGTGAATATTTTTGATTATCCACACCCAAAAGAAAGAGAATGGCCAGGTGAGAAAGGCAACGGGCGGGAAGGGAAATGACGGGAAGTTATTAACACGCGTATAGACGATTCAAGGGCACCAAACACTGCCTGTGGCGACCTTGTCACGAAACCTGACTAAAGGTGAAAATTATATGGAAATAAACAAAGACCAATCCAGCATTAAGATAGTTTGAAGTCGTCAGTACTCAGTCATTTCAGTGCTTCAGGTATTTCAGCGAGCTGCATTTTTCTTGAAAAGTGACATTAGTAACCAAGAGAAAACACCCAACATCCACTAAATCAAATACCCTTATAAAATCCGATTATGGAACAGGAGCAAACATTTTTTTAACGTGTACGGCAAAAACTTAACGAAGGTTGGATTGCCCGACGATAACAGATATTACCCTTCGTCTGATTCAATTTAAGAGAATGCATTAATTGTAAAAAGTATCATTTTATTCAGACGATAGCTTTTAAACTACCATATTTTCCGAGGTCCCTGGAATGATGGATAATTTACACGTCAATTCCCGTCCCATCTTCTCCTACCAGTTTCTGTCATACTCAATTTACTCTAAATATTCTCATTGGAGTTTAAAATTTTACGATAGATATTTGTAGATAATTAAATTCTTCAAACAAAAATTTTTATTTTTCGTGAAAAATTTTTTAATTTAGATTTCGCTCATATTCAGCTTAATGATAGTTGATTATGTGTATATCAATAATATATGCTTCATTCATTGTTTCTTTTGCACTAAATAGATGAAAAGAACGTTGAAAGTGGAAAAATGTAATGTTTTGGGTGTTCATTTCACTAATACTATTGACAACCTCACAAACGGTTGAAAAATGGATAGGTACATTACATGGGGAAAACGTAGACAGTTAAATTACCTATATTTTGGTATATTCAAACATATGAATTGACGACTTTTTGTTAAAATTATCCACTGTGCAAGTTACGAATTACGGAAAACTTAAAGTTGGTATGTCTAGCTCGGCTAAAACTAGGCGCAAGTTTCCAATACGTTATTATACAAAAATCATGAAAACACCTCCACCGGTACATACCAAATTACAGTAACTATACTATAAAAACTATACATTACTCCTCTCCATACAGAAAAAAACTACTATATAGTAGTGAAAAGGACAACAGCTCAACTAACAGTAAGGCACGGCTGGAGGGGCGAAGCCCCTATAGTACCCTATAAACCCTAAATTTACTGTAGCCTTATGATTTAGATAATCGTTTAGTAATCGTCAACCTGATTTGCCCACTCACCGAACTAAATAATATTATGCTATGATCGAACATCGTGAGAGTAGTGTTCGACTCGTCGCTTGACATTATTTAGCTTCCACAGAGTGTACTGTATCATACGCCAAAAACTAATCAGGATTAAATTGATTACTTTTTTCTCTAATTTTTTTTTCAATCTGCAGAATGTCGTTTGGGAAAGAGCGGATTTGGGAGCTTTGAGAGATTTGGATCAATTGTACAAATCAGTTGGCCAATCTAGAGTCTACTCAGTGACTACTAGACCCAACGGATCAACGCTCAACCTTGCCAACGTCACCCCTGTCGACCAAGGCCTTTACAGGTGAAAATTAAGATTTCTTGGGTGATTTATTGTTGCTTTCATGAAACACACAAATAAATATAGGTAATTCATCTAGCAGAGGAAGTTTTTCACAAAATCAGTCAGTTTCAACCTGAATCAAAATAAAATTGGTGTGGTCAATGATATCACCAGAATTAACTCTGAGTGCGGTTGAGTTCGAGATAAGCGCAGTCAGTGAAATTTACATCTCAAATCATAGGAATGAAGACTACATGATCTATACAGGTATATTTTGCTTCTGCTAATTGACGGCATGAATCTTCGATAAAATATTTTGATGTAGGTAATTGATTGTAGCTGCACTACTTTTATAGTGAGGGCCGGAAAGAAGTCTGAAGAGGACATTGGCATAGTGCATGTTTATGCCATTGAATGGACAACCAAGTGCATGAAACTATAATTGGAATACTAACTCTCTCGATGCTCGCTAATACGGAGTAGTAAAAATTAATTAATTATATTCGGTTATATAAAAGTCACAAATTAATTCAACAGAACAATTCCTTGACAGATGCATGGCCACGGCAATCGACCCATCGACCAACGCTATGTACACGCTGTTCCAAGACATTCCATTCTATCCAGACTTCGGGTAATCATACGCATGTGTATGTGTGTCATTAATAATCATAAGGAGTGCAAGAGTGCCAATCGCCAGCTAGACATATTTTGTTGAATTGGGGCATAGGGTAAATTTGACTACCTAATTGAATTGGATTTTCAAGCAACCCCTATCTTACGAATTCAAAACGCAAAACGTCAAATTTCGTGGGGGATTTGAGATAAGGTTTTTTTGACGTTACAATGGTTTATTTATTATTGAACAGTAAGTTGAAACGAAAACTGATTGAATGATATTATTATTTTTTCAATTTTTATCGTTGGTCGGGTTACAAGCAGTCGGGAGTGCTTTTCACAGGGTTAACCTTCAAAAGAGGGTAGTGTTTTTCGCGGCCCCCTCCAACTCACAACTGTTGGAACGTTGAGAGAGCAGCTCACGGAAGTCAAGGTCATCTGATTACGGCGATCGCCGGTGTCCAATTTATATCCTTGTTTTGGCAGCTTTTGAATTTAAAAATACAAACTACTCTAAATAGGAAAACTAGTGCGGGAAATAGCCAAACCTTCATTTCGACTTTAACAATAAAAAGAACGTTCTCGTTTTTATTTCTCACATTTTTTTTTAAATTCGGAATTTAAAAACCAATAAATATACATGAAGGAATTCCGTAGAATTGGTTGCAGTTGTTTTACGAATAGCTCTAAGCATAACGGTTATGTTATTCGCTATTCAAGGTAAATGCAATATCAAAAACCCGGAGAAGAAATAAGAGTTTCAAGAGGAGGTAAACTTTTTGATAATATATTTTAATCGAATGGAATTATTAAACTTAATCAATTTATCTCATAGGGCTTACAGGTCTAGACAAGAGCCGTATGTGCATAGGCCGTCATGCTGTCGATTCAAAGATTCACTGCGAGGATACCCCTCTATTTCAACCCCTACAGCGTCGACAATAGCAATTTTGCCACCTCTCCATCATCATCATCATCATCAGTATCAACATCATCACCAATCGACCTCGCTTGTCGTCAACGGTTTGTCACAGTATTAGATGTGGACATTTGAGAAGAGAAGAAAGAAGAGAAATAAATTTATTCTTCGAAAGAAAATTTTAATGACATACAACTGGTATTGAAAATTGAATAATATTACTCGTCCGTTGTATGTGGCGTCTTCTATTAGAATTAGAATTTTATAACGCTCTAAAGAAACGTACCTATTAATTAGGAAACTTGTGGCCAGCTTACCAACAGCCAGTTAAGGAAATTTTATGTGCCGACTAGAGGAAGATAGTTAGTTGGTGGCAACCAAAGAAATTATCGGCCCATAAAATTTCTTTAACCGCCAATTGATAAAACGGCACTTCAATCGTTGGAAGTAATGATGGAAAGGTTAAAAAAAAATTGGTTGTAAAATATATTTCATACGAAACGTAAACTCTCGACAATTATTCTCCTCACCACTTGATATTTCTCACCAAAAATAATTCTCAGCCTATAGTGGCTAAATTACAAAAAAAGAAGTACTTGAAGCCCACGTATTTTAGTGGTCATTGCATTCTTGCAAAGACCTGTTTTTTTTTTTTTGTTTTTTTTTTCTAAATGAACAAACACATACTAGTTATAGTAGTGAACGGATTTTTTTACTCCTTGCGAGTCGATCTCAGAAGAAATGTCTTTCCACAATAACATACAAACATAAATAAATACATACATTTTACTAGAGCGTGGCACGCCGTGTAGCAATAATAAGACTCGAGGAAGTGAATAAAATTGATTGAGTATAAAAATAGGGTGGAAACTGGCGGTTGAGAGTATAATAATCTCTATCGACCTTGAAGGGAACACGGCCGAGTTCACGGTCAAAAAGATAAATCATACGTAACTGACAATAAGATTGTGAAACTGTTTCCGTTCTATTAATTGATTCCTCACTAATAACAATTTATGGAGAACTATTATGACTTAAATTTTGTAACTTTTTGACACATGTATCCAAGCACGTCAAGCAGTAAATAATTACGGAAAGAAGGATTAACGTTACTGTTACTAATAATGGTCGATCGACCCTTGAAATCTATTTAGTCAATCAGGGATAGGGTCATGTGGATGTACGCTGTTCCTTTTTGGCGAAGGAACAGCGTACATCCATAAATATGATATAACCCTATCTCTGAATAATTGACTGAATTACCCACCTTACTGGTTAATGATTGTTACCATATACAATAGTTAGGAATCGAACTCAAAGAGAAATCGATATGAACTATACCTTCCGTTGAATCGATAGAGCAGCGATAGTCGATAGTTGGGGGTACGAAGGAGGAGAAATCTTCACGGCCATCGGACAGCAGCAGCCGCTCAGGAGCCGTCAGACGAACCGGTAACAGTGACGCACTCGCTCACAGCTCTACACAGTATAATACACTCAGACCTAGGTAGGTGCTCGCGGAACGGCCTGCTCATCGGGCGCAGAAATCAGTTGATTTCCTCAAACCTCTTCGAACGGAGCAGCTGCGGAGACATGTAATAGAAAATACGTCTAATTTTCCGAAAAATTGCGGATTGTGTCAAATTTACTCATTATATAAAGTTGAAGATTTTAAACGTCAAGCAGTCAACGAGTAGTTATATTACTGTGATTTTTAAATATGCTTCAACGCGATACGGGTACCTGGATTAAATAATTTCTGGAAGATAGCACCAACTTCCTCGTACACGGTTGACTCATCAGAAGTACCCATCTATTTAATCGACCGTGATCACCGTCAGCGAAAGATGAACTTAATCGTGAGTACATACCTACATTTTTCACCTTGAATAAAAATAGTACTGGATACAGCAGCGCTATCTAATATAGAGTGGTCAATATTATAAATTGTATCAGACCTTGTTTAAATACCTTTGCGTACATGATTTACTACACTACCTTATGTATCAGTTAGCAGTACGATTGAGTTCCAGTTGCCTAGCAGAGTAGTACCTACTACCCAATGCATTACATTGTAGAGCCCAACATTCTAAATTGCACGACTCAGTTTTTTTACTGCCATGTTTACGTGGTAAATTGAACCGTGACCGTGGAATCGTGACCGTCTGAAAAGTCGAGTTCGGAACGAAAATGACTTGAGAATAAATTTTCACAGTGCTGTAATACTCAGAAACTTTACTGAACAAGTGTCCATCTGTGTGTCCGTTGTAAAATAATGACAAAGCTCGTCAGATCTCCGTGAAAAATTATTATAACTCAATGAAATTTTCAGAGAATGTTTTCCCAGTAAATGTGCAAAATGATCCATTTCCGGATTTCGGATAACACACAGTACTTCGCCGAGATATAACCGTTGAAATTCTTTTCTGTTTTGATTATTACAGGCTATAAGAGTATATATATTTTTCTACGTTTGAGGTCTTATAATGTTCGTAATGGCGAGCAGATGACGCTTGATTTTTTTGGATATTTGGATCACATTCTGTGCCTTTACGTAATGAGCTTTTTCTCGATTTCGCTACTGCGTATTTTGTATTCTGATTTTTACAGGCCGAAAAAATCAACCAATATCTGAACCTTCAAGATCTTGAAATGTTTTGGGCGAAGATTGAATGAAGTCTGATTTTTATCATGAGGGCCACATATAGTACTTCGCAAAATACGCATATATTGACTATATTTGATTTTTTCAGACTGCAAAAATGATTATATTTAAACGCTGGGGTACTTGAAATGTTTCTTTATGTCTGCTGATTGTCGTTCAATTTTTATTTATGGAAGTGTGCATTTTCATTTATTTTATGTGTGCACTTTGGTATATTTGGGTCCCCTTGCTTTAAAAAGACTCAATTTCACCAACTTGTTTTGTATCGATTGGGTCACACTCCGTAGTACTCCCGCTTTATACGGTTTATTTACTATTCTAGAGGCCACGCAAAAATCAATATCTTTTACGATGGAGGTCCATAAAAATTATCCCATTTTTATAAAACTTGACATGTATCGTTATGCTAGGCTCAAATACAATGCGCTTCTGCATTAATAACCGAATTTGGTGAGTTGTTTATTTTTGGGTTATCCTAGCTATAGTCTTACATTTACAGTTGTAGCGTAATAACGTTGAGCCTAGAAAGAGCTTCTTCATTTTATAATTGTTTATTCCTGTAACCGACTCAAACATAGAAGTACAGTGTGAACTTTGTACGCCTTTGGTTTTATTAACACCCTTTCGAACAGAGATAACTTATGTTTTATTCCATAATTACATTTCATGGATCTTGGATGTATACCCCAAAGGCTGATTTATGACTTCAGAAAATACTAAGTACTTCGCGTTTTGATGTTGAGTAGCTGTATGGCTCTATCCCTAAAGATGCCAGAAGAGGCGAAAGTGCTCGTGCCTGAGTAAAAATCCAAAAAATCACTAGCCTAGTTATCCCCTCCCTCAATACCAAATCGACTAATTATTCATTTTTTGAATAGATAGGTACCGAAATAGTGGTGTTAGGAATGTTGAAACCGTCGAAGGCAACGTGTCTAGGCAATTAAAAAGATAAAGCGAAAAGCTATTACGGTAGTGATGATGCCCGTCGGCTTTAGCCCGCATATGTTTTATAACGCTATAACAATGCTCTAATTCCATTCTAAAAGTTCTGAACGCATAAAATTGTTTGTTTTGAATACATAACATGTGGGTTACCTAGCAGCAAGGTCGGGGATTCCCATGAGATTCCGTGGGAACAACGAAATGAAAGGGAATGTGACTCGGAACGGATAGTGGGAAGACCAAGATCAGCAACTCGGGGGAATTCCACCCAAGAGGCTAAAGAGATCTATTTAAACTAGAGCTCTATTTAAAAGAAGTTATATATATTCAAACCACCAGTTGCGCTTTTAAAATTTTTAACTTCAACAATTGACATTTTATTTTGCAGGGTAACACCCAATATGCCAGCCGTGGTGCATACAACCAATTGCAGTAATTATAAATATGTATGTCGGATAGGTATAATAGAATTTTTTTAAAAATGATAATAAAATCATATTTTTGAATGAAGAAATAACCAAAATAGGGGTTTCCGCTTAGTGGTAGATTACCCTCCCATTTACTTATTTGGCTAAGTGAAAAAGGGGTTCCCCTTTCTATCATTCGGCCATTGACCTGTGCCCAAAACCGCAACACAAAAAATTAAAAACAATAATTTAAAAAACGCTGCAAATGATTGTACAGTTGTATAAATTATTCCATTGCTTCAATAATGATGTAAGAAGACTCGTGATAATAATTATTCCGAACTTTTTTAAATAATGTTACCACCAAACAACAGATTGGTAACTAAAAAGGAAAATTCCGCGGCAACTGTTGTCATTTTAATCATTTCTATTTTTCTTAACTTTCACATTGAAAGCTAAATTTTTCGCCTAGCGGTACAGCTGAAGAGAGTGTTTGACGACCATTCCAACGAGTATAGAACGATTTTTAAAGCTCGAAAAACTCTCGAGTTATACCCTCAGCCAAAATTTCTGAGAATCTCCCAAATTCAAGACAAAAGCTGTGATAACTCGAGAACCAGTAATGCTATCGACCCCACAATGGTCTCTTTCGATTCAGCGTCCAAAAATCTATAGAAATTGATACTAAATGCACCTTTTTCTGAAAAACGTTGGAAAATACGAACCCCCCCCCAAACATACCCTGAAATTGAGGTAGCGATTTGGCTAAAGAGTTGAGCCATTGTTAGGCCAAGATTGATTTTTGGTGAAAATTTCAAGAGTTCAGCTTTAATAGTTTCGTCAGAAAAGTGTTGAAGGCGTACGACGGACGGGCAAATTTTTGTTACTGGATATTCAGATTCTACATGCCTTGAAACGTAAAACATCACATTTTGAGGGGGGTTAGAAAAAAAAATCATTTTCAGTTCATTGACCAATTCCTTTATAGCACTTTGGGACAAATAGTAAAATAATCAATATGGTTTATTTCAGTTTCTGATGGTCTATGGAAGTTGGACGTTCTGCCAGGCATGGCATTCAGAGGATCGAATTTACTTCGAGACAGATTTTCAGAAGGAGCAACCTCAAGAGCAGTTTCAGCAGTCAAATTCGTCAATGTCAAATAAGCAGATGCAGCCAGCAGCGCCATCGCAGAATCCGATAGGGTCATATCAGCAAATGCAGCCAACAGCGCCATCGCAGAATCCAGTAGGGTCATATCAGCAGATGCAGCCAACAGCGCCATCGCAGAATCCAGTAGGGTCATATCAGCAGATGCAGCCGGCAGTGCCATCACGGAATCCGGCAGAGCAATTTCAGCAAATGCAGCCAGCGGGGTCATCGCAGATGAATTCGCCAGGGTCATTTCAGCAGTCGCAAACAAACTTACAGCAGCACCAATTTCCAGCGCCAGTCGATCAAAGTTTGGGACCTGGCTTTATTGAAAGTAATTCGCCGTATCCAAGCTACTCGACAGGTAGTTAATCAATTAATTGCTTAACTTCAAGCATAGAAAATTAAGAAAAATGTTGGTGATGTGTGGGTAACTG